>OU343224.1:174595919-174688009 GCA_910596185.1 Chrysanthemum makinoi
GGATACTTTATGTATCGATAGTTTGCACACTTCAAGCGTATGCGAGCTCCCTAAGAATTTAAAAGAAAAAAAAGAGAATTATTTTGACAAAACCAAACTTCCTGTATTTCATAGTTTGGTATAAATAGCTAACAAACACGATAACTTGTATCACAAGATAACCCTAAAACTTAACTCACAATATACTTTCTTCCTAATGACTCAATCATGACTAAAAATAAAGATAATCACATGACATAATCTGCATGCCATGCGGGCTTGGATGTGGCCCTTTTGGGTCGTGGTTCACCACCAAGCTCAATGGGCTCTTCATCAGGCTCGAATGTAACAGAGAGCGTGTTGGAGTTCATTAAGAAATGCGGCTATCGAGAAATTTTGATTTCCGGGCTTTGCAAATAGAAGACCATTTTGAATGTAGCCGATGTTAAGGACTAAAATATCGAATGGGGTCAAGTGGATCGGCTGGTTTGAATGTGTTCGTAAGTTCTGTGGTGGCTTGATGAAGCATTCGGAGACATGGTTAACAATTTGGGAAGTCATGTGGTAAAGCAGAGCTTTGGTTTGGTTACTTTTGCGTTATTGAGAAGAACTTGTTGGATTTGTAGAGATGAAAGTCAGCCCCACAACTTTGACTTTTGTGTTAATTACTGATTTAAAATGGATAAACTTTCTAACAATTACTAGCTACCATCTAACTATAAGTCTATAATCGGTAAAAAAATAAAAAAATAAATAAATAAAAGTCTTTGTAACGGTGTAAACTAGTTATAATACCCATGCACGCACGGAGTTTTGACATAAAATTTTCTTCATGTATTTAATACCAAATATGAATCAAATTTAGTTTACTTTACAATCTTATTATCTCTGTTTTTCTATGAAAATAGAGTAAATTACAAAAATCGTCCTTGTGGTTTAGCTAAATTGTACGTTTCATTCTTGTGGTCCATTAAGCGCAAAAATCTTCCGTTTTCTGCACTGTTACGTCCGTTTTAGTCCTCCGGCATTGCAAAAATCGTCCTTGTGGTTTGACACTTTCGAAACCACACGGACGAAACGTGCAATGCCCCTAAAATGGATGTAACCGTGCAAAATAAGGACGGTTTTGGCACTTTCAGAACCACGCGGACGAAACGTGCAATTTGGCCAAACCGCAAGGACGATTTTTTCAATTTACTCATTAAAATAAGTTATATCAATGGCGCATCTAAAAAGTTGATCGAAAGTTGTTAGGATCCACTACCTATGAATCTGCTATATTCATCCCCGTATCTTCCTTTTTTATATGTTAGTTGTTTTTAGAATGTAATTATCTCTGTTTTTCTATGAAAATAAGTTATATTAATTGGATCAATCGGATCGATCCGAACCCGAGTTAGCCAAATAATTTCAACCCGATACATGACCTTATTTAGTTTTCAGGTTACTCGGGTTGACCCGAATAAAAAACTCAATTTGACCCAGAATGCCGCACTGCAGAATTATGATTAATTGTTCTGATTTGGGTCGTGCTCGTTGACTTTTTAACACTCCTACTTGCAGTGTTTCAAGTAAACAACTTACATTATGCAACCACTATCGATGGATTTATAAATACCGCATAAAAAAGTGTTTTGTTAAAAGATGATACTCTCTCCGTCTCATATTAAATGTCCAGGTTTGACTTTTCAAGTCTTTTTTTACAACTTTGACCTTAAATATTTTTGCTTATGTTATATAGTATTAGATAATAATAATTAGTGTAAATACACTTAAAACTTAATCTATTCATATAATTTGCATCAAATATTATATAACACAACCAAAAATATTTATGATCAAAGTTAAAAAAAAAGACTTAGAAAATTCAAACTGGACATTTAATATGGGACAGAGGGAGTACTACGTACAAATATTTAAAGTTCAAAACTGATAAAAGGCTAGTACATTAGTACATACGAGCAAAGAAATTAAGTAACCCATTAATGCATTGTAAAACTTGATCATAGAATGTTAATGCAAAATGTATTCATACAGGTGATCATAATTAAAACTACATGTATCTAGAATTAAGTAGACATGAAGAATGTACACAACTTTATTGTATTGATAACGGTAAATGTACTAATTATAATCATATAATTATATGTATTAAACAAATATACAATATATAACTGTGGCCATCGGCAAGCTACATGCCACGTAAACATTTTTGCACACAAACTTCATGCTAATGACTAATAGCTTCAGCGATGACTCATCTGTCCTATGGCTACTATTGGACTTCGAACTGCATTCTTACGTTATGTGCTTAGCCAACTCAAAAATCCATGTGCAACAACATTGTATTTCAGTGTCGGACCTTCGATAATTAACTTGTAATCTTATTGTCATTCTTGTTAGTAAAAATTAATGTTTGAGGCTTCACACTGACATTAAAACCTTTCAACTCAGTCAAAGTTGCTCTATTACTGACATTTCATTTTCGACCTAAGTTATTTTCTGTTGAAACACCTTTAAAGGAGATTTACGCAATCACCCACATCTGTCGTATATAGGTCCAGGATTTAAAGCCTTGTTTGGAGAATTATGTCCTGCTCCCATGGCCAAAGGAGTGGCTTCTTTAATAACATCCCAAGTGATTTCTTTAATGGCATTATTACTGTTGTCCATGATAGATGGCGTAGTCATCGTTGCTGATCTGATGGCAGCTATTTCTGGATGAACCACATTCAATACTGCAGCTAATCCTGAAGCATGAGTGTCATGGATGTACCTGATTTGATGTTAAATTCACCTAAAGACCCATCTTCTCTAACCAGATATGGCCATGATGCCAATATTTGTTGACCGGGTGCCATCATGCCAGGCTTTAAAGTTACTGAAAGGCCATGGACACTACTAGAATTGGGGCATTTAGCCACGGAAAACTTTTAGCCACGGCCAATTTCGTGGCTAAAAAGGCACAAAACGACAAAATAATCGATTTCTAAATTTTGGCTTGAAAATCCACTTTTAGTCACGACTAAATCGTGGCTAAAAGTTTTAAACCCTTGACTTTGACTTTCAACTAAGAAAAATTGGTCAAAAGCACTTTATTTTTTAGCCAATGCACCAAAGTCAGCTAAAAGCATTTACTATTTTGTATTCTTCTCGAAGTTAAATTAAAACTAATAAAATATATTGTGACTTTTAGCCACGACAAAAATCGCGGACTAAAAGTTTTGAAATTTTTGGTTAAAATCAATTTAAACCTGAAAATTCTTAAAAATATTTAAGTTTGCCTCCAAAGTTTGCTCGAAAATGGTCCCGCTAACTTTTAGTGACGACGGTTGGTCGTGGCTAAATGTTTAATATAGTAATTATATTCTAATTTTTATATAAAGGTTTAGAAATAAGTTTAAGTGTATTTGTTATCGCTACAACAAACAAAGAGAACAAGCGAAGAACTTTTGGCGAATTATATTACAAATCGATAAACGTTTAATTGTATTTGATGCATTACATTGCGCGGTATTAAACAAACAAAAAAGTAAAAACATGTGACTTACATTACAAATCGATAAACGTTCAAACATCAAAACATACGAATTACATTACAAATCGTTAAACGTTTAAACATTAGAACATACGAATTACATTACAAATCGATAAAAGTTAAGCATTAAAGCATATAACTTACATTTCAAATCATAAATTGCTTCGGGAACTTTGGCGCCAAATTTGTGACAATAAGAGTTAACCAGTTATGTATATCCATATCATCTCGACTCCCATATCATCTCGACTCATACGCTTAACATCTCGTATAACGATATCATCTCGACTAGTTCGGTTAACATCTCATGTATATCCATATCATATCAACTCATCTGTTTTACATTGTATATATATTCATATCATCTCGACTCATTCGTTTATCATGTTATGTATATCCATATCATATCGACTCATACGTTTAACATGTTATGTATATCCGTATCATCTCGACTCATATGTTTTACATCTTATGTATAACGCACATCATCTCACTCATAAGTTTAACATCTCATGTATAACGATATAATCTCGACTCATTTGTTTCACATCTTATTTATATCCATATCATATCGACTCATTCATTTAACATGTTATGTATATTCATATCATCTCGACTCATTCATTTAACATCTCATATATATCCATATCATCTCGATTCATCCGTTTAACATGTTATGTATATCCATATCATCTCGACTCATTCATTTAGCATGTTATGTATATCCACATCATTTTGAATCATTCGTTTAACATATCATGTATAACGATATCATCTTGACTCTACGTTTAACATCTCATGTATAGCGATATTATCTTGGCTCATCCGTTTAAAATCTCAAGTATAACCATATCATAACGAGTCATCTGTTTGAGATCTCATGTACAAGGACACGAACTGTGATCAAATATGACTGGTTGAACAAAAATTTTGGAACCGTAATATAGAACCACATTTTGATAGATCGAGTGCATTTAAGATTCATTTAAGAAAAATTGATAACTTTTTTCAAAAATTAACACTAAATCAAAAAATGCATAGGGGTCCCGCACCGCTGAACCCACTGAATCCATCCCCTGCTTATGTATATTAATATCATCTCTCACTTATCCGCTTAATATGGTATGTAAAACGGTAAATGTTGAACGACTTCATAATTGTAACGATTATAACATTTTTATTTAATATATAATTTATTTTGATAATCAAGTTATATATAATATATAAATAAAATTTAAAATAAATAACATTTATAATTAATTTTGATTAGATTTTAATAACTACCATACTTTTAGCCACGACTACATTCGTGACTAAAAGTTTTTCACTGGAAAACCAGGACGTAACTCACGTTGTGACACTAAGAATAACATAACCAGTATTTCTGTAAGAAGTGAATGGTGTAAAGACGACCAATACATTTTGGCAACCCAAGCTAATCAAGTCTTTTACATTGAAGACCCGTCTAAAAACGACAACTGGAGGGTCGCTCAACAGGGTATAATCGAAATATTTGGGACCGTGAAGAGAACGAACAAGATGTTATACATGACCAAAATTCATCCAATGTTGCATTATCTGCTAATTTAGATGATTTTACTATCACACGCTTGAGTAGAGTTGGCCAATCAACAGAAGTTGATGATATTCCTATTCCTGTTCCCGTTGATGATGATTTCATTGATGATGGAGACGAAGATGATGATGTACTTGTGATCGATTCTCGATATTGATGTTGCGGATTCCGATAATGATCAACGTGAAGCAGCTGCCTATTCTAGTGATGAGTGTGATGGCCTATTCTAGTGACGAGTGTAATTTATATGAAATTTTAATTTCTAAAAAGCACACTGTTGTTATAATGTTCATTATTGTTATTATGTTCATTATTGTTATCGTGTTAATTATTGTTATTATATTGTATTTTAGTTTCCGATTTGTGTGCATTATGTGTTGCTATTATGAAATGTGTACTATTTTATAGATGTCAATCGTTGCACGGAGTCATGGCGGGGACGCTGGTGGTAATGATCGCCCTCGAGGCCGTTCTAGGGACCAACCTGAGGCGTACCAAGGTAAAGGATTTTAAATGCTTTGATTAATCTTTTGAATTAAACTTGATTACTCTGATATTTTTTAAAATTATACTTAAACTTGATTGCTTATCTTATTAATCTTTTTGCTTCAACTTGTAGGCTCTCGGGGTAAGCGTGGACGAGATAAAACCACATTAGCCGCGTTTAGAAAGATGTGGATAGATAACGGCAAGAAACTTTTTCCCATCGAGTTTGATGAGATTGATGGTCAGACATGGAAGCCTGTTGGCACATATTCCAACCGTTTATTTGTAACGATTTCAATCAAGATTGGCGACGGATCAAGATTCCTTCTACTTTGAGAGTCGGAAACACGTAGAACCCGAAGTTCAAGACCGTATTTGGCCCGAGATAAAGGTATTATTAATCTATTATGATTTATGACTAATCTAATGTTAATTAAAATTTACACCTCATTATAAATTTATTAAGACTAATTAATGTGAGCTTATTAATCTATATATAGTTCTCTATTTGTAAAAATATATACCGTCTAACAATTTTGCTCTTGAATGTAGACGCATTTTGATATGGTCGCTTCCATTTGATCGACCTAATGCTAAACATGTCGAGGATGTCAGAGGACGCTTATATGTCAAGAATGTTACAAAGGACACAAACACCGATTCAAGAAGTATGAGTTTCTCAAAAAAGATGGCTACAAGGATCCCGATGCTTTACTGACCAAATCCTCCACCAATATGCCTAACGATGAATGGAATAAGCATATTGATTTCTTCTTGAAACCTGCTCAAATGAAAAAGTCAGAAACAAATTCAAAGAACAGGAGCAAGCAACCATACCCGAGCTTGCAAGGAACAAAGTCATTAGCTGCATCACGACACGCTCGTGTAAGTAACAATTTAAATATTTTATATATATATATATATATATATATATATATATATATATATATATATATATATATATATATATATATATATATATATATATATATATATATATAAACCTTTGATTGTTATGATATATTTGTTTCATGTGTTAACATCGAAAAAAAGGCATAGATGGTAATCCCGACGAATATCCAGGAAATGAATAGAAGACTTTGGTCTAATGCATAAGAGAAAAAAACCGCTGCCTACGTGAACGATGTTGCTGCTACCAATCACGTAAGTTACAACACATTTCTGGTGCATGCTTATCTGCTTGCTATCTGTTTTTAATGCTTATACTTGTCATTGACTTACATTTTGTTGGTTTTTCTAAGCTTTGGTAGTAATTTATATAGTTTTCATAAATTTGTTTTTAAAAATCCAAAAACATTAGCATAATCTATCATAACTTAGCTTTAATGTTTGTTGTTACTTGAATCTGTTTAATTACGCTTATTATAGTCTAAATAAGTTAGTAATAACCTGTTTTAATAGTTTCATAGCTTATTTCAATCTTTTGCTTCATAAAAATCTCAAAACTGTCTTGAAGGAGTGTTTGGTTTATTGTTAATCTTAATGTCAAAAAGCTTTTAGTCATGAGCATCCTTGGTTTTAGATAGTTTTGGTATACAAAAGTTCATTAGAGTCTAGTAGTTAAAAGGTTTTGAAGTTTTAAAAGTCCTTTGGCGGTTGTTTTATCTCGTGCTTTTTAACCAAACTCTCCCAAAGTAATGTTTCATCAGTTTTCCAAAGCATTTTAATTCATTTTATTTGTTATAAAAATTAGTAAAAATTAAAAATAGCAATTTTACTAGCTCTTTTAACTTACCTCAAAAGGAAAAAATCAAAAAATCTTTTTCATAGTCTAACATTGCTCAAAGTTGGTGGTTTTTTTGATGCTTTTCTGTCTCCCGCACATCGCTTAGTTATCTTCCAAGTAAGCCTTTAATCGTTAATTTTCTTTATTCTCTACTTCTTATTGCTTGATTCTTAGTTCTAATTATAGCCTCTAGTTTAGTGCTTATCTGCTTGTCATTTTGTAGACATTAGGAGCTTGTTCAATACCCTTTTCTGCTTTCCCCTAAGTCGGCTGTAATGCAGACTCTCTTTTAGAGCTTATCACTTTCAAGTTTTAGCTTATTTGATATTTTCAAGTTATTTTTAGATTTGATATAGTTAGAGTAATTTAGATTTCCTTGAATCTCCCCTAGCTTATTATAAGTTTCATAAGTTCCCTTTAGCTTAGCTTACTTCTTTGTTCCCTTTAGGAGTGTTTGGTAATATCCTGTTCTTGAGCCCATGGTTATTTTCGTTTATTGATTTGATGTGTAATCTGCTTATTAATGTTTAGGATTGGCTAGGAAGTTAGTTAGAATTGCTTAATGAGAATGAACAAATAGTATAACTCAATCGAACGAGAATGAACAAGTTATGTGCAAGGAAAAAGAGAGTGGGACTGTCATGGTTTTGATAAACATGTTCGTTGGTCCGTGTTAGCCTTAGATAGTGGGACTGTCATGGTTTTGCATCTGCTAGTCCTTGTTTTTGCTTGTATTTGTTCTATATCTGCTAGTCCTTGTGTTTATGCCTATACTTATACTCGTTATCATGTCTTTAAGCATCCACATGCGTATATTCTTTTGTATATAATCTTTATTTTTTAACTACTACGAGAAAGCACTCGAAGACGCCATAAAGAGCACCCAAGAGAGCGGGGAGAATGTGCCCGAAATAGAGATATTGGCAAAGGTTTTAGGAACAAGGAGTGGCACACCCGCTCATGGGCAAAGCTTAAAGGGGCTTCAAGTATCTCTTCGGCTACATCTTCGTCTTCAAGCTACTATGGTGCTTCAAAGACATATACACAAGAGGAAGTGAATAAGCTATTCGTCGAGCAAGGTAAAAGTATGAAAAAAGCTATTCAGAAAAGTTGCGCCCCTTTAACAAGAAACTTGAAAACATGTTGACACAATTGGCCGATAAAGGTATAAGTTTGGATAAAGATAGCGTGGTTGGCGAAGAGGATGAAGAATAATGAAGAAAGCGATGATGAAGGAATGGAGGATGGAGATGAGATGGAGGGTGAAAGTGAAGGAATTGATGAGAACGATCATGATCAAGAGGTGTTGTGTTTTCGTAAAACAATTTAGGTTATAACTATTGTGGTTTGGTGTTTGATGAATATGGATCGTGTTGAAACGAATTAGGATGTGTTGACACTCTTTTTGTTAATCTATATTATGTTGATATTTGGGATTGTTTGTATGTTACGGATCGAAAAACATCCGAAAAGTGCGAGTTTGTCGCTAAAACAAATGTAATGTAATGCAGAAATAACCATTGCTTTTAGTCACGATTATGTCGTGACTAAAACGTATAATGATTTTCCAAATTAAGACTTATAGCCACGACTAGGTCGTGTCTAAAAGTTTTTAATTAAAGAAGCATTATACTTTTAGTCACGACATGTCGTGACTAATAGTATTTTAATATTTTAATGGTAATTTTTTTGCCACGAAAGGTCGTGGCTAAAGGTTCTAACATTAAAATATGAATATACTTTTAGCCACGATATAGTCGTGACTAAAAGATTTAATAATATTTTAATAGGTTTTTTATTATATCTTTTCAAACTTTATAGTGACGCATGGTCGCAGTCTAAAACTGTTGACTTTCGCGGGCTAAAAACGCTCGTGACTAAAAGTATGAGCCGTTCGTGACAATAGGTCTTTAGCCACGGGGATTTAGCCACGCCGATTTAGCAACGTTTTTTCGTGGCAAAAGGTATATAGCCACGATATGGTGACTTTTAGCCACGACTTTTGGTCGTGACTAAAAGCGTCGATTCTTGTAGTGGGAGCGGACCTCTTGAACTGAATTTTCTGACCAATGTTGCAGGGACAGTCCCAAGATGGGTCAAGTGAAAGCTTATTTTCCGTCCGCTGACCTTCACCTTCTTTCTCTAATGTAGTCTCGCAATTCTTCCATCTTATGCACTCACCGAATACCACTGGAAAATCGTACTCCGTATACTATAGCATAAAGTCTTAATCTGTTATAATACACCTGCAACGAATTTGGAGTTTTGAACCATTAAAAATTGAGACCCAAATAGTTCGTTCTCACTTGAACAAACACCTATCTTGTTCCGAGCTCCATGAGAAATGTTGTTGCACTGACCCATAAAAAACATGGGGAACTTGCTAGACGTAAAGCTACCATGATAAAGAGAACTGCCAGGAACGAAAACACCATTACCAAGAGTTAATAGACAAGAAGATTGGTGATCCATTCTTCCAGCCGCAAGAGTAAGAACCCATGGCATGTCATTTATAATCGTTAGGCAATCGGACCCACTGTTTCCACCCGTCATTGAGACAAATATTCCCTCTTAGTCACGGTGAAAAATGCAATGGCAATTGGATCTTTGTACCAGGTAGTGGTATGACTTTTGATAGAGGATTCAGTATCACTATGGACTGACATCGACAATATATCAACCCCATATATGATGGCTTGATCAATTGCAGCCAGAACATCTGAAGAAACACTATCGCCACATTTCCAAAAGGGTTTGTAAATTGCTAAGCACGCATTTGGAGCTACCCCCTTTAGTGTACCCACCCCATACCCAAAGTATGATGCCCCTTTCACAAAGTTCCGTGCTGCTATTGATGAGGTATATATGTGTCCCTAGTAGAATTCACTGTTATGTTGGACTAAAAAAATTAAGGTATGAATTGATTTTAAAAAAAAATAAAAATCAATTCACAGAGGTAATAAAAATAAAAATAAAAAAATTATTACTTAATGTATGAATTGATTTTTTAAAATGAAAAATTCTCACAGAGGTTTTGTTTTATTATATAAAAGATTGGTAAACTATAAGTGAGAAATCGAAAGTACAAGATTCACACATCATGCCCCAAGATATCATTATAATGTATGAGATGCAAAAACATCACTGACTTCAACAGTCTTTTAATAGTATAGACGAAAATCATACTAGCGGCAAATGATGTCTAGTTTTCTGCAAAATTACAGCGACCCATAAGTTTCTTTCAACAAACTATATTTGTAGCATCAAAGAATCATTTTCGAATAACTACAATTCTGATGTGTGGTTGCATAGCAACAGAAATATATAGTTTTTAAAAAAATTATGTGGAGTCCATCTAAGTGTGGAAGTATATTTTCTAATAAGATTGTTTTAAGTTATTAAGATTTTTAGTAAATATAGATTCAAGCATTACAAAAAGCAACGTTATTATGTAGTTGGCAATATTATATTGTAGTTTAGAGGTATAGCCAACATGTGTGACCGCTTTTCTTTGTTTTGCATTTAATTTAGACAGTGATAACTATTTTTTTTACATGTGTAGCGTTTATCATTTGGTGTGTGGCTTTTAAAATTGTAACTTTGCAAATTTGATATCACAATAATAAGATTATTTTGTACTATCAACTAGTTATAATACCCGTGCACGCACGGGGTTTTTTCTAAAAAAACTTATTTTTGTATATTATCGATTTAAATACAAACAAATCAACATGTCCTACATGGTTTTACTTGTTGGATTAAGAATATGAAATCTTATGTATATGTTTTAATTATTTATTTATTTTTAGATAAAGATTTCAGATCAAAAGTATTATTTCATTATTCAAGCAAAATGTCCTGCTATAATATTTTTCTACTTTTAAACCCTCACGCGCGTTGTTTTAGCATAAATCCCGTTAATAAGGTTTTGACATAAGTCAAATCTTTAATATAATAAAGGAACTACATCATTTCAAAGTGATTTTGCCAAAACAATCTTATTGTGAAAAAAATTGAACCAATGGGAGAGCTTGATTTTGACACGTAACCATGTTTACGTAGCTGCTCATGTTTAGATGTTGTTAGGCTTTTACTCAGATACCGAAGCAAAATAAGTCTTTAAACTACACATGAAGAAACGTAACTTTTTACCTAACTTGTTTTCTTAAACCGCATATATATTTACTCTTTCCTTCCCCAAAATGGCAAGGAGACTTGCACAAAAGTAAATTTATAAATACCAAGTAATGATTACTAACACGATGAAGAGTACTATTGGGTAAATTGCCACGTAATCCTTTTAGTTTATTAGTCGACCGCATACCAAATTATGTGGTAAAGTCTACTTTAATTAGGTGGTAAAGTCTACATCCAATATCTAGGTCGTTGGTCTAAGGGAGCATTTGGGATTATTTTTATAACTACGAGGTGCTTCAAAAGTATTTTAAATTAGCCCAAACAACTTATAGAGGATCGGTGTTTGGAAGTGTTTACTTAAGTGCCTATCTACTTATTAATAAACAAATAGCAAATTAGCAACCACTTGTAATCATAAGCGTATCCCGTATGCTTCTATACTGTAATCTTTAAGTTTCAATAAGAAATCCTCGTAAACTCCTATAAGCCCAATAAGCATTGCAAACAAATCCTCCTATTATATGTCTCAAGTTTCGATCGATAGGTTACTCTCCAACTTTTAGTTATTCCCAAATATAACGTTTTGTATTTACTTGCTTTTTGTGTTTTCATTTCTATTTATTAATATAACATCTGTAATCAAATTCCAAAAATTCTGCTAGGTTTTAGTAAGCTATAACCACAAAGTTCATACATGAAAGAAAAAACAATCTTAGTCGCACCTTGCAAAAGATAGACATTCATGTATACTAACAACAAAATGTCTTAATGAATCCTCAAGGACCAAACTGCTTTCAAAGCATCATGAAATGTAAAATAAATAAATAAATAAATAAAATAAAAATAAAAAAGATTAGTACCAAATTTTGTTTCCTTTGCCTAACAACCAAGGCATTGGGACCTGTTAATTCTCAATTAAGTCGAGAGCTATCTCGCACCTACCTAGATGAGAGTAGGACTTGGAAATCACGTTCCACCTCCAAAGCTTTAATAAGTTCTTCCAATCATAGCTTTTTGCACTCACGTGACCACAAACACCTCCAATGTCCAAATTCACAAAGTTGAACCACTTCTTTAAATTGAGCACCATTATTGCATCCAAACCATTTTGCTTTATAGATTATATTACAGAAAAATAAAAGCTCGAAGTTCTTTAAAATAAGCTTATCTAAACATCTTCAAAAAGTTACACAACTTTTTCTACACAAAGAAAGCTATTACATCAAGCCAAGCAAACTCATCCAAACACGCTATCATAGCTACTGTATGACACAACTTGAAGTGGAACTCACATTAAAAAACTAAAAATCAAACCTCACATCCATACATAAAGCAATAAGTAGTTCATACACTTAATTTCTTCACCGCAAATAGTCATAATGAAGCACTTAAGAAGATTCAGTTTGTAATATAAAAAAATAAGTAAATAATGATAGATTCAAATTTTAACTCAAAATTGTGTAAAAATCATTAACACATACCGAAGATTAGCAAGATCCGAAAAAACATACCATTGATTAATTAAAGAGCAAAGATTGATCGTTGTTAATTGTTGTTGCATATCAATGTCTATATGTGATTGTTGATTGAATGGTAGCTATACATTGATTTGCCTCGATTTGTCCACTTGCTAAACGTCGAATCACCCACATCCTCTCTCGTTTCATCTTTAACTTCTCCATAACATAGTACATAAGAAATTTGCGTTTGTTAACCTACAACATAATATCTCTACTTGAACTTCAAAGAGAAAAACAATAAATATTTACTATAATCATTGTTCAGGAATGATAATATGATCCACAAAGTAGGCTTAAAACGATACTGCCATGCCATACGCTTCCTATTAGAAGAAAAATAATATAATAGATATTAGAATGCCAACGTAAAACATGCTAAGTATAATCTATATGAAGCATTTAATCAATGTAATGACTTTGTGGTTATAGCGGCCTTGTTGGTAAGACATTAAGACCAAACTCAAATCAAGTACACAAATTCATAATTTTACTCCAATTAGTGAGAAAGTATCAAGTTTATACATCTTTAGTGGTATGTATAAGCAAATAAATTAATGAATTAATATTTAAATAATCATCTAACTCAATATTAATCGTAATGTGCGTGTAAACTAATAATGACATCAAATAGGTGCTTACATCTGGCATTCCTCATTCTAGTCAATTTGATTATCTCTCTTCAAAGCCTACATTATAGTTTCAACACGCTATTATAGTTTCAAAGATATTTAATGTCAATCAATCATCAAAGATCATTTTACATGTATAAAGTTTTAGCATTTTTTGTGTGGTATTAGTCTAATTGCACCAACAAACACACAGACTCCATCAAGGCATCAAGTAATGAATACATTAACTTTCACACACTGACCTGTATCCCTTTGTAGCCAAATGATATTCCAATCCAAGGTATACTAAAAAAAATTAATATACATAGGATCCACTACGCTTGAGTGTTATCCGTCAAGCAAAAAGACACACTAACTTTTCAGCCAATAAAGTATAACATTTTAAGTTAAAATATAATGCAAAATTCATCTTGTTCACCCAATTAATATTACAAAGAGAGATGGATAATGGAAAAAATGTATGACATGTATGTACGACCCCAATTCAAAAGAAAAATATGCATTTCAACAATATTAAACATGACACTCGAGAATCACATACCTACATCAGATTTAGATCATCCCAATGAATCTTCTAAGTGGTAACTTCCCACAATACTCCGAAAAAAATCAAACAACCATTAAAAACTTATAATCTTGTTCAACTAATGTATATTTACCTATCACATAAACTAATGTAATTTTAAATGGCTCTCGCATTATGTTCCATTTAACCCTTTCAAAAGTCCATATATATCGTAAAGAGACGTGATATCTTTATAACTTGCTCAAACTCAATAGTAGTCATTACTCAACACATGGACCATAAAATGCTAAATGTAAATTTTGATGGTTGCCACTAAAAATTGTGTCAAAACCTGGTCGAGTGGTTTTAGTTAGTTTTAGATATTTTATTTGACTTCTATAAACACAAACCCAATAATGGCATCATCAAGATATTAGGTAGTGTGAATGATTTAATCAGATGCATAAACAAATTTCTACAAAATATTGATGAAATTGTAATTTAGATCTCCATTCACATAAGAAGGGCCCACACATATATCCAGCGTCAAATGTCTAGACTGCTTGGATGCGACCATGAATGATAGACTAAAATGTAGGAATGAAGAAAAATATCCCGTTCCATCTCCAAGTTTGATCAACAAAGAGACAATCAAGTGTTGGTCTTCCAAGAAATTGGGCATACGTAACTAATTCATCCGAAGAACCTAAATAATTTAATAGATTGAAGTTATGGTTGCCGCGCTTGCCGCTACATAAAAAGAATCTCACATTAGATCATGTTTAAGTAGTATTCACCTTAAACTCGTCTTTCAACTACAGTCATCACAAATTCCCATGCTTATGCTTTTCGAAGAGAAGTGAAATCGGTGTACCCTACTACATGATTATACATATACACATAGTCCTTACATACCTTCATTGAAGGTGAGTTAAGATCGAGCCTTAAAGATGGGTCTAAATAAGAGTCCGTCATAAGCCACAGTGTAGCAAAACCATGTTCCGTATTACCCACCAAATTCCAAAAATTCCATTAAAACCTATTGTAGACAAGTAATGCATAATATTTCATCATTCTAACAGGTTCCAATGCCTTGGTTGTTAGGCAAAGGAAACAAAATTTAGTACAGATCTTTCTTCTTTTTTTTTTTCTTTTTTTTTTACATTTCAGGATGCGAAAACAGGATGTGGTCTCTGAGGATTCATTAAGACATTTTGTTGTTGGTATACATGAATGTCTACAGTGCAAGGTATGGCTAAGATTGTTTTTCTTTTCATGTATGAACATGTGGTTATAGCCTACTAAAACCTAGCAGAATTTTTGGAATTTGATTAGCTCATACCGGATATTTCACCAACTTACTCACCCGTGCTATGCTTGGCTAAACAAATTCTACAAAAAAAAATAATAATAAATAAAT
Source organism: Chrysanthemum makinoi (assembly GCA_910596185.1). Lineage (NCBI taxonomy): Eukaryota > Viridiplantae > Streptophyta > Magnoliopsida > Asterales > Asteraceae > Chrysanthemum > Chrysanthemum makinoi. The sequence continues at coordinate 174,611,457 of OU343224.1, forward strand.
AAATAAATTGTTTTAGGTAATCAACGTTGAATGTTGTAGGAATTGTAACTAAACTCATTATTGGCATTAGGTGTCAAAAATCCTCGACTTCACTCGACCGAACCCGACTAAGCATATTCGGTCGGTCCCGAGTAACTCAATACTAAATGGGTCTGATATCGGTATTCTGTTGAGATTTTTGCTAAGTCGGGTTCGGGTCAACCCGTTTGGCCCGAATAATCGATTTTTATTTTTTATATATTTATTTTAGAATTTTTCTATATAAATTAGAACAAATATGCAATTTTGTCACTATTTAACTTATATTCGGGTTGGCCCGAACCCGAATTGACCCGACTCGACCGAAGTTGACCGAACCCGAAGCTCAATAGGGTCGGGTTCGTAAATTATTTTAGCCTTGACCGACTTGACTCGAATCTCGGAATTGGCCGTAACCCGACCAACCCAACCGAATCGACACCCCTAATTGGGCATTATACCTCATATTTGACCTATGTGAGAGACTCTGAGGGACTTCGCAATATATCTCACTTTTATAGAAAAAATACCCCTTTGATTAATGCCCCATGTGATTTATTATATAAATTTAGAAATTTCCAAACACCCGAATAATTAGTATCCAACTTCAAACATCATAAGCACACCATATGTCGTTTTGCACTTGTTTAAGTGGCTCTTAAAGGAGATGAGGCACAAACCAATCTAACCCATCAATAAAATCCTCAAGCTAGAACTTTGTTTGCATTCTCACTACTCCAATTTTACTATAAAAGTGAGACATGTTTCAAGAGCTCATAACCGGAGAAGAACCTTACTTTGGATTTTTTTTCTTCAGATTCTCAACATTATAACTTATAAGAAGATTTGGAGCTATTTTCGACTCAACACATTGAGTAACTATATGTTCCTGTGATTTCAATCGTGATCCGATTTTTTTGGTTGAACAATGACCTATACATGTGACAGGTCATTTAATGTTACCAAATTTTCTAAATTATTCATATATTAAAAAAAAAAAAAAAAGTCAATTATTAAAGATAGCTAACCTGGGCTCAAACAACGTGAAGAGTGAGTTATACTTTCCTTCGACTTGTAAAACCAAGAGATTTGTATTGGCTTTGTGAGTTATACGTTGATTGTGGTGGTAGGATGGTGGTAGAAGCTTTTTTCTTTATTTTTTGTCTACTGATGGGTATAATTGTTTTTTTTACATTTAAGTCCTTGAAGTTTCCAATATTTATTCCGCCTTTTTAAAGTTTATTGTTTTTACATTTTTGACACATATGTTTTTCTGGTGGTTTTTTCTTCTACACGAAATTTATCAATTTTGACCAAAATCAATTCAATTTTAACTTTTTATTAACCAATCATATCACACGATTTTGCCTACGTGTCAAAATCAAGCTTTCCTATTGGTTCAATTGTTTTTTCAATAAGAATGATTTAACAAAATCACTCCGAAATGATGTAATTCCTTTATTATATAAAAGATTTGCATAGATATTTATGCATTGTTCAAAACAATTTGTTTCAGGTACAAATAATTATCGCTAAAGATAACAATACTATTTAATTTTTGTGATTTTAATAAACTTACATAACATTATTGATATACTGGACAAAGGGTTATACAATATATATTAACTTTTAAAAGACGATTCATATATGCTAGTCCCTTAAGTGGTGCAAGAGCAACATTTTTTAAAATAACATTATACAAATGACAAATTACATGTGTCAAAGTAAAATAAACAAAAAACTACAATTACTTGGTCTCTCCTTTAAAAATGTCATGTGGGTTCACAACTACTTCATCATTTCTCATATAATTTTGTCGATTTGAAACCCGATTTGACCCGTGGTTCAACCGGTTGAACCGTTCCGATCAAAAATAGGTCGATTTAAACCGAGTCAAACCAATAGGTTGGATCGAAAATGTCAAATTAACTGGTCACCGGCCGGGTTTGAAGCGCCCTTGGTCAACCCTAGACGCTTTCAACGGGTCCTCTCTGGTTCGCTTTGGATGGTTTTAATTGTTAGCCAACTGGGTGGTGACACCTTCCCAGCTGAAACGCTGATCCCGGCCTCGTTCGATTTTCAAAACTATATGTACCATCAACTTTTAGCTTGTATGAAGCTTTCTATGTGTTTTATTAATATGTTACAATGTGTATAACATTTACTTTTAATTTTTGGGTGTTTAAAAAATAACATTAATTAGTGTGTTTAATTATTTTATATTTTGAATTATGTTGTAGTTTTTTTAAATTGTACGTTATGAAAATTTTATTGTACTTTTTAGTAAGAGGTGTATTAATTGGTTGTACAATATCAATAAATTATTGTACTTTTAAGTAATGGGTATTTTAATAAGAGTATTAATTAGATTATGTATTTCTCTCTCCATTGACCATGTTTTCAACATTCAACTTTCAACATTTTCCACTTTGACCTTTTTTCCATTTTATATAATATAGATATAGATAGACAATGTGGCACTTGACATAAGAAAGGCACAAAATTGTATTTAATAATATCCATTTGCGTATTGTATTATCAATATATTAAATATAAAAGATGTTTTTTTAATAATTACTCACGCATCTTAAACGGTTTGAGATCCTATCGTGTTTTTGTCAAGGTAATAAACTAATAATGTATTACTATGTCAGGCTGCCCCCAGTAAGGAGATTCAATCCCTTTACTTTTATCACACGCCACGCCTTTTCCAAATGACCTTCGCGCCGACAGGTGCCCCGTAGGATATGCAACGGCTAGAAACAAAAGTTGGATGTTTGTGGTTTGTGGTGTCGATCGAGCAGACGACCCTTTCACGTATTTTTGTTGGCGATCGACTAAGTCCACAACAGGACAATCGATTGGAATCGATCGCCCAATCTCACTCGATCGATGGAAGATCGATACTACTGCGTCCAGCCTCATGTTGATATTTCAAAAATAAATAAATAAATAAATAAACGTAAAAATCAAAGGATCGAGATTCAGAGGCGGACTTGCACTATATAAGGTGGTGCCAGGGAACCACTTTAGGAATTGAAACTATTTATAAGTTGTGTGTTGATAAAATTTGGGACCTACCTTAAATTTAGATTGGGAATCACGTTACAGCTAGAAAAGAAGAAAGTGAGATAAAAAAATTGAGTAAAGAAACAACTGAAAACAAATATTAGAGCTTACGTTTAGGCTAGTCACAATGGGACGGTCGACCCCTTGGGTTGTGTCCGGTTGCCCCATTGTGGCAAGAAGGTTGTGCTCGGTCGGTTGGATCAAAATGAACGAACTAGTTTGCACCAACAACCGAGTTGGTATGTCACATGTGGAACAAAATTGTGCCGTTTGGGTTTAAAAAAAATAATAAAAAAAATTAAAAATTAAAAACTTTACCATTTTTACAACATTATAGATACCAACCTCAAACACATTTCTAAACACACAATTCAAACAACTTCTCATAAACACTTTCAAACACATTTTGTTAATTATGTCTTACGAGATATTTTTTAATTCTTTGTCTTTCTGACGAGGAAGAAGTTATGAGCGAGTTTACGGAGTTTATGGAATTTGCGCAGTATGCTTGGGATGCTTACCAAGCGTCACTGCCAAAGGTTCAATGAAACTACACGCCTAGGGATCATAAGGGTGCTCATAATCGTTTAGTTGCCGCTTACTTCTCTGAAGAACCGTTGTATGACGAAAAAACATTTCGTCGGCGGTTCCGGATGAGCTGAGAACTATTCACTCAAATTGTTCGAGAGGTAACCAATTATTCTCCTTATTTTCAACGAACTCCTGATTGTAGGCACTTGGTATTTCCCCATTGGTCAAGTGTACTGCGGCAATTCGTCAATTGGGATACGCGGCCGTTCTTGATTCTCTTGACGAGTATCGAAATTGTGCAACAACAAAGACGTGATTGTCTCGGTAAGTTTTGCACGGTTATCATGGAGTTATATGGTGCTGAGTATTTGCGAAAGCCCACGTATTCTGACCTTGAAAGATTATATGCTCATCACGAGCATAAGCATGGATATTTTGGGATGATGGGAAGCATTGATTGTACAAGTTGGGAGTGGGAGAATTGCCCAAATATTTTGAGAGGTCAATATGCTAGGGGTGATCATGGGCCACATCCATTTTTTTTATTGGAAGAGGTCGCCTCCCAAGATTTATGGATTTGGCATGCGTTCTTTGGTGTCTGATAACATCAAATTAGCCTGATATTTTATATATCAAATTCCCGTGTTTATGGCCTCATTTGTATTAATATAGTACTTAATTTGTTCATATTCGTTCATAATTGCATTTTAGGATAAATGAGGTGTTGGAGCGGAAAAGATGTGAGAAAAGGCCAAGAATTATATTTTGAAGACAAGTTACGGCGTAAGTGGTACTTTTGATTATGCCGTAACCAACAATACGGAGGCCTGAGTATTTTTTGTGTGAAGATTACACCGTAAATCGTTACTAATATTACGGCGTAAATATGATGCTTTGAAGAATAGGGCATAACCAATTCTTATGGTTACGTCGTAATTATTTTTTGTGAAGGTTACGACGTAACATAGCAATTTAGTTACGCCGTAGAGATAATTTCGGAGTGGATAATCATGATCAGACGAAGGATTACCACGTAACCCGGTGGATTAGTTACGCCGTAATTAATAACTTGGGCGCAAAGTTTCGAGGTCCAGGGATTAAAAGCGGCAAGTTTATATTAATTTTATTCACTTTGAGGACTAAAGAATAAATAAAGAAGAGCGATGAGGGGCTAAAAGCGTACACAAGAGTAATAAAGTTTCAAAAAATTGGTATGACATGAAAAAGTACGAAGTTAACTATTTCATATTTAGTTACGGCGTAACTAAATATTTTAGTTACGACGTAATTGTTAGAAAGCTGAATTTATTTTACGTCATTAATTACGGCGTAATTAGCCTTTATGGTTACGCCGTAACCATGTCGAGGCCTATAAATACAGCCCTAAATCTGCATTTTTAAGGATCTCTCTTCACCCCTCTCCTAAGGTTCGATTAGGGCACCACTCCAGGGCAACTTCCAGCAGTCCGAAGCCATTTTCCAAGGAAGAATTCACCTGCAATCATCATCATTATTAACTTTTCATCAAGTAATTTGTATCAAACATTATGTTTAATTCTATTCATGTTTTATTCATTATTGTTGGACTAATTAACTATATGTTTGGCTAAGCACCTATGGTGCTGGCCTAGTTATGATTTCTTAATTGTTTTGTTTGCATTTACATTGCTTCCGTATAATTATTTCTAAGTGTATGCATGCATAGTTTGTTGGTAGCTACCCTTGTTTCGGTAGTTTTAAATGGCGATAGTGGCTAGTTACTTAGGAGATATGACCAATCCCCTAAGTAGGTAGACCGAGATGGGAAGAGTAAGATATGACCAACCCGACGACCCTTTCTCGCTTGTGTGATTTGACCAACTGATCACCTACCGTTTGTATGAACTCAAGAATTAGGGGGTGAGTGTTTAAGATGCTAGCGCCCGGGCACTCACTGTTATGAATCTAGCATGTAGCGGTACTTAATGACTTGGCTTAGGGGACCAGGAACAACTGGACTTATGACGGGGCACCTGATTTCTCCAGTGGTACCCTTTGCTGATAAGTTAGGACGAACTGACCAAATGTTGTCCTAGCGACTTTGACCCCTCCTGAAGTAATTGGAAGTAATTAGACGTAAACATAACTAGTTAGGATGAGTAACTAGGTTAGCACCCCTCTCCTCTATCGATCACAACCCTCGCCTCTATTTGCTTTCTTATTTTCTTAGTAGTTAATCATTTCCACCTTAATAACTATTAAAATTGTGAAATATACTTAAGTTAATTTCCGATCCACGTAGCTCTTGGGACGACCTCGGTTTTACCGAAATACTACACTACACATGACCGGGTACACTGCCCGTTAGTGCATTAGGGTAGACCATGGGTATAACGAGACTTACAAATATTAAAACCTCGGGTCAAAACCTCGTGATCAAGTTTTTGGCCACGGGACCTATTTAGGATTTTAATTTAAGTTTTTTTTTATAGTTTTATTTTCTTTTATTTTATTTTTGTTTTTAGTTTTCTTTTTCTCTTCTCTTCTATTTTTGTTTGTTTTTGATATTTCAGGATATGGAAGATTCAGATTTTGACATGCTCACTATGGAAGAATATATTGCTTTGACTCAAAGTAACCAAAGATCGAGCATCGTATATCCCGAGTTTAATGATGATATCAACTTTGAGATCAACTGCCAGTTCATGAGGGAACTTAGACAAAAGCTTTTTTCTGGAACTATTGATGATAATGCCCACCTACATGTGCGAAGAGTAATAGAGATCGCAGATCTTTTCCACACTCCAGGAGTCACTCAAGATGCATTAATGCTTAGAGTATTTCCAATTACACTTACAGGTGCAGCTAGAAGATGGATGTACAACCTTCCTGCTGGATCGATCAATACATGGAATATTTTGGAGAAAACATTTATTAGAAGATATTATCCTCCTTCAAAGATTGCCAAGAATATGGAAGAAATAAGGAGTTTTAGACAGAAGATGGATGAAATGCTAGATGAAGCTTGGGAAAGATATAACGACCTTCTTTACATGACAACACATGATCTCAGCAACCATCAGATGGTCCTTATTTTCTATAAAGGTTTAAACATCACGTCTGGCCAAATGCTCGACTCTCAAGGACCTATCCCTACAATGCCACCTGCACAAGCCCTTAGATTAATTGAAAATATGGCTGACCATTCACGAAATTGGTATGATGGAGCAACCACTTGGGCCATAAATAGCAATAGCAATAGCTTGGATGACATTGGAGATATCACCAAAAGAATTAATGAACTTGGTTGTGATATGAATATGGTTAAGGAAAACATTCATGCTATACAAGAGCATTCTCTCCGAGAAGAACGCAAAGAATATGAGCAGGTCAGGTATATTGATTCATTGGAAGAAGCCGTCAATAAATTCTCGGATAATTTAAAAAGGATGCACGACTCGAATGACGAATGGATTAGGAAATTCAAGGAGGGCGCGGACTTTAATTTAAAAAACCTTGACACTAAGAGGAAAAGCTTGGAGGCTAAGCTTGAAGAATTAAACCAAAAGGTCCTGGAAAGTAAAAAGAATGCGGTTGGAACTATCAAAGCAACGGTGGGAAAGATGAAAGAAGTCAACAACGAGCCGGTTCCTAGTGATTTACCTTATATCAGACCTTATGTCCCACCTATCCCATATCCAGGACGTTTGAAGGTTGTGAGAAATGAAGAAACAAGCAATGATCAATTGAAGAAGATGCAAGCATGGAGCTTATAGGATGTTGAAGCAATTACACGAGCTAATGTGGAATCAACTACAACGCAAAATGATAACGCATTTAACTCTTCTTTTATTAATAACAATCTTGCTAGTTTTCCTATACAGGGTGCTGAAAACATGGATGAAATGATGGTTATGTAGCTCCGATTACTGAACCAGTTTTAGTTGATCTTGCAAAGGAATTAAAGGACAAGATCTTGGACACTTCAGTGATTAACTAGGAGACATACGAGCCAATTAATCAGCCATATCACGAGGTGAACCAATCATTAATGCCATCAACTAAAACGGGGTAAGGTATGGAGGGAAATGACATCTCCTTTTAGGTATGATCATAATTTATCATTTCCCCATCCCATAGCAAATTCACACCCTCATGATGTTTATTGCTATTTTCACCCACACTTGATTTCAAGTGAGGGGATTAACACCCTTTTACTAAGTAAATAAGGGTGGAGTCAAGCTCGTGACTCGAACAAAAACAAGCGCTTCGTGGGAGGCACCCCATGCCTATTTTTTCTTTTTCATTTTATTAGTATAGTTGGGTTTTGTGTTTTTAACCATTTTTGCAAGAATCAGAGAAGATTGCATCAGTAACTTAAACGGGACCTTACCTGTTCATCAGTTATGGCGTAACTCATCCTAATGATTACGCCGTAACACATCACAAGTAGCGATTCTCTCCAGAGCATTACCGATTACGGCGTAATCCCATGCTATGGTTACGCCGTAGCTACCCTCCAGTAGCGACTGCCAAGTTTTGCCATAATAACGGCGTAACTCCTTCAATGAGTTACGGCATAATTATCCTCTAGTTCAAATTCTTTCAATAATAACACAATAACATTGTATTAGTTATTAAATGAACTTTGTGGTGTGTTCCCTGTAAGCCCTCACGAGACTACACTCGTCCGCTTGGGACACCAAGTGGTTTAAAAGGCTTGTTGCATATGCTAAATGCAACCGTGATTCCTACGAAAGTGAGTTAGGTTTTTAATTTTCTTTTATTACTTGTTGTTTTAGTATGATGCATTTGGTTGTCTTACGTGAATCCAGGTTATTAAAGTTTGCTCATAAATCTCAAAGCGGGACATGTTTACTCGTGTGTCTTCGATCATGCCGAGCAAATCCAGGGGAGTTTTATGTTCCAATTCTAACCCTTCTCATCTTTTATTTATATGCTTAAGTATGACCCAAGTGGGGGGAAGGGATTAGACATAGACACCCACTTGATTTTTCTTGCCTTTATTTTTCTAGTTTTTAGTGAAAAATGTTTCATCTTCAAAATTTGACATGTTTTTCATTAGTTAACTGGATTAATCCTTACTGAGCACACCTACCCTATATTCCCATTGTGTGAGGATAAGCCTTTCCATTTTCCTCTTATACATAATACCATAAAAATGAGTGTGCCGGTGGCTGTAGTAGACTTTAGAACTTGGCCTTGCATATTTTTTCGAGACCATTATCATGAGCATTACACTGAGGTAATTTGGTGTGATCAGTGCAGCGAGGATTTAAGGCAATTTTAGGATTAAACCCAAATATCCCATCACGTTATGTTTGTGTATATTGACTTTTCACATCGATCAGTCAATCCCCCTGTTAAACCCTTTTTGTTGCACTCATCATTAGTGCAAGATACCCATAGATACACCCTTCAGAGCCATTCCTTTCATTTTGTTCACACAATATATGTTTGTTTCGTTACACCTATCGCCTAGCCTACCCTGTAGTTTCCTTATATCCATGGTCCGAGCGCTGTTGGTTAATTTTGGTTCCACTAGTGAAAGTCGCGGGTTTTGAATAAAGGGTTTTGAAGAAAATCGGGTTTAGATGATAGTTGATTTCAAGTGGAGGGATGCTTTATTTGTGCGTATTATTTTTATATTCATTCATGTATACCTTGTCTTGCATAAAAAAAAGTGAAAATGTGAAAAAAAAATGACGAGAATGCAAGCAAGAGTTTATTAGTTTGTTTATAGCTGATAGTAATATAAATCAGCTTATGTGTCAGATTGTGATAAGTGTTCTCGCCTTATTTCAACTGGCGCAAATTTTTACACATCCATTTTACGGATAAAATTAGAAACCCGAACATTTCTATCTCTCCTTTTAAATTTTAATCAGTATTCATACAATGGGGGCATTGTACATTTGAAGTGGGGGATGGGAGATAGAAATGGTTGATTTTGGTAAAATTATGTGCTAAAAGTACCCAAATTTTAAAAATTCTTATAGAACATACTTTTTTTTTCATTGATGATGAAGGCCGAGTTAATGCATCTTATTTGCCTAAGTTTATGGAGATTATGAGGCATTACTCTACATTTTATATGCATTGACTCGTGTATTGAAGACCCCTTGACTCTTGACCCTCGATTTTTGCTATGGGATTGAATGCGACTAGTGGTGGGGCAACTATGGACTTAGGAATCTTTTTGTTTCGTGTCTTTTTATTTAAACCCATTAAATGTGTTCCCATGTCTTATCCTACCCTTAGTCATGAATCGAGTTTAGGTGAGGAAGCGAGCAATCGTTGGTGTCTTGGCCATGGATTTGGTCATGTATCATTTGTTTTGCCCCTTTCGCCGTAGCTCATTAGTAATGACAAAATAACCCCATAAGCCTTTATGTTGTGTCAACCCATTGCCTTTTAGAATAGCTGCATCTATAAACTCTAGTGGTGGAGATTAGTATCTTTGCCAAGCCTATGATAGAATACTCGCCATGACTGAGAAGTTGAGTAATCACCTAAAAATAAACACGTGAATTATGAAAGAGAGTGTGATTTCAATTCCCTTTTCGTTAGGTGCTCGGTTTGGAATTTTCTAGCTTAGGTGATTTTTAAACTCATATCTTCTAATTAATCTTAGGAGATATCTTTTTAAGAATTATTTAAAAGGTGTACTTGAGGGCAAGTAGAGTTCAAGTGGGGGGATATTTGATAACATCAAATTAGCCTGATATTTTATATATCAAATTCCCGTGTTTATGGCCTCATTTGTATTAATATGGTATGATAACGCCTAAAATGAACATGTTTTTAGTTGCGTTATTGTTGGTTTTGTGCATGTTAATCGGCTATATTTACTCATAACTGTTGCAAAAGTGCAAAAGATGCGTATTATGTATGTATATGTAGCCAGGTGTCACAAATGATGAAGAAACGAAGCTTTTATGCACGTTTGGAGAATTCCTAAGGACGGAAGTCGAGTGATAAGGTTTTAAAATGTACCTTTTTGAGGGGTCGTTTAAGCCCTTATTTGATCACTTTTCTATCCGTTATTATTTAATATCGTTCCTTTTCACTTTTTAGGTCTCTTGAAGGCAAATTGCTGGAATGGCACTTATTTGGACTAAAAGGAGCGGATATACGAAGAAAATGGCCAAAGTCAAGAATCGAGACACTCAAGCCGCCGAAATAAAGGGGGACGGCGTCATCGCTTAACTGCGACGCCGCCGGAGCATTCTGTGACGGCCAGAGCCAAATTGCTTATTTTCAAGTGACGGTGTCGCTTTAAAGAGTAGTCGTCGCAACTCGACGCCTAGATTTGATCCGCACGCCGAGACCGCGGGACAAATCACAAGCATAAGGTGACGCCGTTGCAAGACTAACGCCGCCAAGACGAACCCCACAATAATGACGGCGACCCGACGGCGTCACAAATCATAAGGTGACGCCGTCGCGAATGCAATCTTATATATAGAATCCGAATTTTTCAGTTTTAGTGTGTAGTCTTTTGGAGTAAAACCCTAAACCGAACCAAGGCTGTCTTGTACAATATTTTAGGGTTCCAAACCCTATCTTACCACAAGATAAGTGTTTTACTTCATTAATTCAATTATGTCTTCAATTATTTGTGTGTATGCTTGCATGTTCTCCATGTCCGCTAATTTACTTGTGTGTTTGCTTAGGGAATATGAAACTTAATTATTGAATATTGATTGGTTGTCTCTTATCTTAATTGTTAATGATCTAGTAATGCGATAGGTCATTCGTTGTGTAGTTAATGCTTGATTAATCTTTGTGAACCTTAGACTATAACACTTAGAGCGGTTGTAGGCTAAACCATCCAAAGAGTACCTTAGAGTTAGAGTTTATAATTCCTAGAGATATTGTAGACGAGACCCTTTTGGTAGTTTCAAAGAGTTAGGGACAAACGCATACCCTACGACCTTAGACACACAACGCGATTAAGAATAAGGACGTGACAATTCAACCATCAATAGGAGATAATTAAGGAGTATTAAAACCTAAGTGAACACATCTTTAAGCTATCATACGAGCACACAATAATTAGACATAGACTACATACACCTTAGATTAGATAATTAGACAAGTAGAGTAATCAGTAGAAATACCAACCCCCAAATCCAAACCCCGAGATTCGTACCTTTCCATTTTCTAAAAACATAAAAAGATAAAAAATAATCTTCCTCAACCCCAACCTTAGCGTAGTAACTTCTCACTAGCATTCCTATTCCCCTGAGAACGATATCAATACCCGTGGCTTACCCTAATACTACACTACAACGATTAGGTTCACGCCTAGGGTGTTATAAAACTTGCTCAAAGAAAAGGAAGTTCCTTTGACCCGAACGACGCGTGTAGCGTTATCAAGTTTTTGGCGCCGCTGCCGGGGAATAGAATAGCTAGTTAGTAGTCTACCTCGTTTAGGTTTCTTTGCTTGATTCCTATCAAGTAAATTTTTTCTCATTCTTAGCTTCGTCGTAGTCTATCCCCTTTTTCGTGACCTTTGTTTGTAATCCCATCACTTTTCATCATGGAAGGTGATAATCAACCACCATTCATCAACCTACCACCAAATGACCCGCCAAGAGCCCGTACTCTTGGTGAATACTCGAGACCAAGCCACCTAGGCTATAGGAACACCATTGAGCTTCCTGACCAAGCCCAAACTACGGGCCCTGCGATCCCACACCATCCGGTGGTGCAAAACGGATGTGCATTCCATGGACTTCGCTCCAAGATCCAAATCAAGATCTAAGGGATTTCCTCAAAATTGTCGATTCCATGACCTTGATGCTACTACTCGGGAGACCACGCATCTGCGTATCTTCCAATTCTCTCTACGGGACCAAGCTAGTAATTGGCTTGAGCGACTTCCCACCGGCTCCATCTCAAGTTGGGATGATCTCACCTCTCGCTTCCTTGCTTAATTTTTCCCACCGGGGAGAACCACTAAGCTTAGGAATGACATCTTGATGTTCCAACAACGTCAAGGTGAATCACTCTACGAAGCATGGACTCGATTCAAGGACTTACTTCATAAAGTCCCTCATCACGGCATTGATCTTTGGCTCCAAGTCCAAATCTTTTATGATCATGTCAACTTCCCCACCAAGCGATCCATTGACCAAGCGGCCGGTGGAAAACTTAGTGATCTCACCGCGGAAGAATCATGGGGTATAATAGAGGACCTTGCTCTCTATGACAACGAAAGTTAGAATGACCCCCGTGAGTTGCCCAAAACCGTTAAGGCAGTCTCCTTGCCTCCAATTGACTCACAATCTTCCGACCGTAGGATGATCGAGCTTAAAGATCAAGTAAAATTCCTAATGAGCTCCTACGAAAATCCTAAGTCTTCACACCAAGTGAAAAAAGTTTCTTCCTCATGTGAGCAATTTACTCATGCTTGCACAAGATTCCCCGAACAAGCCTCCGTTGACTATGCATCCTCGCGTATTAATGGAACGGGAGGAAGATTCCCTACAACACCCGGACCTAGGACTTTCAATGACACCCGAGAAGCATGGAAGGGCAAACCCGACTTCTATTGGGGGCAAACCAAAGAATTCACTTCCAATGATTTCTCATGGCCCCCATCTCACGGTCCTAACCAACAAAACATTGAAGGGATGTTGCAAAACCTAGTCGCATCCCAAGAAGCCCAAATAGCTAAGCTCTCGGACCGCTTTAACCAACAACAAGCCGAAATGGATAGGAAGATAGATAACCTTTTGAAAGCCATGACCAATAGTGATAGGAAGGTTAATGCTATCTCAACTCCCGAGCCTTCCGGTGTAGAGATTAAGGACCCAAGTAAGTTAGCTAAGCACGTTCAATTCGTCAATACCATCGCCTTAGTGAAACCTAATAGAACAAATGACGAAGCAAACCATGAGATGATACTTGAGGTTAAGGAAACACCGACGAATGAAACAACCGAGGAAGTAAATGAAGTAGACAATGACTATTTCAATAAGTTTCCTACGGAAGAAGAACTATCTCGCCACCCTCACTTAGTGCGTGACCTCCGTCACATGTATGTTAGAAAAAGCCCTAGGATCAAGTTTGGGAACCCTTGGAATCTTAACATACCATGTTGCATAGGACACCTTTTCGTGGCAAAGGCCTACATTGATCGCAAGTCCCCAATCAATATAATGACTAGCACCTACTACAATTGGGTAATGAAGAAGCCTATTCCAACTAGGCAAGACCCCGATAATCCTAGTGTTAGTTGCAATTTTCTTGGTAGAATTAAGGGATTGCCCGTTTATGTAGGTAGTTTCACGTTTCCTACGGACTTCATAATTGTGGATGATATTAGCACGGCCATAAATCCTAGCTTGTCCCATGTTGTTCTAGGAAAACCTTTTATAGAAAACACCGGGATGACTTATGATCCCTCATTAGGAATAGTGCGATTCAAGGATGAGACCGACGACATAGCTTACCAAATGCCGTTTAAGATTGAGAAGTTTTCATCACTCTCTAATGATGAAAAGGAACTTAAACTGTCGGTCTATTATAGGAATAATGAGGATAAGGAAAAAGGAGTAGATTATGTTATGGCTAAGATTTTCGGATTCTATAAGGATTGCTTGAACTTAGGACTGGAATATAGAAATAAGTGGGGAGAGGACGAACTCTTAGAGAGGTGTATCATAGGGCACTTCTACAACATGGAACCAACCACTAGAGACCGTCATGAGGAAGGAGATGACAGTAATGAAGTTACGTAGGAGCACGACTACGAGTCTAGCTACAAGACTCATAAATAAAGAAAAGCGCTTCGTGGGAGGCAACCCATGTTTAATTGTTTACTTGTTAGTGTCATATATCTTTTATTGATTGCTTATTCTCATGTTTAAATTTGTAAAAATGCTTTATTTTGTTTTTAACCTCGTCTTAATTGCATATAAAGGTATTTTACATAAAGGATAAGTGTAGGGAGGATTACACACGTTTTCAAAAGAAACGTAAACATGAGAATATCAATTAATTAAAAGATATATATGTGTGTTTGTTCAAGTCAAATGCTTGTATCGAGTCATAATGGATGTTTTGCAGAAATTTTTCCAGATTCTAAAGATGTAAATTTTCTAGAATTTTTCCGAAAATCGCACCAGTTTTTGTCAGGATAACTGACGGCGTCAGATCGCAACTGACGGCGTCAGAAGGAGTAAAACAACATATTGCTTTTTTCTCGTTTTCGAGCTACTTATAAATTTTGGAATTTTCCGTGTCTTAATTTTCTAGAAATTCTGTAAACATCCATTCTACAAGCATTATATCCTAGTTTAGTAGAGTCTTATATATATTATTACCGCCGATTTTACGCGAAGGTTTCGTTCGTTTTCTTCAAGTGTGCAGGTTTTATTTATCAAGAAGAAGATACATAAGGTTGGAAGGAGCTTTTCACGCATACATTCTTCTTGGAAAGGATTTAACCACTACTTCACACACGGATCCTACCGAGCTAATCAGGGGAGTATTAGTTTCTTTCGTTTTTCATTTACCTTCTATTATCATAACTTTGATACTTTCGGGGAACATTAGGGACAATGTTCAGTTTAAGTGTAGGGAGGGAAAATAAAACGGGAACTTTGAAACTATGCTTATCCTTGACTATTTGCTTTGTCCAATTGTATTTGTGTAATAAACTATTTGTTTCCCTACCGTAAGCCTAACATTACAACCCTTTAAAGACCTCTTTGATAGTCTTTCCTAGGTGCTTACGCCAAAGCGATGGAGGTTTGATCTATTCTCAAGCCTATGGTAATCTATGTACTAGGACCGGTTAATGAGTGTTTATCTTCCATTTCCAACTTGTTATATTTCATATACACCCGAGAGATGTGAGTATCCAAACACCCCATGTGAGGTGCTAGTATGTAATTTCCGTGCTTGTTATGACTTTTGCGGGGCTTATATGTGTTGAGGACTGTTTTAAACCAATGCTTCATGACCCCTAACTTATAAATTAATTGGCTAAAAGCACATTTTCTTGAGGACAAGCAAATACCAAGTATAGGGATATTTGATAAGGTTTTAAAATGTCCCTTTTGAGGGGGTCGTTTAAGCCCTTATGTGATCACTTTTGTATTCGTTATTACTTAATATCGTTCCTTTTCACTTTTTAAGTCTCTTGAAGGCAAATTGTTGGAATGGAACTTATTTGGACGAAAAGACGCGGATATACGAAGAAAATGGCCAAAGTCAAGAATCGAGACACTCAAGCTGCTGAAATACAAGGGGACGGCGTCATCGCTAACTACGACGTCCGCCGAGCACTCTCGTGACGGCCAAGAGCCAAATTGCTTATTTTCAAGTGACGGTGTCAGGCTTTAAAAGAGTAGGCCGTCGCAACTCGGACGGCCTAGATTTGATCCGCACGGCGTCAGAGATCGAAGGGGAAGGCGTCACAAGCATAAGGTGACGCCGTCGCAAGACTAACGTGGCCAAGACGAAACCCTAATGACGGCGACTCGAAGGCGTCACAAATCATAAGGTGACGCCGTCGCGATTATATTCTTATATATAGAATCCGAATTTTTCAGTTTTAGTGTGTAGTCTTTTGGAGTAAAAACCCAAACCGAACCAAGGCTGTCTTGTACAGTATTTTAGGGTTCCAAACCCAATCTTACCACAAGATAAGTGTTTTACTTCATTAATTCAATTATATCTTCAATTATTTGTGTGTATGCTTGCATATTCTCCATGTCCGGCTAATTTACTTGTGTGTTTGCTTAGGGAATATGAAACTTAATTATTGAATATTGATTGGTTGTCTCTTATCTTAATTGTTAATGATCTAGTAATGCGATAGGTCATTCGTTGTGTAGTTAATGCTTGATTAATCTTTGTGAACCTTAGACTATAACACTTAGAGCAGTTGTAGGCTAAACCATCCAAAGAGTACCTTAGAGTTAGAGTTTATAATTCCTAGAGATATTGTAGACGAGACCCTTTTAGTAGTTTCAAAGAGTTAGGGACAAACGCATACCCTACGACCTTAGACACACAACGCGATTAAGAATAAGGACGTGACAATTCAACCATCAATAGGAGATAATTAAGGAGTAATAAAACCTAAGTGAACATATCTTTAAGCTATCATACGAGCACACAATAATTAGACATAGACTACATACACCTTAGATTAGATAATTAGACAAGTAGAGTAATCGGTAGAAATACCAACCCCCAAATCCAAACCCCGAGATTCGTACCTTTCCATTTTCTAAAAAACATAAAAAGATAAAAAATAATCTTCCTCAACCCCAACCTTAGCGTATTAACTTCTCACTAGCATTCCTATTCCCCTAGAGAACGATATCAATACCCGTGGCTTACCCTAATACTACACTACAACAATTAGGTTCACTGCCTAGGGTGTTATAAAACTTTCTCGAAGAAAAGGAAGTTCCTTTGACCCCGAACGACGCGTGTAGCGTTATCATCGAGCAAGGAAGCTTTTGGACTCAATGATTAGGAAGCGCAATGATTTTTAAGTATCTACAGCAAGGAAAGATCAAGTTTCGTCTTGGAAATCATCAGCGAAAACAAAGAAAGAGGCGCAAACCAAGAAAGTCAACAAAAGTCAAAACTGAAGCATCCAACCGTTCGGTCGTAACCCGTAACCGATCCGGTTGGGAAATGGTCAAAAGGCAACCGATCCGGTTGCAAGTGTAACCGATCCGGTTGCATGGACTGGAGTTACACAAAAACGCATTTAATGTTGCCTTAACTCCCCATAATCATTGGAGGTCGATCATTTCTTGATATTAACTTTTTGGGAACGTTTTTGGCCAGTTAGTAAAGTCTCTTTGGCTATATATTGAACCTATACTAAGTTTACTAGGTGACACAACCCAAAGTGTGATAGTTTACACCAAAACTATTACCAACCATTTTATTCATCCCAAAAGTCTAGTATTCACTGAAAAACGTTCAGGAGGTTGGAGAGAGCAATTCTCATCCATTGTTTTGGTTATTCAGAGTTATACGGTTAAGCTAGGTGATTCGACGCGTGTGGTTGCTATAAGCCACGATTTCTAGTTCTTGTAATTGCAAAAGTTTAGGTATTCTATGAACTTTGTTATGGATTTCTATTCTCTTGAGTTATTGGAATTACTTTGTTATTTCTTGTGTTTTGTTATTATTATCATGGAGTAGTTTTTGGATATACTTGTGTGTTAGGATGTAGGAAATCATACTAGTGTTCTCATATGTGATGCATGTATATATGATCTTGTTTAAATGAGTTTGTTGGAAAAATACTAGTCTTGTTTGATTTGTTGGTAAAACATGTTTTAAGAAAAAGGACCGAAAAGATTTCTCTTGTGTTTATTCCAAAAAGTTAAGTGACAAACTAGTATGGGGATATGGTGATTGACAACCACCATGTTTACTTATTAAAACAAGACTAGAAACATTTTCATCACGAAAGGTCGAAAGATTCGTATGAACGAGTTTAATAAGAACATTTTACAAACAAATGGATTTTTAAAGGACACTCATTAGGATAAGGACCAAAAGGATTACCTATATGTTTTTGTTCTTAGAATGATTTTTGCAAACATAAACCATGGTTGGAAATCATTTGCTTATGATTTGTGCATCACATCAAGAGTTTACACCAAGCCTTCATGAACACTTACTATGATTGCCTATAGACTACACACAAGTATATATTTCTTATTATTGATTTTCACTATAACATCACTTTTTGAGGAAACCTTGACAAAGCTTTCTTGCTACCAATCTTTTAAAAACAATTTCAAACACAAAATACCTTGGGACGATCTCGACTTACCCACCTTTGCTATCGCGAACGAGTATACTTGCTCGTATGTGTTTATAGTATTAGACGGTTAAATCGTGTTTATAAATTTTTAAAACTTGCAACACGTTAAGCACATCATGGTACTTAATTCATTCATATTCGTTCATAATTGCATTTCAGGATAAATGAGGTGTTGGAGCGGAAAAAAGATGTGAGAAAAGGCCAAGAATTATATTTTGAAGACAAGTTACGACGTAAGTGGTACTTTTGATTACGCCGTAACCCACAATACGAAGGCCTGAGTATTTTGTGTGAAGATTATGCCGTAACTCGTTACTAATGTTACGGCATAAATATGATGCTTTGAAGAATACGGCGTAACCAATTCTTATAGTTACGTCGTAATTATTTTTTGTGAAGGTTACGACGTAACATAGCAATTTAGTTACACCGTAGAGATAATTTCGAAGTGGATAATCATGAGCAGACGAAGGATTATGGCGTAACCCGGTGGATTAGTTACACCATAATTAATAACTTGGGTGGAAAGTTTCGAGGTCCAGGGATTAAAAGCGGCAAGTTTATATTAATTTTATTCTCTTCGAGGACTAAAGAATAAATAAAGAAGAGCGATGAGGGGCTAAAAGCGTACAAAAGAGTAATAAAGTTTCAACATATTAGTATGACATGAAAAAGTACGAAGTTAACTATTTCATATTTAGTTACGACGTAACTTAATATTTTAGTTACGACGTAATTGTTCGAAAGCCGAATTTATTTGCGTCGTCATTAATTACGGCGTAATTAGCTTTTATGGTTACGCCGTAACCATGTCGGGGCCTATAAATACAGCCCTAAATCTGCATTTTTAAGGATCTCTCTTCACCTCTCTCCTAGGGGTCGATTAGGGCACTACTCCAGGGCAACTTCCAGCAGTCCGAAGCCATTTTCCAAGGAAGAATTCACCTGCAATCATCATCATTATTAGCTTTTCATCAAGTAATTTGTATCAAACATTATGTTTAATTCTATTCATGTTTTATTCATTATTGTTGGACTAATTAACTATATGTTTGGCTAAGCACCTATGGTGCTGGCCTAGTTATGATTTCTTAATTGTTTTGTTTGCATTTACATTGCTTCCGTATAATTATTTCTAAGTGTATGCATGCATAGTTTGTTGGTAGCTACCCTTGTTTCGGTAGTTTAAATGGCGATAGTGGCTAGTTACTTAGGAGATATGACCAACTGACCCTAAGTAGGTAGACTGAGATGGGAAGAGTAAGATATGACCAACTGACGACCCTTTCTGCTTGTGTGATTTGACCAACTGATCACCTACCGTTTGTATGAACTCAAGAATTAGGGGGTGAGTGTTTAAGATGCTAGCGCCCGGGCACTCACTGTTATGAATCTAGCATTTAGCGGTACTTAATGACTTGGCTTAGGGGACCAGGAACAACTGGACTTATGACGGGGCACCTGATTTCTCCAGTGGTACCCTTTTCTGATAAGTTAGGACGAACTGACCAAATGTTGTCCTAGCGACTTTGACCCCACCTGAAGTAATTGGAAGTAATTAGACGTAAACATAACTAGTTAGGATTAGTAACTAGGTTAGCACCCCTCTCCTCTATCGATCACAACTCTCGCCTCTATTTGCTTTCTTATTTTCTTAGTAGTTAATCATTTCCACCTTAATATCTATTAAAATTGTGACATAGACTTAAGTTAATTTCCGATCCACTTAGCTCTTGGGACGACCTCGGTTTTACCGAAATACTAAACTACACACGACCGGGTACACTGCCTGTTAGTGCATTAGGGTAGACCATAGGTATAACGAGACTTATAAATATTAAAACCTAGTCAGTAAAACCTGCATCATGTTTTTGGCGCCGCTGCCGGGGAGCTATTTAGGATTTTAATTTAAGTTTTTTTTATAGTTTTATTTTTTTTTGTTTTTAATTTTCTTTTTCTCTTCTCTTCTGTTTTTGTTTGTTTTTTATATTTCAGGATATCGAAGATTCAGATTTTGACATGCACACTATGGAAGAATATATTGCTTTGACTCAAAGTAACCAAAGATCGGGCATCGTATATCCCGAGTTTAATGATGATATCAACTTTGAGATCAGCTGCCAGTTCATGAAGGAACTTAGACAAAAGCTTTTTTCGGGAACTAATGATGATAATGCCCACCTAAATGTGCGAAGAGTAATAGAGATCGCAGATCTTTTCCACACTCTAGGAGTCACTCAAGATGCATTAATGCTTAGAGTATTTCCAATTACACTTACAGGTGAACCAGAAGATGGATGTACAGCCTTCCTGCTGGATCGATCAATACATGGAATCTTTTGGAGAAAGCATTTATTAGAAGATATTATCCTCCTTCAAAGATTTCCAAGAAGATGGAAGAAATAAGGAGTTTTAGACAGAAGATGGATGAAACGCTAGATGAAGCTTGGGAAAGATATAATGACCTTCTTTACATGTGCCCAACGCATGATCTCAGCAACCATCAGATGGTCCTTATTTTCTATAAAGGTTTAAACATCTCGTCCCGCCAAATGCTCGACTCTCAAGGACGTATCCCTACAATGCCACCTGCACAAGCCCTTAGATCAATTGAAAAGATGGCTGGCCATTCACGAAATTGGTTTGATGGAGCAACCACTTGGGCCATAAATAGCAATAGCAATAGCTTGGATGACATTGGCGATATCACCAAAAGAATTAATGAACTTAGATGTGATATGAATATGGTTAAGGAAAACATTCATGCTATACAAGAGAATTTTCTTCGAGAAGAACGCAAAGAATATGAGCAGGTCAGGTATATTGAGTCATTGGAAGAAGCCGTCAATAAATTCTCGGATTATTTAAAAAGGATGAACGACTCGAATGACGAATGGATTAGGAAATTCAAGGAGGGCGCGGACTTTAATTTAAAAAACCTTTACACTAAGAGGAAAAGCTTGGAGGCTAAGCTTGAAGAATTAAACCAAAAGGTCCTGGAAAGTAAAAAGAATGTGGTTGGAACTATCAAAGCAATGGTGGGAAAGATGAAAGAAGTCAACAACGAGCCGGTTCCTGGTGATTTACCTTAAATCAGACCTTATGACCCACCTATCCCATATCCAGGACGTTTGAAGGTTATGAGAAATGAAGAAATAAGCAATGATCAATTGAAGAAGATGCAAGCATGGAGCTTACACGATGATGAAGCAATTCTACGAGCTAATGTGAAATCAACTACAACGCAAAATGATAACACTTCTAACTCTTCTTTTATTACTAACAATCTTGCTAGTTTTCCTATACAGGTTGCGGAAAACATGGATGAAATTGTGCAACCCTTGACCTCACAAGCCTCGCTTGTCGCATCACCATATGATGGTTATGTAGCTCCGACTACTGTACCAATTTTATTTGATCTTGCAAAGGAATTAAAGGACAAGATCTTGGACACTTCAGTGATTAACGGGAGACATACGAGCCAATTAATCAGCCACTTCACGAGGTGAACCAATCATTAATGCCATCAACTAAAACGGGTATGGTATGGAGTGAAATGACATCTCTTTTTAGGTATGATCATAATTTATCATTTCCTCATCCCATAGCAAATTCACACCCTCATGATGTTTATTGCTATTTTCACCCACACTTTATTTCAAGTGAGGGGATGAACACCCTTTTACATAGTAAATAAGGGTGGAGTCAAGCTCGTGACTCGAATAAAAACAAGCGCTTCGTGGGAGGCACCCCATGCCTATTTTTTCTTTTTCATTTTATTAGTATAGTTGGGTTTTGTGTTTTTAACCATTTTTGCAGGAATCAGAGAAGATTGCATCAGTAACTTAAACGGGACCTGACCTGTCCATCAGTTACAGCGTAACTCATCCTAATGATTATGCCGTAACACATCACAAGTAGCGATTCTCTCCAGAGCATTACCGATTACGGTGTAATCCCAAGCTATGGTTACGCCGTAGCTACCCTCCGGTAGCGACTGCCAAGTTTTGCCATAATTATGGCGTAACTCCTTCAATGAGTTACGGCGTAATCATCCTCCAGTTTAAATTCTTTCTATAATAACACAATAACCTTGTATTAGTTATTAAATGAACTTTGTGGGTGTGTTCCCTATAAGCCCTCACGAGACTACACTCGTCCGCTTGGGACACCAAGTGGTTTAAAAGGCTTGTTGCATACGCTAAATGCAACCGTGATTCCTACAAAAGTGAGTTAGGTTTTTAATTTTCTTTTATTACTTGTTGTTTTAGTATGATGCATTTGGTTGTCTTAAGTGAATCCAGGTTATTAAAGTTTGCTCATAAATCTCAAAGCGGGATATGTTTACTCGTGTGTCTTCGATCATGCCGAGCAAATCCGGGGGTGTTTTATGTTCCAAATCTAACCCTTCTTATCTTTCATTTATATGCTTAAGTATGACCCAAGTGGGGGGAAGGGATTAGACATAGACACCCACTTGATTTTTCTTGCCTTTATTTTTCTAGTTTTTAGTGAAAAATGTTTCATTCTTCAAAATTTTGACACGTTTTTCTTTAGTTAACTGGTTTAATCCTTACCGAGCACACCTACCTATATTCTCATTGTGTGAGGATTAGCCTTTCCGTTTTCCCCTTATACATAATACCATAAAAATGAGTGTGCTGTGGCTGTAGTAGACTTTAGAACTTGGCCATGCATATCTTTTCGAGACCATTATCATGAGCATTACACTGTGGTAACTTGGTGTGATCGGTGTAGCTAGGATTTAAGGCAATTTTAGGATTAAACCCAAATAGCCCATCATGTTATGTTTGTGTATATTGACTTTTCACATCGATCAGTCAATCCCCCTGTAAAAACCCTTTTTGTTGCACTCATCATTAGTGCAAGATACCCATAGATATACCCTTCAGAGTCATTCCTTTCATTTTGTTCACCCAATATATGTTTGTTTCGTTACACCTATCGCCTAACCTACCCTGTAGTTTCCTTATGTCCATGGTCCGGACGCTGTTGGTTAATTTTGGTTCCACTAGTGAAAGTCGCGGGTTTTGAAGAAAATAGAGTTTAGATGATAGTTGATCTCAAGTAGGGGGATGCTTTATTTGTTCGTATTGTTTTTATATTCATTCATGTATACCTTGTCTTGCATAAAAAAAAAGTGAAAAAAGTGAAGGAAAAAAAATGATGAGAATGCAAGCATGAGTTTATTAGTTTGTTTATAGCTGATAGTAATATAAATCAGCTTATGTGTCGTATTGTGATAAGTTTTCTCGCCTTGTTTCAACTGGCGCAAATTTTTACACATCCATTTTATGGATAAAATTAGAAACCCGAAAATTTTTATCTCTCCTTTCAAATTTTAATCAGTATTCGTACAATGGGGGAATTGTAAATTTCAAGTGGGGGGATGGGAGATAGAAATGGTTGATTTTGGTGAAATTATGTGCTAAAAGTATCCAAATTTTAAAATTTTTTATAGCACATACTTTTTTTTCATTGATGATGAAGGCCGAGTTAATGCATCTTATTTGCCTAAGTTTATGGAGATTATGAGGCATTACTCTACATTTTATATGCATTGACTCGTGTATTGAAGACCCCTTGACTCTTGACCATCGATTTTTGCTATGGGATTGAATGCGACTAGTGGTGGGGCGACTATGGAATTAGGAATCTATTTGTTTCGTGTCTTTTTTATTTACACCCATTAAATGTGTTCCCATGTCTTATCCTACCATTAGTCATGAATCGAGTTTAGGTGAGGAATCGAACAATCATTGGTGTCTTGGCCATGGATCATTGGTTTTGTCCCCTTCGTCGTAGCTCGTTAGTAATGACAAAATAACCCCATAAGCCTTTATGTTTTGTCAACCATTACCTTTTAGAATAGCTGCATCTATAGACTCTAGTGGTGGAGATTAGTATCTTTGGCAAGCCTATGATAGAATACTCGCCATGACTGAGCAGTTGAGTGATCACCCAAAAATAAACACGTGAATTATGAGAGAGAGTGTGATTTCAATTCCCTTTTCGTGAGGTGCTCGGTTTGGAATTTTCTAGCTTAGGTGATTTTTAAACTCATATCTTTCAATTAATCTTGGGAGATATCTTTTTAAGAATTTTTTAAAGGGTCTACTTTAGGGCAAGTAGAGTTCAAGTGGGGGGATATTTGATAACATCAAATTAGCCTGATATTTTATATATCAAATTCCCGTGTTTATGGCCTCATTTGTATTAATATGGTACTTAATTCGTTCATAATTGCATTTCAGGATAAATGAGGCGTTAGAGCGGAAAAGATGTGAGAAAAGGCCAAGAATTATATTTTGAAGACAAGTTACGGCGTAAGTGGTACTTTTGATTACGCCGTAACCCACAATACGAAGGCCTGAGTATTTTGTGTGAAGATTACGGCGTAACTCGTTACTAATGTTACGGTGTAAATATGATGCTTTGAAGAATAAGGCTTAACCAATTCTTATGGTTACGTCGTAATTATTTTTTGTGAAGGTTACGGCGTAACATAGCAATTTAGTTACGCCGGAGAGATAATTTCGGAATGGATAATCATGAGCTGACGAAGGATTACGGCGTAACCCGGTGAATTAGTTACGCCGTAATTAATAACTTGGGCGCAAAGTTTCGAGGTCCAGGGATTAAAAGCGGCAAGTTTATATTAATTTTATTCACTTCGAGGACTAAAGAATAAATAAAGAAGAGCGATGAGGGGCTAAAAGCGTACACAAGAGTAATAAAGTTTCAACAAATTGGTATGACATGAAAAAGTACGAAGTTAACTATTTCATATTTAGTTACGGCGTAACTAAATATTTTAGTTACGACGTAATTGTTAGAAAGCTGAATTTATTTGCGTCGTAATTAATTACGGCGTAATTAGCCTTTATGGTTACGCCGTAACCATGTCGAGGCCTATAAATACAGCCCTAAATCTGCATTTTTAAGGATCTCTCTTCACCCCTCTCCTAAGGGTCGATTAGGGCACCACTCCAGGGCAACTTCCAGCAGTCTGAAGCCATTTTCCAAGGAAGAATTCACCTGCAATCATCATCATTTTTAGCTTTTCATCAAGTAATTTGTATCAAACATTATGTTTAATTCTATTCATGTTTTATTCATTATTGTTGGACTAATTAACTATATGTTTGGCTAAGCACCTCTGGTGCTGGCCTAGTTATGATTTCTTAATTGTTTTGTTTGCATTTACATTGCTTCCGTATAATTATTTCTAAGTGTATGCATGCATAGTTTGTTGGTAGCTACCCTTGTTTCGGTAGTTTTAAATGGCGATAGTGGCTAGTTACTTAGGAGATATGACCAACTGACCCTAAGTAGGTAGACTGAGATGGGAAGAGTAAGATATGACCAACTGACGACCCTTTCTGCTTGTGTGATTTGACCAACTGATCACCTACCGTTTGTATGAACTCAAGAATTAGGGGGTGAGTGTTTAAGATGCTAGCGCCCGGGCACTCACTATTATGAATCTAGCATGTAGCGGTATTTAATGACTTGGCTTAGGGGACCAGGAACAACTGGACTTATGACGGGGCACCTGATTTCTCCAGTGGTACCCTTTGCTGATAGGTTAGGACGAACTGACCAAATGCTGTCCTAGCGACTTTGACCCCACCTGAAGTAATTGGAAGTAATTAGATGTAAACATAACTAGTTAGGTTGAGTAACTAGGTTAGCACCCCTCTTCTCTATCGATTACAACCCTCGCCTCTATTTGCTTTCTTATTTTCTTAATAGTTAATCATTTCCACTTTAATATCTATTAAAATTGTGACATAGACTTAAGTTAATTTCCGATCCACGTAGGTCTTGGGACGACCTCGGTTTTAATGAAATACTACACTACACACGATCGGGTACACTGCCCGTTAGTGCATTAGGGTACACCATAGGTATAACGAGACTTATAAATATTAAAACCTGGTCAGTAAAACCTGCATCAGTGTCTCCGGGATGAATAATGATATAAATGTTTTACATCGTTCCCCCGTTTTCAATGATATCAAATCTGGGAGAGCACCGGAACTTTAATTCGAGGCTAATGATGTTGCTTACCAAAGGGGTTATTATCTTACTGACGGGATATATCTGGAATGGTCTATTTTTTATTAAGTCCATTTCAAATCCTCCTACGGGTGATGAAAAAATAATACTGTACAAGAGGAAACACGAAGCAGCAAGGAAAGATGTGGAATGAGCTTTCGTTGTGTTGAAGAAGAAGTGGAAAATGCTTAAAGTTCTGGCTCGAGGGCTGTACAAACAAGATCTCCAAGATATTGTGTATACATGTATCATATTACATAATATGATCATCTGACACAAGCAGCGGGTGATATGTCCTACATGGTTTGCACAAGAGGCCCACCGTGATCATGATCCGGTAAGATCCCATGCAGAATCATTAGTAGTTACTCAGGAGATAATGGACCGATCATCTCATATAAAATTAAAATCTGATTTGGTCGAACACGTTCGGAGAAACCGTGGAAATGCAGGCAATCAAGATATTGAAGGCGAAGACGAAAGTGACGAAGACGCAACTGACGATGAAGATTTTTTGTGATGTTTTCAATTTTTAATAAGTATTGTAATTTCTACGTTTTATTAGTTTAAGTTTTTAATTATTGTTGTAATGTTTAAGTATTTTTATTATTGAAGTTTAATTTTGTTTTTAAAAATGTTTGAATTAAAAAAAAATACAGGTCACTATTGTGGCAACTAGGTCGTTGTCTGGTCGTCGGAGAGAGAAAGCTGATGTGGTAGGGTCGACCCAGGTCACCACTTCTACTAGCCTTTTGGAGGTTATGAGGTCATGTTTATTTGGATAGAGAAGATGACCCAGATTCCTAGGCCTTTTTTACTTTATTCTTAAGTCCTTATGTTGGTTATAAGTTCTGTTTTAACCCCTGCACTTTATGATATACCAATTCATTTTATATTTTGAGATATTTAAATTAAAGAATCGAGCATAAAGTAGCGGATTATTATTTAACGTTTAGAAATGTCGCATAAAGTTAATCACAAAGTCAAGTATCCATATTATCGAAATAATCAACTCAAAATCAATGGAACTCTGCACATTTAATAACCTAATGTCATTATGTGCTTATGGCCTTACATCAAAGTGATAATGTTGATGTTTTTAAAACAAGAGATGGTCTATAAAATAGTTTCGTACATGTATATAAAAATGAAGCTGAAGGTATTAACAAGTAGGCAATTATAGACTCAATTGTAAACAGTTTGAATGCTCATTATCTAATATGTAGTGTTTTATTTATGGTTTTAGTAGTTGTATTGAATTGGATCCGACCCGGCTTGACCCGATACAATGCATTGATCATGTAATAGGTTTACCGCTTGATCTTTTTCGCCTTAACTATTTCATTGGAAGGCACTACCTTAATTTTGCGGCTAGGTCCGCCACTGTCGAGACTGATTAGTGGTGTCGAACCACCTCTAATTAGCTTATTTACTTAAGTAATTATTGAGCTCATAAGTTATTTTCGTAGTAGTTTTGGCAATTAGCCCCCGTATTAATTAATAATTGGCTAATTTGCCATAAATCTCATTAAACCAATTATAAGCCAATATATAATATAACGGAGTAATCTAGAAGGTAGACAATTGGGTGAAGCCCATGACAACATAATAATATAGGCTAATAAAATAAAACTAATACTCTACCGCAGTTTGAGCAAGAGGGGTTCGAACGCACAAACTGGAGCGAAATTCTTCAAACAGAATATAGGGTAATCCCTTAGTGAAGATATATGTATACTGATGACGCGATGGTACATGCAAAACACGAACTAGCCCCTTGGCAACCATGTCGCAAACAAAATGGATATCTATCTCAATTTGCTTCATCCGTTGATGTTGAACAAGATTGGCAGATAGGAAAATAACACTAACATTATCACAATATACAAATGGTTGTCAACAAAGGTGTATGTAGCTCCCAAAGAATGTTGGGAAGCCAGGAAATTTCGGCAACCGCATTTGTAACACACAGATATTCTGCTTCAGCACTGGAATGTGAAAGCGGGTGACCATGACAATTGATTATTCCCCAAAAATACGCAATACACAAATGTAGATCAACGAGTAGCAGGACACCCAGCCCAGTCAGCATCAGAATAAACCATGAGATATGTGGTGGAGGAAGCATAAAGCTGGAGACTGAAATCCAAAGTACCACGAACATACCATATAATGTGTTTGATAGCCGCCAGGTGAGGCTCTCATGGATCATGCATATACAAACAAACCTGCTGAACAGCAAAAGAAATATATGGTCGTGTGAATGTAAGATGTTGTAGACCACCTACAAGACTACGATAAAGAGTAGGGTCAGTAACAAGATTACCTTCAGGTCCAAGTTTGGACTCAGCATCAACATGAGTCTGTGATGAGTTACAGTTACTCATGTGAACGCGCTCAAGTAATTCCAGAGCATATTTCGGTTGAGAGAGAAACATCCTTGCGTTGTCACGAGAAACAAAAATGCCCAAAAATAGTTAAGAGGCCCCAAGTCTGTCGTCTCAAACTCTCGATGCAAAGATGAGATAATACGATGTAGTGAAGCTGTAGAAGAAGTTATGATAACGATATCATCTACATATGTCAATAAATAAGCAATCTCAGCCCCATGCCTATTGATAAATAAAGATGAGACACACCGAATGTGAAAAAAACCAGATCGAGTAGCATACCCTTCAAATTGTTGAAACCAAGCATGAGGTCCTTGTTTCAAACCATATAGAGACCTCTGCAAAAGACAAACATGATTTGGACAATGAGTGTCCACGAAACCGGGTGGTTGATGCATGTACAATGTCTTAGAAATTTGACCGTTAAAAAAGCATTCTTAATATCAAGCTGATGAATAGGCCAGTGACGAGATAAAGCAAGGCTAAGCATAATACGAATAGTGGCAGGTTTAAAAACCGGGCTAAAAGTCTCATCACAGTTAATACCGAGTTGCTGAATACTACCATTGGCAACCAACCTGGCCTTATGCCTACTTAAGCTTCCATTAGCATGGTAATTATGCTCAAATAACCACATGGACCAAACCACATTGACATCAGGTGGTTTTAGGACATGTAATCATGTATTATTTTAACTAACGCATTATATTCGTCAGACATAGCATTCTTTCAATTAGAGTGTTTTAAGGCAACAAAAGGATATTTAGGAATAGGAGACACACGAGATGTATGTAGAGTAAGACAATTAATGGGCTTGAAAAAGTATAGTGCAGATCATGTTATTAATTGTGCGAATCATGCGTTCCGAGTTACCATTTTGTTGAGATGTTTTAGGGCATAAAAACGCATATGAATGCCTTGAGTTGCAAATAGGTCAAGGAGTTTGGTGTTTTTGAACTCACCACCATGTTCACATTGAAAAGCATTAATATCACATTTAAATTGACTTTGAACATAAGAACAAAA
The DNA here is from genome assembly GCA_910596185.1 of Chrysanthemum makinoi. Taxonomy (NCBI): domain Eukaryota; kingdom Viridiplantae; phylum Streptophyta; class Magnoliopsida; order Asterales; family Asteraceae; genus Chrysanthemum; species Chrysanthemum makinoi. The sequence goes on from OU343224.1 coordinate 174,641,391, forward strand.
ATGCAGAAACTTGTTAAAAACCTTGGATTTATTTCGAAGACGATAAATCCATAAGTAATGAGAAAAGCGATCAAGAAATAAAAATACTCCCTCCGTCTTAAAATTTTGTTAAGAGACAAAAATCACACAGTTGAATAAAAGTGGGAAAATTATTTTGAGACATCCCAAAAAGAAAATATGAAATATAACTTTGAGACGGATGGAGTAGTATTAAACCCACTAACACCCATAATAGAATATGTCCAAATATCTGAATGAACAATTTCATTACAACGAGAAACAATCGAATTTGAAGTAATAAATGGACGTCGCACATGTTTACCAAGCTGACATGCATGACAAATATGAGATGACTTTTTCTTATTGCACGAAATATAATTATGAGAAACAAGAGACCTTAGCATTTCATCACCAAGATAACCTAGACGTTGATGCCAGGTGGTATGACTGATAGAGAGCAATGTACTTGGAATGTGTGACGGCTTGATAATTGGATATAGATCACCCAAACCCAGTACATTATGAAGATGTAAATGGAGGTTAAGAGCTGGAAGAATACTCTGACCCGTGTTGGTTGCATGTATGTTAGTGCCGTCACCAACGCGAACAACGAATATAAACGTTTATAAAAAGTATTACATAATGTATGAGTATGAGAAGTAAGGTGAAAAGAATCACCTGTTTTCATTCCATGTTGGGTCTTGAAGTGTCATGGTGCTAAAATAATGTGGAAGTAATGTCTCTTGAGTCGGGTCCATAGTAGGTGCGGGACCAAGTATCCTGGGTTGGTACAGGGGTTGCGGAGAGACAAAAGTTTATTGGGCCAGTTGGGCCGTCTGAGGTACAGGTAATTGGGCTGACTGAGGAGCAGTCCACATATTGGATTGCACATGTTGGGCGTACTATGGACTAGTGACATAATATGCAACGTAGGGCATTGGTTGTTGACCTAGTTGGTGAAGCCAGCTTGAGCCACTAGTGGACTGGGCTTGGCGAGCTATGTACATACTAGGTGGAGTATAAGTCCTCTGGTATTGTATTTCTGGATATTGGTTGTGCTTGTGGATGCACCTTCAATGTTTTTCCTGAGGCATGTTAAAAAATGAACTCCAAGAATTATAGTTTTTATCTTTAACCACACCACCAAGTTTTTAATTTACGGCCAAGAATTTTGCTTAATAACCAAGTTGATGGGTAAAATGGCCCGGCATTAATTTATGGAAGAGGTCCGGATCCCATAGTCTTTGCACTACCCGGAGGTGGAAGATTTGACAATATCATCGTCTATCCTAATCGGATGAGGAGGAGAAAAATAAACTTTAAGAATGATTTTCACCTGCCATGTCAATGGTGTAGAGTGGAAGATTTGAGGGATAAGAGGAGTATTGTCGCCATTCGAGGTGTGATTTAGGTTAAGGGGAAAAAAATACAAACATGAGAGAGAATTTTTAGGATGCGATTAGTTTTGCTCCTGATTACCATAATAGTAATCGGCTAATTTGCTATAAATCTCATGAAACCAATAAGTCAATGTACACAATGGAGTCATCTAGCAGCTAAACAATTGACTTAAGCCCATGACAACATAATAATATGGGCTAACGATATACAACTAACATTAATATCGATATTTTGATAGATTTTTATGAATGAGTAACTAAACTGATATGATATATAACACCATAATTAATTTGCTTGTCAAAATATACTATTTCAGTTTAGTTTAGTTCCTAATTATTATAGTGTTAGGTTGAATGATTCGTTAAAAAAAACAATAGATTTATTTTTGTTGTGATATATATTGTTGAGTTGAAATCAATATATATTTCATATTTACCATGAATTCAATTAATCAATCTTAGTCATCTATTTTTTTGTGTTTTGTCTTAGCAGGTAAGAGGGTGTGTTTTTTGGTTACCACCTCCGGCGAGCGGAGCCTCCGCCGATTGTTCTGATTCCACCCAAGCCGCTGTAAGTCATCGCCATCTACCACACCGCCACGTCAGCCTTCACATCGTTGTCCGGATTGGGTCTTAGCAGTTAGAAAATATATCTTTATTACCTCTTTCCCTTTTATTCTATTGCTTTTGTCACGTTTGTGTTGTTTGGCTTTAGTGCACCTCTTTTGTTGTTTCCCATTTTCCGTTCTGTTTTGGTGTGAATGCTTGTTTTCCTCTCTCCCTTTGTTGTTGCTTGTTGTAGCGCATCAAGTTAGGATAGACGCGTTGGTATGTGATGGTAACCTCGAGGTCATGTCTTGCCGGTGAGGAGGTTAGGCGGTAGGTGGTGGTGATGGGTAGGCGCGGCGGGGGAGTAGACGGAATAGGTGGGTAGGAGTTCTAGGTAGTGGCCTTTCAGGATTGTATGGTAGTGGAATGGGGACGCTGACCGGGAAGTTCTTTGAAATGGAGGATGCTGAGGAGACATAAGGTAGACATAGCGTGCTTCCAAGAGACCAATGGAAGGGTTCCAAAGACGGGAGGAAACGGATACAAACTTTGGTACTGGCTCTAGATCAATGAGAAACGAGTTGGAGTTATCTTGAAGGGCTCAAGGATAATGTGGTGCAAGTAATCCGGAGAGCGATAGATCATGGCATCACGTTGGTTATTGATGGAAAGATCATAACGTAATCAGCCGCTACGACCACGTGTGCGGTAGTGATGGCGAGAGTTAAGAGTTTCGACCTCGACGAAGCTAGTGAGGAGTGCACGGACCAATGTTTGTTTATAAGAGGGGACTTGAACGCCATAGAGCAAAGATCGATGGTTACGCAGGGTCCACGGAGGTTTTGGCTTTGGAGCTAGGAATGACGGGTCGACGATTTTAGAGTTCGCTACTTTACCCACGACTTGGTTGTAGCAAACCCTTTTTTCGTGAAAGGGATCTCCACTTGATCACCTTCCGTGAGTTAGTAACAACACCGCATTGACTATCCGGTGCGAAGAAGGGATTTTGAGCATGTAGGACTCAGGTTTTCCCAGCGAGGCATGCCTATCCCAACACAAATTCCTAGCACCGATGTTTTTTCGAGAAGCAATCAAAGAGCACGATTACCGATTCTTTGAAGAACCTAAACGGTCAGCGGCAGAATCGTTTGAGAGTGAAGGTCGCAGAGGACTGCCTCTCTATTGAGGTGATTACGACGACGCTAATTTGGAACACACTTGCCCGCATCATCAAAGACGCGCAAAGGACTCACGGTGCTTGATTTTATGGGGTCGCGGGTCCCTGAAACACAGAAGAGAATCTTGGTGGTTTATGAGGGTGCAAAAGCCAAAGGCAAATAAACAACTAGTTCTCGAGAACTTTTGTGCCAGAGTAACCAAGCTGACATTACCGCAAGATTCGAGGTATAAACAAAAGAGAGAGGCTAGAAGGCGGTAGCTCAGCAAAGACAAGGCGCACAAGATTTGTACAAAGTTGGATTCCAAAAGAGGGGCCCAAGATATATTCGATTAAAAAGCACCCGAGATAAGGGAGGATTTAGGAAGCGCTAAATATATCAAGGACGAAGGTGGCGCATCATGGTGAATAAAGGATATTAAGAGAAGATGGGGAGTATTTTTCCTCTTTTCAACGTAGGGAATTCGGTAGAGCATGGGAAGAAAAGCCCTAGCCAAAGCACGTGAGTGTTTACTCGAGGATTAGACAACCCGGTGAAGTTTGCACTACGAAGATGGGAAGAAACAAAGCAAGAGGGTCCGGACCAACCATTGAAGCATGGAGGTGTTCGGAGATGAGGGACTCGACCTGCCGACTTGCCTATTCAACAAGATCTTCTCCTACGCTAAGATGCCAAACGAATGGAGACTCAGTGAAGTCATCCCCATCTACAAGAACAAGGGAGATGTGCAAGTGTAGCAATTATAGGCATTAAGCTCCTTACCACACCATGAAGCTTTGGGAGAGAGTTATTGAGAGAAGGTTAAGAAGGGAGACAAGGGTGTCTGAGAACCAATTTGGTTTTATGCCAGGAAGGTCATCGACCGAGGCTATCCACCTCCTCGAAGCCCCATGGAGAAGTACCGGAAAGACATGAGAACCGCATATGGCGTTCCTTGACCTAGAAAAGGCATATGACAGTTGTCCCACGAGCTGATCCGAGATTCTTATTGATAAGGGAACACCAAGGAGATATGCGTAGTCATTAAGATATGTAATGGTGGGGCTAAGACCCGCACGGTCGACAGTGGGGATCTCGAGTTCTTCCTCGTGGAAGGCTCCACCAAGGATCCGCCATTAGTCCTTACTATTCGCCAGGATCTGGATGAGTTAACTAGAGGGATTCAAGAGGCATCCCGTGGAGCATCTTCGCTGACGGCATATTATCTGTGGCAGACCGCGAAGGGTTAAACATCGACCGAGCAATTGAGGAAGCACCGAAGATAGGGTCTTCGTCACAGAGAGAAGACTGAATATCCGAGATGTGAGTTTGGGAGATCGAATCAGAGCACTGGAAGATTTGGATATCCGCACGGTGACCGATCCTACCACCTAAAGAGTCTTTTAGATATCTAGGATCGATGATCCACGAGACATGAGAATAGACGAGACGGACCCATCGGATTCGAAATGGATGGGCAAGATGTAGGGCGCGCCGTGGAGTCCTTTGTGATAGGAACGCCCTTGTAAGTTAAAGGAAAAATTTTACAAGTGCGATTAGAACGGCTGATGCAGATGGGTCCGAAAGTGTGGCCCATCTCCAAGATGCTAATAGAGTAGATGAATTGAGAATGTTAAGATGGACTTGGGGAAAACCTGTGCTTGACATGATCCCGAACGGTGTTTTCGATAAAACTTGAGGTCAGAATATTATCGGAGAAGACGGAGAGAAGGCGAGAGGTGGTTCGCCATGTCAGAGGAGTGGCCACAATCTACCAGCAGTAGTCAAGCGCTAGTAGTTGATGCAGTGGAGAAGAGGGGTAGACCCAATTCAATGGGATGATAGACTTAAGCTCGACATGAAGGAGCGCCTTTCGGTGACACCAGATAGAAATTTAAGGAGAGATAGAATTAGGATTGCGTGTAGTTCAGATAGTGTTAGGTGCTTTTTTTTTTCTTATGTCTCCTGCCTTAGTTTAGGCCCATGTTGTTTGCTTTTTGCCCTTTGTTGCCCCTTAGGCTGCATTTTCGCCTTTCAAGGTGAGATCGCCTTCCTTGTTTTGACCTCAGGTTTACCTGCATTTGCTTTGTTTTTGGTTTACCTGTAGGTTGCTTGTGCCTTAGGGTTGGTTTTCTTTTGTTTCTGTTTGTGGTGCTTTGTTTGCTTTTCATGCGTGTTTTTATCCGCCTCTTTCACGCTTTTGTTTGTCTGCCTTTATGCCCTTTTGCTCTATCTTCTCCTCTTTTACTCAAGACGCTACATTCAGCTTCGGAGGTCTCATTGGAAGGCCCACCCGGTTTATCCCCTGTGGGTAAGATGAAGCTACATTCTACTTCCCATACCCTGCCTCGGCGGGATTGGGTATGTTGTTGTTGTTGTTGTTGTTGTTGTTGTAGTCATCTATTTTTTTTATCAAAATTAATAAAAAAATCATTTTTCACATTTTAAAAAAAATAACATATCTTGAAACCGGAATTCAAACTACAAAATACATCATACGAGAATTAAATTATCTTTCTATAGATATGCACTTCTCTATATTTTCGACAAAATTTTTATTTTAAATTCCGACTAGAAAAACAACATATGATTTGTAAAATCATATATTATTTTCAAAAATCACATGTGATTTGTAAATATCAAATCATATATGATTTTCACAAATCACATATGATTTGCAAAAAATGTTATTTGTAAAAATCGAATCACATGTAATTTTCACAAATCACATATGATTTTTCTAGGCCAAAATTTTGAAAAAAAAAATCGTTAAAAATATATGAAAGTGCATCATGAAGATAATTAATTCTCATCGCTGACAATGATTTTTTCTGTAATCGAATAACTTTGCGAGATATTTAATTATTAATAAAAATGTGAAAGTTTATTTATTTTTATTTAGTTCATTAAATCTATGGTAAATTTGAGATATATATTAAACTTTGTGTGATGCATCGTTATAATTTTTACGTCAAGTTCAGCTGCTTATGAGTTATGATCCTCCCCCGCATAACTATGTGTTGATCGACGCAAACAACAAAAAGTTATCTTCAATTGTTTGAACAACACAAGACATAGGCCCACTTCTCGAATGGTCTATTTTACGTAGGGTGTTTGTCTTGAATAAGTGGGCTCAAGCTCAAACCCATTTGAAAAAGCAAAGTTATGGGCATTTCAAAAAGTAGTTAAAACACACACTATGAAATCATTAGTACCACATACCAAACTTTAAAATACTGTTTTCTTCCCGCGAAAAAGCTATAAAAAATACAACCTTTACCTTTTCATATTTTTTTATTCATTGATCAGAACTGGAAAGGTCTCTCACTCTCATGTTATATCACTTTCTATCTTTTTATTCATAAACTTTTCACACATTCTATTCTCAGAAATTTTATTGAGCGCGGTTTTTTGGGTGATCGAGAATTGAGGTTTGTTGTAATGGTGAAAGAAACTGAGTACTATGATGTTCTTGGTGTTAGTCCACTTGTATCGGATGATGATATTCGCAAAGCTTACTATCTGAAGGTGTTTTCTTCTTTTATGTTACTATTTTTAGTATCTTGATATGATCTAATGTTAACATATGGACGTGTTACAGTGCGGTTTTATTTCTTTCCGAACTTAGTAGTAAACTGATTATTGTTTAGGAATATTTTTATATATGATTAAGCTAATAATTTCCAGATCTACTTCCCTTTCAAAAGTTCTTATTTGGATCTATGTGACTTTGTTTACTATTGTAATACAAGTGACCAAACCAACATTTTTTCTCCAATTTTATAGAAATTTATATATAACGAATCATGTATGATTAGACATGGTACGTTTTTCATCACTTGAAACGATTTAGGAGGCTGTAGAGTTTGAGCACACACTTTGTGCCACTTTGGACTCGTTCGGCCGTTTCTTTTTTTAAATAATGTGACCCGTGTTTAGGTAATGAGTTGAAATTGTGGCTTCTAAGTTCTAACTATTAAGTTGTTTTTGAAACAGGCACGCCAAGTTCATCCTGATAAAAATCCAAATGATCCTCAAGCTGCCGAAAGGTTTCAGGCAAGTGATTAATACTTCATTTCTTAAAATGATCATAACTTGTGTTTGGGTGATATTCATAATGTCACTATAAGATTACATTGATAAACTATGTCGAGAACAACTTGAGAAAGTAATCTTGTTTATAAGCAGGTACTTGGTGAAGCATATCAGATTCTGAGTGATCCTGTGAAGAGAGATGCGTATGATCGGAATGGGAAGGGATCCATATCAAAGTAAGCATTTTCAGCTACACTTAAATTGTCGTGCTCCTATTGTTCATTAAGTACCCATGTTTTTTCTTTGTGTATTACATATGACTAACATTCGTATGAATTTTTATGATACATATTCTGATATTTATTTTTATGATAAATTTTCTATGTAACACATGTTCGTGGGTCCATCATATCATTTCGCAGGGACACTATGCTTGATTCAACTGCCGTTTTTGCTGTCCTTTTTGGAAGTGAGCTATTTGAAGACTACATAGGACACCTAGCCGTGGCGACAATGGCTTCTGCCGAATTAGTTGGTGAAAATGACAACCCTGAAGTTATCCATGAGAAGTTGAAGGCAAGTATATGGAAGTTTAATTATAATTTTTGTATGTTTCGACTTTTATTGAAGATTTGAGAAGTACCAATGAATGTTCAGTAAGTTACGTGTTTTCTGTTTCAACTAATTATTTTGTAAATTTATATGTTATAGACTATCCAAAGGGAAAGGGAAGAAAAACTTGCTAGAACATTGAAAAATTTCATTCACCAATATGTTCAAGGTGATAAAGAAGAATTTTTGCATCATGCTGAGTCTGAGGCAGAACGACTTTCTCAAGCAGGTACCTCATGCCTCAGTTAAGTAGCATATGTATCGGGTCAAAATAAGTAATTTTTTTATGTTGGTCAAAATGGGTCAGGTCAGGTTGGGTTAACCCGCAAAAGAATTTGGTGATTGATAGATATTTGTGTTAAATATAATTACAGAAACTACTTTGTTACAAGTATAATTCAAAGTTTTTTGTCGATTTCTTATTTTAGGCCGCTCTAGGCTCTAAGCGAATTTTGGCCAGTTTGAGATCAAATGTGACCAAAATTGATCCATTTGTCTATTAAATGTTTCAACTTGTTGATGATATGTTTTCAACTATCATTCTAACAGCTTTTGGAGCAAATATTTTGCACACTATCGGATACATATATGAAAGACAGGCTGCACAAGAGCTCGGAAAGAAAGCCATTTACCTCGGGGTACCATTTATGGCCGAATGGGTTAGAAACAAAGGACATTTCTGGAAGTCGCAGATTACTGCTGCAAAAGGTAGCTACAATGAACAAAAAAATGCCCGGATCTACATAATTTGGAACTCAGATTACAATACTGGCCTTGGTTTTTTGTTTTTTTATAACATCTAGGTGCTTTTCAATTGATGCAACTTCAAGAAGACGCTCGTCGGTCATTTAAAATGGATGGAAGTGGCCCTGTAAATGATGCTGAATCACATCTAAGATCCAACAAGGATACACTCATGAACTCGTTGTGGAAACTGAATGTAGTTGACATTGAAGTTACCCTTTTACATGTTTGTCAAATGGTGAGTGATTAACTAATCTTTTTATCTTGTTCTTTGGCATTACTTGAGAATCAAATTATGGACACTTTGATTTGTTTTGTAGGTACTTCATGATACTAATGCCAGGAAGGAAGAACTTAAAGCTCGTGCAGTAGCGTTAAAACTTTTAGGAAAAATATTTCAGGTACGATTTCTGTGTAGTCTAAATGAATTAGTTACACTAAATATGTATTTGAAAACCTGATTTAACAATGATGTCTTGTCTATAGAGAGAAAAGCTATCACAAAGTGTTGAAACGTCAAAGAAAAAGACAGTTGCTGATATTACGGACGATACAAGCAGCTCGGATAGTAGTGATGATGAGGATGCACCGAGGACACTCACCTTTCGAGCCCCATTAATCACCCAGGTTTGTTGTTTACCTCTTTTTGGAACATGACCAACAGTTTATACAATTTACTGTTTTTTTTTTTTTTTTTTTTTTCACAAATATGGAGGCTTATGCTCAAGTCAAGCAGCTAGTAAAGTTTGTTTCTTTGGAAAATGTAACAGGGAATCGGTAGGCTATTCAGGTGCTTGTGCAATCCAGCATACGATGTGGACGATGAGGACGAGATTGTTTACAAGAGCAACAAATGATGACCATGAAAGAACCAATCAACGGCATTCACTGTTTTTCAGATTGGATATGTAAAGCTCAAACAGAAAGTAAAGGATGCAAACATCCTGGATACAGAGGTGAAACCTGTCGATTAAAACTGAATTATGTGTGTAATTTTCCGCAGAATCTTCCTTATACATATCGAACATATGAAGCTTGGTTTATACATTTTCTTCATCTAGAAAGAATGTTTTGTGATCCACTGTTTGGTATATCTAAGATCCATCAAGTATGCACTATGTTGCGCAATGCATGCAATTTTATGACTTTAAGAGAATATAGAAGGTCAAGTATCTAAAACAGAAGTGCTCGACAAGCGAGACGCACCTCAGGTCATCACGGGTTAAAGCTAGTTTGCAAAAAAGTTAATAGGATTATCCGGGTCTTCCGTACCAGTCAAAGCAGCTGAGAAATTTTTTTATGATATATTTTCTAAAGAACACAGCCTTTATTTCTTGAATAAACCAATACATAAGATCCTGCACATCCTGTGTGTTGTATACATAGGAGTTTTATACATCTGAAACAGGTCAACATCCTGTGTGTTGTATACATAGGAGTTTTATACATTTAAAACAGGTCAAAGTCCAAGTCTGCGCAACCCTCATTTCCCATTTAGCCCGTTTAGTAAAACCTCAGATCACCTTTTTACATACAAATGAATCGAAAAAGATGAAAATTTTCACTCGAGTATTCGTTTTTGGAACCATGGTCAACACTTGAAAATAAAGGAAAAGTTCAAATTTCCCTTAGAAACATCAATGTTCATACGTTAACAAGTACAAAAGACATTTAAGACAGTCACGAACGTAAGGAACTATATACACGATACTACCCAAAAACAACAAGAAACGAACCACTTCAAGTACTCGACCACTGATCCACCCACCTTTTGAACCCTCAGTACGCATGATGAGCAAGTGCGTTAACTGGACGATGTGCTTGAAAAGCACATGCACAATGCACCGAAGTCAAATTCAAGCAACCACTTATAATAAGGGAATGCCTACCTGGGCAGGTATGAAGTGCAGGAAAACAATCACATAGTGCCTGAACTGCAGGAGGTGTTAGAGCCGTGCATTGACTGATGTTGAGGTTCATTAGCCCTTCCTCTTTGACCCTGCTGCTCTTAGCCGAATCCCACACTTGGTGCTCATTCCTGTGTGCTAAAGCGTATATTGCTCTGTCTGTGATATTTTGACAGAAGTAGAGCCCCAGAGATCGTAGATGTAGGCAGTTGTTTGCAAGGGCTACAACACTATCATCTGTTTTCGAAAATACATTTGAAATCAATGTTGGACATAAATTTATAAGTTTATAACCAAACAGAAAAACAAGGGACTATGTTGTTACCTGTTATAAGAACACAACCACAAAGGTCGAGTGAACGTAGATCAGGACAACCGTAAGCTAAACTCATTACTCCAGCGTCGCCAACTTCCTCGCACCATCCGAGATTCAAAGATTGTAGTTCTCTACAGTTATATCCGATCGCCTGCACACATTATCAAACACTAAAGATTATGCAACAAGAAAACATTTTCGGGCATTTTGACCCACAATTAGTAAATGTGTCGGCATTGTGACTTCACTTATGTTAAACTGAAATCCAGTCGACTAACACCAGAACAATAAAATGATGATTCTTGTATACCTTTAGAGCATTATCAGATGCAGCTTTCACACATCCACAGAGGTTCAAGATTTTCAGTTTTCTGCAATGACTACTGAGATACGCAACAGCCGTATCACTAAACGAAGAGCATCCACTAATGTTGAGCTTAATAAGATTTGGACAACCGTGAGCCAAAGCATACAAAGATCGATCACTAAGTTTAAAGCTCTTGCTGAGGTCAAGATCCTCCAAGTCGTGACAGTTATTTGCAATGATCTCGACCGCGTTGTCTACTAGTTGTGGCTTATCTTGGCGAAGGACCAAACGCCTCAAGTTCTTAAACTTTGGAGCAACTGAAAGCACCAAGTTGTTCATGTTGTTTTTGCACCTAACAGAACAGACAAAAAAAATGGGTTTTTAAATAACCAAATTAATTTATAATTTGTTGAAACCTCAGTACTTTATTGAATAGGTTTAGTCAAGTAGGCGAACGTTGCTAGGAAAAAGACAGTAAAAATTTCATTTAAGTTATATTGGTAGCTGATGTGTAAGATATGATCACAATGACTATACTACCTTAATAATAATCTAATCTTTGTAATTTAATAATTCAAGAGGTATCGTAAATAAACATAAGCGACTTCATTGGACACATTAACATGTTTCCTTTAAACTCTAGTAAAGACAAGTATTCCACCCATTTGAGACAGTAGAGACGTAACAAAGCCTGAATCAAACCACTCATAAATGGAAGGGTCAAAATCACAAAGGTACACCACACATTAACTTCCGTGTTAGTTCCTACCATTCATTTATGGCCAAGTTAATTCGTTTCAAGTGCTTTGAGCAATATATTAAAATTTGGAATAGGACACAAGAACAAGAACGATTTGGTACTACAGACAACAAAAGGAATTCCATTATACCTACCTTCCTCTTTAATTTGGTTTGCATGAAAAGGATGTTAGGAAATAGATCCAAACGGATAACCATTTTGAGAAAAAATAATTATTATTCGGTGGGGATGTTCAAACAAATAACATGACAAAGAGATATACCAAGAATACCAAACAACCGTCCCACAAATAACATTCATTAAGTATAGCTCCAAAACATAGAACCATGAACATGTAAGGATCTAACATAAATAAAACTATTTCAACATAAAGAAATGATTGGTTTCTATCAGAAAATACTTGGTCATGTAGGAAAGTTAGTTGTACTAATTAAGGATCAATTAAGTGGCTAGCGCAAAGTCATTATCACATAAGCCCACAATTAGAGGGGGCATTTATTTACATAAATATGGCTGAATTTTGGTTAGGCTAAAGTTCACCATTTACATACTTTCCAAGTATTTACGACCTAGAGGGTGTTTGGTATTGCTTAAATTTAAGTAGCCAAGTGAAATAAGCAGTCCAATTAGTGTATGCATTTGCTTATGCTTGAAAACTGCGATAATGCAACGAATAGGTTAGGTTTTAACCAAGAATTTTAGGTAAGATACAAGGGTAAATGAGTAGTAGTTCGAAAGTGCCTCAAATACACATGCACTTGAAAACTGATTACCTTACTCAAAGTAAGAAAATATGCAGAGGTACTTTGTTTGTTTTATGACTTCATCCACATACTAAAAATAATAATAACTAGCCTTATCCAAAGATCCGAGCACCTAACTTGAACAATATTTTGTAATCAAATTTCGGAGTGTTTGGGATTTTGCTTTTCTTGTGTTTCCAAAGTGATCATAAGTTTCTAGCACTTAGCTAGGGTAGGCAAAACAGATCCTGGTCATCTAATTAGACTTCAAATATATGATTGATGATCAGAGCCATCAAGTAAAGATAACATGACTAGTCATGTTAGTTTCAACTTAAAATTATCTCGATTCTCAATTGTAAATATAAAAACATGAACATCATACATTTATGGGGTATTGGATTGTTGGAAAAGCTAATGTAAAAACTTATGCTAGTTAGCTAATACTATGGCGTATACATTAACTTATACAATGGGCTATGGCGTACACACAATAGAGGATATATCGTTTGGAATTCCTTATGCGCTTATTTTGAGTAGATGCCTTGTCCAGATCAACTTACTAATAATAGCTTAAATAGGAGAAGTTGCGTGGGTTATACTTATTAGTTGTATCAAAAAGCAATCAGCTGAGAAATGAGAATACTGCTCATGGGGTTGTTTGGATTGCTTATTTTTAACTCATTACCTATCTAATCTAAAAGTAAGCCTATATGAACTATGCTTATTATAAAATGCTTATAAACTCAAATATGCAAATAATTAAGCCAATAAATGCTTAACAATCTAAACACTTCTATTTCGGTATAAAAAAAGTTTTAACAGGCCAATAAGAACAAAAACATATAATCCCAAAATAAAGTTATATAAGTAAGGCCCTTATGTAATTTCGGGGGTGTTTGTTTAAGCTTATTTTTGGGCTTACGAGCTTATGTAATTTCGGCTTATATTTCATAAACTCATTTTTCCATGTTTCATTTTCTGCTTACGAAATACGAACTTAGGGGGGTGTTTGTTTTAGCTTTTACACGGGTCTTATGAGCTTATCACCTTATATAGCAACAATAACACATTGAAATGTTTGGAAAGGCCTAAACTTACTAGCTTATATAAAGGGATTCTGAAAAGCTCCTTTTTTTTTTTTTTTTTTTTTTTTTTTTTTTTTTTTTTTTGCCCCTTTTTCACCTTTTTGTCATACCATCCAAACACTTAACCTTAGCTTATGAGCTTATAAAGACCCCTAAGTGTCATAATGAGCTTATGAAACATAGACTCAAATCAACTAATAATCACTAAAAAAAGAAGAAAAAAAATAGGTAGATAAATACTAACCAAGAAAATGAAAAGTCAGTAAGTCCACTAGAAATAGCATCTCTCCAACCACAGCAAACACCAGAAGCAACAACCACCGTCCGATCATCCAACAAACACACTATCCTTAGCAACAGTTCCATTGGTATCTCACTCCAGTCACTAAAAACCCTCCCAACATTAACAACTTCTTCACCACCTTTCATCATTTTCTGTCACCACCAAAAAAAAAAAAATGTCACAAAAAAAAAACACAAAAATATTTATAAAACATAAGCCAGTAGTAAGCTAGTAAATAAGGTCAAACAAAGTACTAGATGGAAATACATGAGTTTGAGTTAAAGATTAGATACCCAAGTGAGAATTAAGACTTAAGAGTAATATGTAATATGTGATCGTATTGTATTGGTTAAGTAAGTTTTGATATGTGATGGAAATGACGATGGTTATATAAGGAAAGAAAAGAAGGGTTTGTGGAGAGAGAAAGAAGCACGACACACGTATGAATCCACGTGTAAGACCAGAACATTGTATGATTTCTGTTATGTTGTGGTCCAATTATTACTCTTCTCTTGTTCAAAAAAAAAATGTTACTCTTCTCACTAGGGGTGAGCAAAGGACCGGATGGACCGGACTGACAGACAAAACCGACCGGACCAAACCGAACCGACGGACCGATGATTTTATCGGCTTCGATCTACTATTTTGATAAATTCCGGTGATGTCGTCCGTCCTGGTCCGGCCCCACCAAACCGAAATTTAGCTGTTGGTCCGGACCGACGAGACCGGACCGACCGCACCACAACATTCTCGGTCTCGTCTCGTCTGGGTTTTCTCGATTCTCTCGGTCCGGTCCGGTTTTCGACCTATGACCAGCCCTACTTCTCACTCTACGAGCACAAGGTATAATAACTTTAAGGTTTAACATTCGTTATGTCAGCATCACATCAGTTTTAACATTTTATTTTAACTTAACAAAAAAAAAGAAAAAAAACACTTCTTATTATAACTTATCCAAGTTAAACCTTAAAACACCAACAATTTACAAAAACAGCCTCTTATTTAAATGGCAGAAATAAAAAATAAAAATAATAATAAATAAATAAATAAATAAATTGTAAAAGCCCTTAACGTGGCGTTAAGGTGTTAAATGTTAACACCCCCTTAACTTGAGAGACGGTATGGTTAGCATGCCTTAACGTCGGCATGTTAAACCTTAACACCCCTTTGCTAGTTACCATACCCAAGGCTCTAAGAGCAAAGGGTATGTTAACACACCATAAGGCGTTAAACTTTAACTCTCATGCGTTAAGGTGCGTTAATCACACCGTCGTTTGCGTTAAGGGTGCGTTAACCCCTTAATGCAGCGTTAAACTTACATTTAAATAAATAAATAAATAAATAATCAAAAACACCCCCTAAAACGGCAATACTAGCCGTTGAGTTTTAAAAAAATAATCACTTACACCCCTTTGGGTTAAATGGCTAGTTTTTTTTAAAAAATAAATAAATAAATCATAATCATTTTCTCACCACTATAAATACCAAATTAACACACAATTTTTTTTCGCACTTCCACAACTTAATCTAATCTATCATATACTTCTATTTGCTAAAACAAACGTCGGAAGGTAACAACAACGATGATTCTTTCTTGAATCTCCTCGGTGGGTGGAATAACTCAAACCCGAACGCGGGTTCATCATCACCCAACATCTCTTTTCCTAACCTACTCAGCTTCTCGAGCCAAGAACTTTACCTACAACATCAACGATTTCTATATTGGGAACAAAGCCAACAAAACACACTAAACATCAATTTCTAAAATCTACAATTCTCACAACATTCACAACATTCATAAACTGAAACACATGAGGTTCCCGAAACACCCACGTCTCCTCCAAAGCCCAAAATTTGTGGTAAATGAAAGTCAAAAAAATCCAAAGACCCCGAACCAATCGATGAGGATGAAGAAATTCCCAACTTCGTCCCTATACGTTGGCAACCAAAAGAGGAACAATTACTTGCCACCTATTATGTAGCCGCTATGGAGGATCCGCTTTTCGGGCGTGCACAAGATCGCGATACGTTTTGGAAGCAGGTAAAAAATGAGTTTAATAGACTCAAACGCAACAAGGATACGATACAAAGCAAGTGAAAAAAGTTAACGTGTATTACAAATGTTCGCAACGGGAATAGAAAAGTGGGGAAAGTGAGATGGATATCCTCAAACAGGCGAAACAAATGTATCGTGACGAGCACAAAACTGTGTCGTTTGCCAACGAAGAGGCTTGGAAGGTTTTGCGTGGTCATAAGAAATGGGACGCGCCGGATCCGGTTGATTTAACCGGCGATATCCCAAGCCAAACTAACGAGGCTTTGTTTAGTCATGATGAACAACCACGTCCCATGGCAAAAAGTGTGGTTCGAAGAAATCCAGATCCGAGAGCACGACACGTACTGGGGGAGCGAGCACTGGAGGAACGAGCTCGTCAAGCCAATTCACCGAGACTATGACAACCGAGTATCGTATAAAACAAAAAACCGCCCAAGTGGCGTATCGGGCGGCCCAAGTAAAAGATGAAACGATAACAAGGTTGGAAGAGATGAAATTTTTTATGATTGACACTGACAGCAAGGATCCAAACATTGTGGCTTGGATCAATGAAGAAAATGACCGAATCATCGAAAAATATAACTTGCAACCTCGTATTTAATTGTATTTTCATCATTTCCTTTATGTTGTAGTTTGCTTTGTGTTGTGTTTTTTTAATTTTGTATTTTTTTTTAGTTTCGTATTGTAATATGTTTAAAAATTAATGATATGTTTTTTTAATAAATGAAGTATTAGTTTTAGTTTAGGGGTTGAATTTAAAAATATTTGAGTTAAAGTGAGTTAAGGTTGAGTTATGATAAGGAGTGTTTTTTGTTGAGTTAAGGTGAAAGGTTAAAGTTGATGTGCACTGACGCAGCAGTGTATTAAAGCTTAACCCAAGGCATGATGACTTGCTCTAATAGTAATCCTAGCACTCACACCACTTCATATTTTATCTTAACGTCACATCAAATTTCTCTTCTTCCTCACTCATTCTCATATTTCACTCTCAATAATCATTGCTTCCCCATCTTTCACTAAAATATCACCTTCTATACAAATATATATATATATATATATATATATATATATATATATATATATATATATATATATATATATATATATATATATATATATATATATATATATATATATCACTAAATACCTTACTTACTCACAGACCAAATAATATAATTAATACTAACACATGGGTCCACACTTGCACAACTCTATAAGCGGTGAACCATTCACCATTCGTCATCCTTGCCACAGTGAAGCCTCTACCTCCCAGCAAGCATGCCGCGTGAGGTGAGTTGATGTCAGTGCTTTCTGGCACTAGTCTAAGATATATACTCCATCCATCCGTCTCAAATTAAAGTATACGGTTTTTTTAATTGTTGTAAACTAGTTTTTCACTATTAAAAAAAGATAAAAATGTTTGACTAAATTTACTATATTATCTTTAGTTGAAACGAGCATGATTGCCCACGCGTTGCTGCGGGGCGGCCGTGTTTATGTTAAAACATTTAGGCAAACTACAACTTAAATTCTTGATATATGTGCATGCCAAAACAACACATATGAGTATGACAATTAGCTATGTAGCAATTGAAACTAATATGTTAGTAACCCGATCGTATCCTGCAACTTTCATGCACTTAAAACTGAAGTGACTAATGGCACACATCATACCTAACGATTGATTTGTTACAGCCTTACAGGAGCAAATTACCAAGTCATTTCCATGTATTTGTTAACTGTAATTAACAGAAACTTAGCAGGCTCCAATGAAAGGACTTTCCTGTCGCATGAACATCCAAATTCAATAAACTCAAATTGCAAAAAAAAAAGTAGTTTGTAGGTCGAGTATGGTTTAAAGATATATATACTTAATAATCCGAAGACAAATTGCCAAATAATTATGTATATTCTTGTCCTTTTGTGGTTTCAATTTGTGTTCTGTTCATATTCCGTGCTGCAGCATCCTCGATGTGCTTTGTTCTTGGTTCATGCAAGTGTATATGTTTTTGTATTCGTCGATACCTATGTAAAAATGTTTGTGATTTATCTGAGTATAAGCTTTGTATGTTAATCATCAGTGGTAAATTAATGTAACGTAGTATTGTACCTTGTATAATTGAAGCATAATGTTGTTGAGAAACTCTTGTGATTCATGTGAGCATCAATGGTGCAAAGAAATTGATAGCTTTAATTGTTTTTTATGATCTATCCAGTTGTTTCATTGCTCATGTCAAGTCTTTTAAAGTACTATCAATGCAATCACGTTAATTGTGCAGGCAGAAACATCGATGTAGCTTTGCTTGGGTTCTTCTCGACCAACTGTCAAGAGTAAAACCATGAATATATCACAAATTAAGCCCATAAAAAATCCAAAAAACTCAGTTCTCATATCATTGAGAATATGCATGCTTATTTTGCAGCAAAGTGGTCTTTAAACGATGTTTAGATGGTGAAATTTCAGTGAAAAAGATTTTTTTTTAAATAATTTTGGTTGCTGAAATTTTGCGCAGAAAGAAATGACTTGAGATGGATGTTTTGATGCTGAATTTTTTGTGTGCAGAAAAGTGTTTTTAAAATGGTTGTTGGTTCTTTGGAATACCTTTGTAGAAACTGGTCTCTAAACGGCTGTTCAGTTTCTAAAATTTTGTGGCAAAAACTATTTTTAATAGGGATGTTTAATTCTTTGAAATTCTGTGCAGAAAAGCGTCTTTAAAAGGGCGGTTTGGACAAAAAAAATAATACATAGTAAATTAAGTTATTTCAGATTATTCTTCGCATTTATGAGACAAAGTCTTCCACTCACGTTTAACATGGCATCCCCGCTGACCAATACCAAACACCTCCTTATTGTCTAGAATGCATTAAAATTGTTTGTATTTTTTCTTTCTTAGCTTATTTTACCTTGAACCTGTCTCTAAAAAGCCTTATTTGTAAGGAAAGTTAAAGAGAAAAATAAATAATTCGGAGTTACCAGTAGAGTGTGGAGCATTTAAAGTCATGATATCCCTAGGTAACTGGAGATTTCTGTTGAGCTAACAACCACGGCTAAATAGTCAAGTTTAGCACCCATAGCTTCAGCATCTTCCGCACACCAAGCCGTCTACATTCGACATGTAAAACTCTACTAAATTGTGAAAAACAATGGTGTGACATAGAGGGTGTGACACAGATTTGAAAAGACTGCAATTTTAAGGGGGGTTTTGGGAAATCTTAGTCGAAAGACTTATGCTAACACCCTTTTTAAATACAGATTCCATCATTTTTCAGCAGCCCAAATACCATTTAAAAGTAAATTTTTGTTGTTCTAATTTCCCAAAAATAATTCTCCATATTGCATCCATTATTGAAACAATTCTAACATAATAAAACAAATCTAACAAAGCTATCAAAATGCATAAATCTTTAACAGACAAACTAAAACATACCTGAAAAGGGAAAACTCAGCCACCAATTCTTAATTTTCCTGCTCTTTGTATTCAAGATGCGCCCCTTAACAAATCATCATGCCCTGTCATAATACATGTATACAATAACTTAAGATCAAGCAGATCGATAAGCACATGAATAACCAATCCCAAACACCCTCCAACCATACTAATGGTTGCGCATCCACTTTTCCGTTTTAGTACCATACAAAGGAAATATAAAATAGCCTTTTGTTAAGCCAAAAGTAAGAATAAGTAATACCTCTCTAGTGTCCCCTTTGTGAACCATGAATCTAATTTTTTTTTGTTTATCCACTTCAAGCATAATAGACTTACCCGATAATGCAACTTATTCCTCTGCAACTTTCAAATGAGTCATAAATGGCTTCACTAAAGCTGATGCAAGCTTCTTGGTGTTTCCATTACCCGAAATATACAGTTGACATCTACATAGAGAAGCAAAAATAATCAGAAAAGAAAAGACACCTAAGGGAATGTTTGTGATTGGTTATTAAAAGTGCTTATCTTGTTAAGATCAGCTTTTAAGTACTTGTTTTACAGTAAAATGAGGAAATAAGCAGTTTTATACAAACTCTCTAAAGATTTAAAAAGCCAAACTTACCTTGAATGTCTTGGTGCAAACCAAAAAGTTGCATAATCAAGAACCGTCACGAATTCCTTCTTAAGAGTTATATTAAATTGTTACAAACTGTTGGGATATGAAAGTGCTGAAGTATGATAAAGTACTGGAAAAAGTCAAAGAGTCAAAGTACTGCTAAAGATAAAGTCAAAAGTCTTTATTTGAAATCAAAGTACTGCAAGAACAAAGAAGCTGTTTTATTAGTTTATAGAAAGTCTTGTAATTCTAGAATATTCTTTATTAGATTACTTGTCGTACAAGGATACAAATTGTAAACCGACTAGGGATATCCTTGAGCCTATAAAAGGACCTCTAGATTGGCATTAGAGGTGCAGTCTTAGAGTTCTGAGTTCACAAGTTTAGAGTATACATATCATTAGAGTTTAGAGAGAAGTTGATTTTATTAGAGTTGTTAAAAGGTGCATAATAAGCGAGTTAGTATTATTAATAAAATCGTTTAGAGTTAAAGTTATTATTCTTAGCTTTGTTAAGTAAATTCCGCATAATTAATAGAGTTTGCTCAGTGTTTCTTTGTTAATAACTTTGGATTTATCCGAGGTTATTAAACCTTAACAAGCTATTTAAGTTAGTTTGGTTAGAGTACATCGATCCAACAAGTGGTATCAGAGCTTGTGTGGAAACTCGGACTAGGAAGAAACCCTAAAACCCTACTACAACAAAACCTTAAGATGTCGACCGAGTCATTTCCACCATCAATCACCTCACTTTCGAATTCCAATCATCAATAAGGAGAATATGACCTATGGTGTATGAAGATGAGGCGGTACATTGCCATTACGAGACCATGCACTATGGAATGTAATTGTCAATGGTAATGAGTAGTTCGAAACTATTGATGTTCTGGACAACCCAAAGCACCTAAACCGTCTTACCGATACCATAAGGAATCAAGAGAGGCTCTTAACATTCTCTTATCTGCTATCTGGATGGACATCTCTTGAAGTTTCATGATGCTAAAGATGCTAAGCGACTACGGTACTCTCAAGACCAATTTGGAGGGAATGAAGCTTCTAAGAAGATGCACATAATCTCTGAAACAACAGTTTGAAACTTTCCTGTTGTGGTGAAGAGAGTCTTGATCTGCATATGATAGATTTCAAAATCTCCTCACATGTTGTTGGAGTTATACAAAGCGTATCTGTTGAAGATGCTAATCGAAGTTCTTAAGAGTTTGCCATCACATGGCATGTGATTGCTACTGATGAGAGAGGACAACGGGTTTGGATGTCATGCACTTTGATGATCTCTACAATCATCTGAAGGTGTATGAGCATGAGATGAATGGCCAAACCAGTTCAAAATCACACGATGTTGCTTTTACGTCATCGAAAAGAAGCGGTACTTCCACCAAAGTAATGTTTCTCCTCAAAGTCTTGTTTCTCAAAATGCTGTTTACACCTCTCGGAAGTCCCACAGACTACTACCATGCACTCGGATGAAGTTGTATGCTCTTTCTTATACTGACAAGCTTCTTTGTCACTTATGAAGAAGACCTCTCACAGATTGAAGAGGATGCTTTAGAAGAAATTGATATTAGGTGGCAAGTTGCCATGATCAACGCAAGGATCAAGAAGTACATGAAGAAAACAGGAAAAAGCATTGACTTCAAACCAAAGCAGGGTATCACTTGAATCAAGATTGAATGCTTCAATTGTCAAAAGGCTGGACACTTTGCTAGGAGTGCGGGGTTTGCTAAGTATCAAACAAACGGGTTGGTGAAAAACCAAAGTGGAGCTCAAAGAAATTCCAATTCTTGAAACAAAGGCTTTGGTTGCTCAAGAAAGTTATCGAGAAGTTGACTGGAGTGAAGAGTTTGATGATGAACCGGTGACTTCTTGTATGGTAGCTTGATGGAAGAAGCGATTAAAGATTCATTGGAAGAATTGGTGGAGACTTGCTTTTGATGAGGAACTGAACATCTTTGCTTTGGAATCTGGAGATGGTTTTGGAGGATTTGATTGGAGCATGGAGAGTGAAGATGATTCTGTTCAACTTGCAATGGTGGCTACTTCACCAAGTTCACTTCCTATCTCACGGTATGCTCAAATTGTCATGATTTTATTAAAAATTACTTGGCGGTTATGTGATTGAAAGAGATAATTGTGTTAGGGCTAGGTCTGAGGTAGTTGTTTATCAAATAACCTTAGAATCTATGGAAGCCAAAATCTTAACACATGAAAATAATGAAGTAGCTTGGGATGAAAAATATGCACAACAGGACTATCAGTTAAAACTAAGTGAATGGAAATTTAAGCTGTAAAATTTCACGAAATCGAGCCCGACTAAGGAAAGAGATGATTTGTTAGCTAAGTTTCTTTGCTTGGGGTGAATCAGTGCAATCATGTTTACTTATGTTCAAAAAACAGAGAAGAGCTTACATTAAAACTGGCTTAGGTTTTGGAATGGACTTTGATAATATAGAAGAGAATCAATTTGATGATGACCTAGAGGATATAACCACTAGTGATGATGAAGTCATTAATTATGTAGACACATCTAGTAATGAGGATTCAATTAGTAAACTACCTCCTGAGTATAAGAAAGACAATGGTTATCATGCAGTTCCCCATCCAACTGAAGTCATCAACCCCTAGGCCGATGTTTCTCGTTTTGGAGTAGCAGGTCTAGAATTTAGGAAAAGCTAGTTGGCGGTCTAGGTGCAAACCCCCAAAGCTGTTGAAAACAATGTTCAAAGTCAGCGTGCCTTCAACTCAAAGTCTTGCTCCACAAGCGTGCACTTAAGGAAAATCTTTTCAAAAGCGATCGCTAAACCTTTTTGGGATAACTTTGGTCAAAACAAGTTTAATCATTCACCTAGAAGGAAAAATAGTTTTGGTCATAGACATAGAAGAAGTCACTTTGGGAGTATGGGTCAAAATTGTGTTTTGTGTGTTTTAGTCCTCTTCATTTAATCAAGGATTGTGAGCGTCACTGAGAATACCTTAGAAAATTCCCAAAAACAGTGCGCCAACCACAAACCTAGAGAGACCAAACCAGTCTGGAATAATTCAAATAGGGTCAATCACAACAATTTCTCACCAGATCATAGGTACCCACACTAGAGAAGACCTTTTTCTAGATCACCAATACCTTAACAAACAGTACTTTCTCAAAGTCTTGCCCAAAATCAGCAAACTTGGGAAGGTATCCTAGGAGATATCATTACTATCAACCTAGAAGGTATTATAATTCACATAGGGGATCTAGATCACAGGAACCAAGTGTTAAAAGCAGAATAGGTTAAGAAGAAATGCTGCGAGGGACAACCGATACTTTCAACAAAAAGTGAATCAGATGTTTTTGTTATACAAGAAAAAGAGAATGAACTTGTAAAAGAGAATCTTGAAAATCCGAAAGTTTTGAAAATCCACATACTAAAATCAAAAGATAATTCGGATCATGTTTTGAAAACGATGGAAATTACATACTCAAAGAATTTGAGTTTGTAACTCCACAAGGGAACACAAGTCAGTAATGGCTTGGGTTCCTAAAAGTCACTAACTCTTTTATCTTTGTGCAGGGCAACCCGGAAGAGGAGCTTAAAGATCATTTGATTGTAGATAGTGGTTGCTCTGCATTATGACAGAGACAAGAGATCTGCCGATTTTAGATCTATTTGTGGAGGAAGAGTTGCATTTGGGAATGATCCTAATGGAGGAAGGATTACTGGAAAAGGAACTATCAAAGCAGGGTGTATAGATTTTGAGAATGTTAGATATGTTAAGGAGCTCAAGTTCAACTTATTATCAGTCTCTCAAATCTGTGATAAAAAGCATCATGTGTTATTCAGCGACGGAATGTCTCATCCTCTCTCGATTTCAAGCCTTTGTTGATGACTTAACAGTAGTTCTTAAAGTACAAAGGACAAATGATGTGTATAGTTTAGACATGAAGAGTCTACATTCTTATGGGATAGCCACATGTTTGGTGGCCAAAGCTACATCCAAAGAAGCACATCAGTGGCATAGAAGATTGGGCCATGTAAATTTCAAGAATATCAACAAACTGGTCAAAGGGAATTTAGTTAGAGGTTTACCTTCAAATACTTACAAGAATGATCACTCATGTTTGGCGTGCAAGAAGGGTAAACAACACAAAGCTTCATGCAAAAAGCTTGAGGAGATGACTATTAGAGAACCTTTAGAACTGTTACATATGGATTTGTTTGGACCTGTTTCTGTGGCAAGTTTAAACAATAAAAATTACTGTTTAGTTGTAACAGATGATTGCGATGGATTCAGTTGGGTATTTTTCTTGGGATTTAAAGATGATACTTTTGATGCTATTCAGACACTCATAATAGCACTTGAAAACCAATTGAGACTCAAGGTTAGAGGTATTAGATGTGACAATGGGCCGAATTCAAGAACCGACTTATGGATGAATTTTGTGCAAACAAAGGAATCAAGAGGGAGTTCAATATTGCAAGAACACCACAGTGAGAATGGTGTTGTTGGAGAGAATAGGACTTTGATTGAAGCGGCGAACAATGCTAGCGGATTCACACTACCTATTCAATTACGGTTTGAAGTGTAGAAGTGCTTGCTACTGTATTATGAGTTTCAGTCACCAAACCACAGATGAAGACACCACATGAGTTCTGATGGGTAACAAATCCAACATTCGATTTATGAAGCCTTTTGGATGCCCTCTAACTATTTTAAACACAATTGATAATCTGGGAAATTTTGATGGCAAGTCAGAAGAAGGATATTTATTGGGTTATTGTACCAATAGTAAGGGATTTAGAGTGTACAATAGAGTCACTAAGAAGGTTCAAGATTGTCTTCATGTTGAGTTTTTAGAAGATCAAGATAATGAGAAAGGTAAAGGTCCTGATTGGATGTTTGATCTTGAAGTTTTAACTCCTTCCATGAACTATGTACATGTTAGAGAAGAAAATCAACACATGTGCATGATGGAGATGACTTCAGATATGTTGTTCATGGAGTTCATCAAAGACGATGTTGTACACGATAAAGATCCCTGTAGTCAAAAGCAAATCTGATGCTCCAAACAAAGTAATGATGAACCAAAATCCTCATTATGCTAAGGATCAATCTATTCAAGAAGAACTTAATCAGTTGCTTCTTCAAGATGTTTTAGCACATTCTTATACTGATGACCAAAGAAGAGCTTATGAAGAGGCAAAGAAGAAGAACAAGGCTGCGAGAGTACTCTACGAGTACTTTTGAACAAAGTACGCACCGATTACCGTACTTTGGATGATTTGGATGATCCTACCATGCACGGATTAGAAAAGCTGATGATGAGTTTCAAGATGAAGGTATTTTCTCAGATTCCAATGAAGATGCTGATTTTACTAATTTGGAAGATACTCATGGAGTTCCACAGTCTCCAAACTTAAGAATTCATAAGAATCATCCTATTGATCAAATCATTGGTCCTTCTACTACTGGAGTGATGACTAGACACAGAGCTAAGACTTTTTCTACACCTCAAAATGCTTTACTTAGCTTTGTGTATAAACAAAACAGACTTAATCATAAGGACCATCAAACATGTGCATTTTACTTGTTTTATCTTTCAAGAGGAACCCAAGAATATTGCTCAAGCATTGACTAAAGAAAGTTGGGTTGAAGCTATGCAGAAGAACTTTTCAATTTAAACTTCAAGAAGTTTGGGTATTATGTGATCTTCAGGATGGGAAGAGTTATTGGAACAGATGGGTTTTGAGTCAGAGAGATGAAAGAGGTAGTCATCAAGAACAAAGCAAGGCTAGTTGCACAAGGCTCTGAGACAAGAAGGTTGATTATGATGAAGTGTTTGCTCCGGTAAGGATAGAAGCAATTAGAATCTTTCTTGCTTTTGCTTCTTATATGGGATTCGGGTTTATCAAATGGATGTCAAAGTGCCTTTTTATATGGAAAAATTACAGGAGGAAGTTTATGTCAAACAACCTCGGTTTTTGAAGATCCTAAACATCCTAACAAGAATCTAAAAGTTGTCAAAGCTCTTTAAACACACATCAAGCACCAAAGAGCCGCGAATAAGAGGAAGCTCTCTACATTTTATTGCAACATGGTTATAGGAGATGAGCCATTGACAAGACTTTGTTTATCAAGAGAGATAAGAAAGATATCATGTTAGTTCAAATATATGTTGATGATATCATATTTGGAGCTACTAAACAGTCCATGGTCAAGGAATTTGAGAAGCTAATGCAGAATGAATTCCAAATGAGTTTAATGGGTGAGTTAAATTTCTTTTTGGGACTTCAAGTTAAGCAGTCAAAGGAAGGAATTTTCATAAGTCAAGACAAGTATGTTCATGACATACTTAAGAAGTTCAATTTTGATGAAATGAAGCACAGTACTACCCCTATTAAATCAATTAACTCTTTGGGCAAGGATGAAGATGGACAACTAGTTGAAGTCAAGTTATCTGAGATCAATGATTGGTTGTCTTATGTATCTTCTGCATCAAGGCGATATCATGTTTTGGTTGTTTATGTGCAAGATATCAAGTCTCCAAAGATTTCTCACATGAATCAGATAAAGAGAATTTTACATTATTTGAAACAACAACCTAAGTTGGGGTTGTGGTATCCAAGGGATTCCCCTTTTCACTTGAAGCTTTTGGATAGTGATTATGCGGTGACAACTATGACGAAGATCAACCACGGGTGGATGTCAATATCTTGGAAGAAGATTAGTTTCATGGCAGTGTAAAAAGCAAACAATTGCAGCAACATCATGAAAGTGAATATGTAGGCTGCGCAAGCTGTTGTGGACAAGTTTGTGGATCACGAGAATCAACTCTTGGATTATGGGTTCAATTTCAAGAATACTCCTATCAATATTGATAATAAGAGTACCATTTGTATTGTGAAGAATCCAGTTTATCATTCCAAGACCAAGCACATACAGATTAGGCATCACTTTATCGAGATTGCTATGAGCAAAGGCTCATTAATGTGGTTAAGGTTCACACGGATGATAATGTAGTTGACTTACTCACCAAAGGCTTTGATGTTTCAAGATTCAATCACTTGGTGGTGAGCATTGGCATGATTATCTTGAGCTACATTTAAGGGGAGGACTATTTAGTGTTAGTATAGTCTATGCATTGCTTGAGGGGGATATTTATGTTATCTGAGAGGAATTTGGAAAAGTCGCATTTTTTATGAAAGTCTTGCTTGGAAAAGCTATGCAGGAAAGTCTTTGCATGCGTGGAAGTCTTGTTTGTCTTATTAAAGCACTTGTTCCATGGTAATATTGAGGGGTAATTATTACTAGCGGTAACTTTCTTATTTATGGCGTGATTTTTAAATCTCACCTATAAATAACTACTCTCGATTTTCCTCTTATATTGATACTTTAGGATCTTTTCCATATTTCTCTCACTTTCACCTATATTATTTGTCATATCTCTTGCTTTAACATAATCATCAATGGCGAATCGTACTGCAATTTCAAAGCACAATATGGTGGCTAATTTAGACAAGGCAGGCGAATGCAATCTTTCATGACATCATCGATTTCTTCTTTGAATTGCATTCGGTTATGCACTATTAGTAGAACCGGATGTTATAGAACCACGGATTCAACAATTTTGGGAAATAGCTAGGGTTCATATGGAGAATGATGTATATTCATGCTAGGGTTCTTTGGGAAAAATATCAAGGTTCTAGAAGCCTCTATTCGAGATGATTTATTGTTTAATGATGAAGATGGGGCTATTCGTTTTGATAAGCAACTTATTTGGGATACTTTTGGGCACATTGGTTATGAAGGGTCTTTAACGAACAAACATTAGGAAACAACTATTTTATCCTCAATGGAAGTTTTTTAGTGCATGTGTTGCTTCATTGTATTAGTGCTAAAAAGTACTTCATGGGAGAATTTGGATCTAACATAGCATCGCTATTGTGGGCTTGGCTACAGATCGTGTTTTCAATTTTCAAGCTCATTCTTGATGGTATGCTTTCCCACATCACTCATGGTTCAAAATGGCTGATGTATCCAAGGTTTGTTCAAGTATTCCTCAATAAACAACTTCCAGATGTTCCTAAGCCAACAAGTCTTTTACTTGTTGTGGTTCAACAAGCCAAAATTTTCACCTTTATGGCAAGGAAGAGTGATTTATTCACTTTGGAAGGGACACTCCTTAACTACTTCTATGATGGAAGTCGTTCAAGCTGTCGAGGCGATCTTTGCAGAAGATGAAGATAGTGAAGGTCTGCGTCTGCAAATCTTGCATCTGCAAGTCTTGCATCTCAAAGTCTTTGCATCGAAGATGCGCATCCCAGGTCTGCTTCCCCAATCTGAAGTTCAAGAAGATGTTGCGGTTTCACCTTCTCCATCTCCACAAAAGATACGTTCGATTCTCAAGCCGGAGGAACATTCACAAATTCAAGGAGATGATTCACATACTATATCCTCTGAAGGTTTAACATTGGATAATTATGTTTTGACAAGGGAGTTAGTCAAGTTGAAAAGACTACTGATGCTCAAGCTAAAAGCGGTTAAGAAATTGAAGCTCAAGTTTAGAAGGCTCAAGAATTTTGTTTAGCCATTGGTTCAACATCATCGTATATGGGTCAAATCTAAAAAGAAGGAGCAAAACAGATCTAGGAAAATCAAACGCAAAGGTTCACAAACAATCTTCTGTCCAATTGGGGAGGAATTTAGAAGAAAGGAATTTGAAAGAAGATATTGTTAAGGAAAATGAACACAGAAGGTCTTGAAGAACATGAAAAGCGGAAGAACAGTCATTCAAGAAACTGAGGAGCAAGTTATTGATGTTCAAGTTCAAAGTCTGATGATCAAGGTCTTGAAGAACAAAGTCTTGCTTTTCA
Source organism: Chrysanthemum makinoi (assembly GCA_910596185.1). Lineage (NCBI taxonomy): Eukaryota > Viridiplantae > Streptophyta > Magnoliopsida > Asterales > Asteraceae > Chrysanthemum > Chrysanthemum makinoi. The sequence goes on from OU343224.1 coordinate 174,670,258, forward strand.
ACAACAAGGATCCTACAGGCAAGAATTGATTTCTCCAAGGTTGTTAGACTTTGAAGAGGAAGTTGGTCCTTCAACAATTGTACATGAAGAAGCTGTTGGTCCTTCAGTTATACAGAAGAAGAAGCTACGAACCTATTCATCTGCAAGTGATGATGAAACCATTGCGTAATTTTGCAAGGTTTATCACAGCCAAGGGGTGTAATATTCGGGAGTGCAAGAAGAAGAACAACAAAGAACTTCTCAACCTACAATAGATCCAAAGGATAAAGGTAAGGGTAAGTTGGTAGAAAAGGAAGAAAAACCTACTTTGCACTGATAAGAGCCAAGACTTTGAATGAACAAGCAGCTAGAAAGCTTCAAGAGGAATTAAAGATAAATAAGGAAGAGGTAAATAAGAAGTAGCTAGAAGTTGCAAGAGGAATTGATGTTGGTGATGAACCATTAGAGTCACCTATTAGATTTCTACCAAGAAGACCTAATCGAGCTAAAACAATGCAATGATGGCTTATCTAAAAAGTCAAAGGTATAAAGGATTGCAGAGGTTAGATTAAGTTGAAATGATTAATTAAAGCATCAAAGATTTTAGAGATGAAGCTACATGAAGAAGAAGAGAAAGAAAAGTTTAAAAGAAAAAGAAAGAAAGTTAAAGATGTCCGGCTCTCAAAGAAAGAAAAAGTTGAGCTAAGATCCGAGACTAGGGATGAACTAAGAAATTATCTAAGGATAGTGGATTTTGAGTATTCTAAGGAAGATACTGACATGAAGATGAACAAATCTCAAATTATTGCTTTTGAAGTTGTGGAATCCAAAGATGGAAGTTATCTGATGTTTCATAGAGAAGATGAAAGCTTTAGAGTGTTCAACAGGTTATGGGATTTATTGCACATCATAGATAGAGTGGATCTATTTTATTTATACAATGTGGTACGAGATTACTTTGAACATAATCCATTAGAAGGAATTGGTTTAATTCTGCTTGGAGATCTCACAATTGTATGGGAAACTGAAGAGCAAAGCACTGATGACATTTGGAAGAATCAAGAGAATTGGGAAATTGTTTCTTTGGAGATTCTTTGAAGAAGCTGGAGTTCATGTTCTAGAGCTGGAAAATGGTACAATGATTCACATGTTTGCAAATAGAAGATATCCTCTTACGGTAGATCTTATGAGGAGGATGCTAGAGCATGGAATGGAAGTTGAAGAAGACAATGAAATTGCTTGTATGGTCATCAATTTGTTTATCAACTGGACTACTATTGCGATGATGATGAATAACGGTATGAATTTTAATTGAATAAATTCTTTTGAAATATCAATACTTTATTCAAAGAATCACGATCAAATAGTACTTTATTCAAAGTAATCGCTTGCTTTTATCGCTTAAGTGATTTTTGAAAGAAACCTTTTGTTAAGTAACAAATATTTTGGAACAAAGGATGAATAAAATAAATGATTTTTGAGATGGTAACATCAATAGGTTATCAATCCACCATGGTTACAAAAGGATTGGCTAATCCATGAGCAAACGGCTCTGGTAAAGATATGACAAATCCGTTTTTAGTTGACAACTTGCTAATAAGTTGTATGGTAATCAACTCACCATATCAGTTAATGTGAAGAGTTGGCTAGCCCACAAGAAAATGGCTTGTGGTAAAGGCATGGAAAACCATTATATGGTAATTAGTTCACCATGATGAAAGAACTAACTAGTCCGAGAAGGGTCTGACTTTTGGTAAAGACAAAACAAATCTGTTGATAGCCGATGATTTGCTAAAAATCATATGGTTATCAATGTACCATGGTCTTACACACCAAAATATTTGGCTACTCCAGAGTTAATGGCTTTGGTAAAGAGAACTCAAATCCATTAAATTTTCAATGATTCACTCTCACAGAGTTAACACACCGGAAGTGATGAGAATAGGCCGCAACTTAAACTGAATTAATGAACAAATTGTCATATGTTGCCGTGTTCTTTGAAAAGATGGAGCTTCTTTGGATGATATCTTGTAAAAGAATAATTCTAAAGATACTTTGAAAATACTTATACAAGCACGAAACACTGAGAGATACAATCCAAAGACTAAGACATAATCTTTCCTTAAAGATGGAGTCATTAAAGATAAAATTCACAAAGGAACTTGAAGTCAAGCTAGTAGAATTCAAGTTAGGGGAGGATTGTTGGGATATGAAAGTCTTTGAAGTATGATAAAGTCTTGGAAAAGTCAAAGAGTCAAAGTCTGCTAAAGATAAAGTCAAATCTTTGTTGAAATCAAAGTCTTGCAAGAACAAAGAAGCTGTTTTATTCGTTTATTGAAAGTCTTGTAACTCTAGAATATTCTTTATTAGATTACTTGTCGTACAAGGATACAAATTGTAAACCGACTAGGGATATCCTTGAGCCTATAAAAGGACCCCTAGATTGGCATTAGAGGTACGAGTCTTAGAGTTTACGAGTTCACAAGTTTAGAGTATACATATCATTAGAGTTTTAGAGAGAAGTTCGATTTTATTAGAGTTGTTAAAGGTCCATAATAAGCGAGTTAGTATTATTAATAAAATCGTTTAGAGTTAAAGTTATTCTTCTTAGCTTTGTTAAGTAAATTCCGCATACTTAATAGAGTTTGCTCAGTGTTTCTTTGTTAATAACTTAGGATTTATCCGAGGTTATTAAACCTTAACAAGCTATTTAAGTTAGTTTGGTTAGAGTACATCGATCCAACACAAACATCAAAATATACATATCAAAACTTTGCAAACAACTAACCTGATCCTTTTTGTTGATATAAACCGAAACTATTTTCCAATGAAGATCACCTTCAATAAATGATAACTTTATTAAAAATTGCAACATTGAATCAAAAATTGATTTGAGAAGGCTCTAATAGATAGAATAACACAAACCTTTACATGTGCGTTTGAGGAGTACACAACCTCTTGCAAGTAGTTCTCAATTGCATATGCCAAGCAAATTCTTTGTCGGTACAAACTTGTTACCAAAACTAACAATTGAACCATTGCTTGTTCGACTCCTATTGTAGACCCCTTTATCTGCTTGGGGGCAGAGTTAGGGTAATTATTAATATAAGAGAAAATTGAGTCACAGCTTCACCAAGATAAAGCAGAAATTGAACGGTTAACTCTAAGTTTATTGGGTACATGCAAAAAGGAGTGTGTGATGAAGTGGATTCTTTCATCAAAATACCTGATGTAGTATAGCCTTCATATGTTGTGGATATGTAACAATGGAGGCCAAAATGAGGTAAATGCAACAATCCTTACAAGAAAAAAACCATAACTTGTATATTAAAGTTTCAATCTTATACGGTACCAAAAAATACAACTAACATAGATCATTACTCATAAAGATAGAACATTGTACATCCATTATTATTTGTATGAAAAAGAGTAACCAAAACTAACATCTATAACCAATACAAAATGGAGGTTACACCGGTGAATATGTCCAAATTCAATACCAAAAAGAGGGGAAAAAGTAGCATTGTTTTCATCTTCCCTTACACCGATCAATTACCCAAAATTTCTAATAAAATAGCAACCCTAAAAAATCAATCTTTAACCAAGAAACATACACAAATTAAAACTTGAGGGCAAAAGCACCAGAAAAAGTAAAAGTGCTATCAATTTATCCCAATATACAAAAGATAAACTCACCTCCGCCGCCAGCTTGGCCGCCTCTTATTCCCATCGGATAAAAGAAACCCACCGGCAATTCAAGATTTTAATAACCCTCCAGTCACCTCAATTCTCCCTTCTTTTTTTTTATCATTTTTTGTGGGGTTGATCGAACCATATATTCATTTTCAAATAAAAGATATGAAAAAAATGATGTGCGTGTTTTTTTGAGTACCTTGGTGTGAAGAAGATTCAGGAAAAAGGGCTTTGGGATTTATCAGAGAGGGGAGAAGATTCAAGAAAGTAGCTGAGATTTTTTAGAGGCTGATATTTGGGTGAGAGTGAAAGTTCTGGAAGTCATTTATGCTATTACAGTATCATAAGCCTACAGGAGGCACAAAACGTGCACTGTTCATTCCCTTGTGTCATTATTTTCTCACAACCAATAAGAGAGTGCAAAGTGTAACAACATTCTTTAATTACATTAACATACCTAATAGGGACCAAGATTATGGTAATAATTAACACATAATCCACATGCTTTGTCCCCCTCACCCAAATCATTTTTAGTATATAGAATAATTCATATTAATTTAAAAGAAGACATTGATTATTTATTTAAAAATAAAAATTGTCTTTGTGAAAAAAAATAAGAAAGAAATATCATTAAGAAATATATTTTATTAAACTGTGTATTTTTATTGTGGTTCAATTTTTGAAGACAAGAAGTATTAGACTATTTGTAGCTATTACCGTTGCTTTATCATATATACCAAGTCGACATTAACTTCATTATGTCTTTTTTTTGTAATTTACAAAACACAATAAAATTTAAATTGGGTGAGGTCATTTATCTTTTGCAAGCCAAAATATACCCATCGCGCGTTTGTAACGTAGCTACGCTCGACTACATTAGATATCAAGGTGTAGTCAATCATTGTACATTTTTTTTTCTCTCTTTCTGAGCAATTATATTCTCGTAATCCTCACTTATCATTTACTTATATTCAATATCTTTATACATATAGAACAGATATGCACTAATACGTACACTTTGCTTTTGGTCTAACTGCCACCAAACAACCATCACCGAACCAACTCCAAAGTTAACGGGCATCCATGTAGCGCGTGAAAAAGCGTTCCTCATGCATGAGAGGGCCTTGCACTATGTTCAACCTTTCAAATGAGGTTGACCATCGATTCAAAACAGTCTTATAACGACAAGGTTTTGTAAATGTGTGTACGGTACTATTTTCATTTTTATCATTCGAATTGGTGTCACATTATTTTCTTTTCTTTCATATTGAGATTTTTGCAATACTTAATCATTTTCTTTTAACAATTTTCTATATATTATATTTCTGGAAAGGAACATGTCTACTTTGCACTGATACATTTTCTTCCATGACTACTTATAACTTAAAAGTTTGATCCGATAAACGATATTCATTCATCTCATACATGAAACACTTAAGAACAATTTCGCAATTATGTGTGTGGTACTCACCTAATACAAAATAATTTTGTTTCAATTCGTAGCCTTATGTGAGGTGGATATGAATGGTAAGATGGGAGGGCAAAGTGGTGATCGTGCACGTTGTAAGCCAATGTCACACCTTTACTTACCTCATCCCATGATATGTCTTTCGACTTATAACTAAAAGAAACAAATATATATGCAGACCTTAGAAAGTTTAGTAGCGGTTCATAACACCTCCACTCAACATCTTCTTGTAATTATTTGTGGATATCGATGACCTACTACAATATACTTCAAAACAAATTAAACGAAATTTATCGCCATTGGTGTGGATATCCTAATTGCGTTATGTATTAGTCATAACCTCAAACGGTTAAAAGTTAATTGACACAATCGGTAACATTATTTTCATTAATTCAAACAAATCCAACCACACTCATTGGCATCTCTTTGGCACATCGCTAAAAGCTACCAATCGCATTGAAATTTACATTTCCTTGTAACAATTCCCGTCATACCGTTTGTACTTTTTCTATCCTTGCAAAGTAACGATCTCAACTTAAAAAATAACATGATATTGCTTGTAAGTTTTTGAAACACGTTTATCGTTGGTTTTATTAATTACTTTATATTTTGTTCAATTCTTTTGCATTATCATGACATCTTTCTGCTTGCCATCACACTTCATCATTAAAAAAATGTTTATGTTATTTTTATTTATTTATTATTTTTTTGGTGACCATGATTTCATATTTTGGCACTAATACACAGGATTTTATTATTAAAGGTTTTCTACATTATTAACGAGTGGACGATTTACGTTCTTCATGTCCTTTTTTGCTATCGGTTGGTTGACATTTTTATCAATGGTTTTTCGTCGTCTTTATTTGCAGTTTCGAGTCTATTATAAGCATAACCCGTCATTCTCTCCTCAGGCCATAAAGGAGTGTTAGGAATATATTTATGACACAATTAATAAAATTGAATAAGTTCCCAACATTATATTATACTCTCGTTTCGTAAAGAGTGTCTACAAACAAAATATAAAGAAATTATGATATGTGTAATTAATATTAGTTTTGATTGATATAAGGTTATTTTTAACCATAGATAAAATAGAAAAACCATTCATAATTATTGTCCATATGTAAAAGCTAGACATTATTTTTAGGACAAACATAAATAGGAAGGTGGACATTTTTTGTGAGATGAAGAGAGTAATTCGGATCTAGGTATTGGCGAGGTGTAGCACGTGTCACACATGACTTATGCCGGCAAAATGTAATTTTTTTTTTTTTTGCAACAATTGTTGGTTTTCTTATAGTTATACATGTAATTTGGTGAAGGTGCAAAGAAAATGAGTAAGAATAGAAGGAAAAAAATTTTGATTTTAAATTTGAAGAAAAAAGAAGATATAGAAGTTGAGAAGATGATGAATAGCAATTCTATCTACTTGTTTTGTTTCTAGTATTTTATTTTTTATTTTTTTTAAAAGAACGCTTAAAGTTTGTTTATATTTATTAAAGAATCGAACACTACATTTTTAAAAATTGCAAATCACTTTGATTCAGTAAAAAGTGTTATCTAAATGTCTAATTTTGTCCATGATTGAATATCTTTATTTTACTTTTATTTTACGTTTAACAAGGATCCATGAATTAAAACAACCAAAAAATAGTTACCAAAGAAAAAAAATAATAAAAAATCATTTGTGAAGCAAAACGAGCTAAAAATATACCACACACTATTCAAAATTCTAGATCCGCCTCTGCCTCACTTCCTTCTTTATAAACCATATTTGCATTTAGTATAACTCATAAGTATCAAAAAGGATAGTTCTGAAATAACCTAACCAATGTAGCCTTTGGATACCTAGTAATTCTAAATTATCCTATTTCCAAATGCAATTATGCAACACGCTAGCAGGTCTAAATTATTCTATGTCCAAATGCAACAATACAACACGCTAGTAGGTCTAAATTATTCTATGTCCAAATGCAACTATGCAACACGCTAGTAGGTATGTGTATTACGATTCCTATAACTTACTTTACTTATTAGTAACGAGTGACATAAAACGATGTTTATTGTAGGGTGATATGAGACTAGTCGTAGTGAGACTAAACCATTTAGTCGGTCTTGCCATTACGAATGCATTTTCTGATCACTATGGAAACCAAATCAGACGTGTCCTCACCTTTTAAAAATGAACATTTTGGTCTGTCAGGCAACCGAATTTTTTTTAATTTGGTCTTTTTTTGGTTCTCATTACTAGTAAGTCTGATCTATTATAAGGCCGGCCGGCACATGTTTCAATCTTTTACTGATTGATATGATACATAAAAATTAGTGAATTATAATATTGTGTCGAGCATTGGATGGTGAAAATACCCACGAATTCCGCCCTTGTTTCGACATGTCACTTCTAATTCTGTGACATGGTCTTCATCTAACACGTGTATATAAAAATGACATGAAAAAGAAAAATCATAAATAAGTTGGATCGAATGTGTTTTCGTTATAACATGTACGTCAAAGTCTGAGTTTTTTTCCTATTATTTTATGTTAGTGCAAGTAAACGACCATCCCAGCCACAAACAACTACTTCGTTAGGCGACAAATAAACAAGCAAACTAGATTAATTAAATTAACAAATAATTAGGAACGAACCTAAACTAAAAGAAATTGCTAACAACATATTTTTAATAGTCGAAGGGGAAAAAGAAATTTAATCCACTTTTTTTACATGAAAATTATATTAATGTTATACACTAACTAGCAATAATATTCGCCTTTTTCACTTGTAAAATCGCCAAAAAGAGTGAATCTCTAAAAAGAAATTTGGTGAAGCATGCTTAATTATACACCTTTCACTAAAAGATTGTTTCATCTTTACCAACAACATCGACCCACAACTTCAATCTAGAATCATGTGCTTTGATTAACGATATAATGATAATCCTAGTCTTAGTTAAGATGTTTAATGATTATTAGATGATAGTATTATAAATGAAAATTGATAAGATGAAATTAGTAAAGATTATGGAATGGGTTATTGATGAGATTATATTTGATAGTTGTATTTGGAGTGTTTGGTATTATGTGTTAAAGAGGCAAAACTTAGTAATCCAAGATGAAGTTTGTATGTATTAGTGATTCCTAAAAGTATATGTATGTTGTATGTTTAGGGGATCGAAGCACGCAATAGGAACACCTAACCCGAACTTTAGGTGAGTAATGGATTAGCCTAACATGATTCAGTAGCATAGATACGTTTAGCATGAGTGTGAATGTTCCTATCGTATGTCATTAATAGATTATAACAAAGGATGGCATAGTTGACGTATAATTTATGTTATGGGTGCCTAAGCAATGCACCATTAGTTTGTATTAATAGTGCCTAAGCGATGCACAAAGCGGAACTCTCATTATAAATGTTCATATGAGATTGGACTCGAGATCTCTCATATGGAGCACGTAAAATAATAGAACATAGTAAGCACATATGGATTTAGCTATGTCGCCTAATAGTAGCGTTGGAAACCCGGGAATGATCCGTGCACATGTGTACTCGCCACCCATAGAATGGAATTCCGAATTAGTAGCAAGTCGATTAGATAACGCACGGTTGGTAGTCTTCTTGTTAGAAAATTTTTTCCTTATATGGCGTATAAGAGTACTTGCAAAAGATAATTTTTTGAGCGTTTCATAGATGTTCATGGTTTTTATTAAAATGACGTATGAATGATTCATTCAGACTAAATATCATGTGTATAAATGAAAAAAATACGAGTTTGATGGGACGAGAAAGATAAGATTGGTACAATAAATAAAGTTTGGCTGAAAAACAAGTTATGATTGTAAAACCAAAAAGCGATAGAGATGAGAAAGAAAAATAAAAATGACAAAAAAATAGTGTTGTCTTTGTCCTATGAAATGGAAAAAAATACTAATAGCGATGAAAGAGAAAAATACTTATCATCATTTTAGTTCTTTTATACTTTAACATGTAACAAAGTAAAAGATATGAAAAAACGATTGTCAAAAAAGTATAAAAGATATAATAATATATCTGGAAAGTATAAAAGTCTATATCGGTCCTATCGAATTAGATAGTTGTCGTGTAACAGCAACCAGAAAAAGATGTTATCGATGATAGCGGCAGCGTGTAAAGACAACTGGAGTTGTAATCAGCAAAGAGACGGCCGGAAAAAACCTAGTCGTATTAAAGGCTCGATACCAAGTTATCAGAGATAATATTGTGGAAATCCATGTTATGGTTTTACTATATTGCTCGCCAATGTATAGATTTTTTTTTTTTTTTTTTTTTTAGAAAAGAAAAAAGAAAAAAAAAAAGGCCCCTGGCAAGATGTTAAGGAAGGGGATTTTAGATAATTACAAGCATATTTTGGATTGCTGATCCAAGCAGAGCATATCGGTTTTAATCTTCTATTTTTACATAAAATCCAATAATGAGAAAGAAGCTTAACTTTGTTAACAAGAGTGTCTTCCCTAAGAGAATGCGGATCAAAGCACACTTTGTTCCTATATCGCCAAATGACCCATCCGGTTGTTTGAATGACTACATCAAAACAACATTTTTGCGAATTAGTTAGTTGCATTGTGTCTGCTCATCAAAACACCGCCTAGAATCAAGATCAACCCCACGAGGCCCTATACTAAACAAAGCAGACAATCATAACTAAACTATATACAAGTTTTAATATTTAACACAGAATAAATTTATAAAAAATCTAAAAAATATTTAAAAACTCTAAAAACTCGTATCAATATGTTTTTTTATGTGTATATCATTGAAGAGAATAAGTGTATAGTTTGTTTATTGTGCTCAAACTTTTTTGGGATAAACATGACGTGTATTAAAAAATTGTTAAGTGGTGAGGATTTCCGGAATAAAGATTCCAATTTTTTTTTGTCAAAATTCGAAACCGCCTATGGTGTGGGGTACACTAAATTGCGACACTCGATGACTGAAATTAGAATAACGTCCAAAATTCGCATCATTATTCCCATTAGTTGTTGTATAAGCCAAACGATTTGACCTCATGGGCCTATCATTTTTCCATTAAAACATCTCCACTAACCAATGTTTTTCATGGTTTGTACTTTATAGTCGACAAGTACCTTTCAACGTATTGAATTTATTTTGGGTCCTCCTATGCAGGCACCCATAGGTAGGGTAAAATTTGAAATTTTTGCGTGGGGTCACGCAGATTTTCGTCTGCGATTATTAGATCTGCAATGATTGATTTACCGATTCCGTCTTAGTTTTTATTAACTTATTTTTACCATTATACCACTTATTTTACAAGTTTTTACAGTTTTTATGCATGTTTTTTTACAAGTTTTGTTTATAACTTATACCAATTTTTATAACTTTTTTTGGTTTTACAATTTTACAAGTTTTTTGGTTTTACAAGTTTTTTATGATATAAATTCAGGTTTAAAACTTTTAAAAACCGTAGTCGAAAATTTTTGAGCGCCGGTTCGAAGGTTGCAAAATGAGATTTTATCCCACTTTCGTCCATTCAGTTTTCATCATCGCGCCGAAAGTTTTAGGCTCAAAATCATCATCGCCGGAAAATTTTTAGGCTCAAACCGAAGGTTGCAAAGTGAGATTTGATCTCACTTTCCGTCCATGTTTTTATCATCATCATCGAAAGTTTTAAAGTTTTTAGGCTCAAAATCATCATCATCGCCTCGGAAAAGTTTTAGTCACAACTTGGCGCACAAAGTCACGGTTCACAAAGTCTCACAAAACTGCACAAGCCTCAGCACAAAGCGCAAAGTCTAACAAAGCTGCTTGACAAGTCTCAAATCGCGAAGTCTCAATGCCTGTAGCACAAAGACACTCACAAGTTACGGTTCACATGAACTTCACGGGTTTCAAAGTTACACGTTTTGAACATGATTCTCACAAGTTACCATGTACTGCAAAAGTTCACAAGATTCTCAAAGCTGATGTACTAAGTTACATGAAATCTAGGCGGGCACGATATAATCTCGGTGAAAGCAACAACACAAACAACAATCAACCAACAACACAAACAACAAAGGTATAATCGCAGAAGCGTACGTATAATCCCCGGTGAAAGCAACAACACCAACAACAATCAACCAACAACAAGTGGTCCAGAATAACAACAAACAAGTGGTCAGGCTGCGAATCACAAGTGGTCGAACAACTACAAACAAGAATAAGCAACAACTGCAAGCAAAAGCAATACCTGGAGTCCACCATGTCTAGTTCACCATTTAACACACAAGAGGTAAACTTATCAAAGGCTCAAATTATTAACTTATTAGCTCATGTTGGTCGCAAATTCAGATTTTCGCCTCGCAAAAACTCTTTTTAAGTTTTTAAAAAAATCATCATTGCCTTTTTTATTTCATTAAAGTTGCAAAATGACCTTGAATTGTCACTTTACCATCCAATAATGAAATTCTTTTAGACCAAAACACTAAGTTTTTTTCATTAAAGTTGCAAAGTGAATTAAAACTCACTTTACCATCCGATGTGAATATACATTACCATGGCTAGGATTTACTCTAGATGCACGCCAAAGGATTTCATGGGGTGTAATTCTTTGTTTTCTCGGATGTTTTCCATTATTTTAATGGCGTTTGCGAGATTACGATGCATGTTTGTGTCGTACATTACCGATCAATATCGCAGACTTCGGCAAACAACAACATGTAGAGTTGAGGGTCAACCTGTATGTTGAAGTTATACTTAGGCTCCACAGTCCGAGCTTAGACACGTTGTTGGTTTAGGGGTGCGACACCCGGCGTTATTGGATTACTATGCCAGAAATGGGAGTGGTTATTGCTACATCTCTTAACCGTCCTATTGTATGTATAACCAATTCACAATCTCTTTTTGTGTCTTCGTGAGAAGGTTCTCCCGATTAGTGAAATATTGTCTCGGTTGTGATTCTTCATGTGGGGAACAACGAATGTGCTCACTTCGTTCTTGCGTTTCTTGATGAAGACTCACCACTCCCGTATAATCACCCACAATGGAGACATTTTAGAAATGCCGAGGCAGCGCCATGGAACATGTGTTTGCTCAACGACAGAGGATGTTTAGATATACGTAGAAAACATTTATTGATTTATATTGTAAATGACACAACATGTATAGGCGATTCTTGATTTATATTGTAAAATGACACAACATGTATAGGCGATTCTTGATTTATATTGTAAATGACACAACATGTATAGGCGATTCTTGATTTATATTGTAAATGACAAAACACGTTATAGGCGATTCTTGATTTATAGCAAACGACTCGTTATCTTTTGTTCTGATTTCTACTCACCTTCGGTTCTTCCTCATCTTTTGTTACGAATCGGATGACATTGATGGAGGGACATTCATTGTGTCAACCACACACCTTCGTGTTGAGACTCAGTTATGTGCTTTCTTCACAATCTTATGTGCCTCCCTCTCGGCTATATCTCCAGTGCGGATGAGGACAATTTTATACACCGTCCTCGGTTCTTCCTCATCTTTTATTTACGGCCGTCTCAGCGTTGGCTGAGTCTGGCGAAGATTGAGGATTGAGGAGATTTGAGTTAGAGTCTAGTGGGGATCGATGAGTGCTTATTCACTCATCGTTTTTACCCACCTGAGACCACAAAAATGACCAAAAACACCCAAATATGATCAAAATATGTTAAAAATATCCTCGGAGTGTGTTTTGTGTCTTGCAGGTACAAAAGGATCGAAACGAGCGGACATAAATGAGCTTGGAATGGAATACGTGCTTTCTGGGACGGAGCCGGGAGTGGATTTTCTACATTTTGAGAGCCCGGGACACGTTTTTGGAGTGAGAGCGGAAAAACAACCTAAAACCTAATCCGAACCCAAAATACCAATTTTACCCGTCCCCGAAACCCAAATATCCAAATAAATCCTGATTTTACCCAAAACCATTTTTGTAAAAATTACATTTTTCCTTAAAACCAATTTTTTTTAGTTTAAAAAAAAAGACATTTTATTTAAAACTTTTGCAAAATAAAACCAAAATAAACTTAACCCTTACTACCATTGAACCCCTCCCCTGCTTTGAACCCCTCCTAATGAACCTCCCCATTTACTTAAACCTTTTACCCCTTTCTTTCTCTCATCCTCAAACACGAAGCACAAAATAAAGATCTCACACAAACCCAGAAGACCCAAAATGGCGCCAAGATTTCCCTCCTCCTACTGTCTCTCTCGGTCCATGAGACTCCCAACACACTAACTCTCTTCCCCAAGAAAGAGTCACAAGACTCCATTGCCAGCTTGGCAATCCAAGTGATTGCATAAAAGTTAATGTTCATCCTATGGTTGTGACATCAAGTGGATCTCCTAGAAGTAATCCAATGGCTCAGGAATGGTTTCAAGAAGCACATATGGAGTTTTTGGCTATTTCATCTCACACAAAAAGCACAAAGTGAAACAAGACTGAAGACAGAGATTTTATTTTGTATAAATAGGCATTGGGGATAAATGAAAAACTTGTCTAGAAAATCCAAGTTCTAGTCCAATTTACTTATTGTCATTTACTTTTCTTGTAAACTTTAATTTTTAATGCCATTTAATTCAGTTCAATTTCCAGTTTGGTATTTTTCCTTTTAAATGAATTTTTTTTGGTATTGTCTTTAAATTCATAGTGCAGTTGATTGTGTGAAGTTTTAAGCTCAAGTGAGATTTTGCTATAAGTATCAAAGCAGTTTTTTTAAGTCTCTAAATCTGAATCACTTTTCCTAAAACAGTTTCATGGTTTTCCCTCAAGGGGCGTTTGGATTAGCTTAAGTTATGGGTCAAATCAGTGTTTTGACCCATGTTTGGTTTTGAATTAGTCAAGGTAATAGTTGGTTAAGTCATTAAAGGTGTTATCCATAACTCTTGTTTGCACAAAAAAGGTTAGAGATTCTTTTCAAAAATCATTTTCTGTTTTCTTTGAACAACGATAACTGTTCCCTTTTTTTTACTTAGATTTAGGTGACTTTAGGATAGGTTTAGGATTAGTTCATTGTAGCAATTAATAGTTAGATATTCAGTTTTCATGTATTTATGCTCTCATTAGAATTTGGTGCTTGTTACGTAGCTTACTTTTAGCCTTGAAAAGTCCTCCATTTTCTGTTTTTACCCTTTATTCTGATATTCTAAGCATCCTCGTTTCACCTTCTCTTTAGCTTTTTAATGTTCATCTAGTGCTCATTAGGTCCCCTTTAGTTTACTTTAGATAATCAAGATTAGGATTTAGCTTATGATATGTTTTTCTTGTAGCTTTTGATAGCTTTCATGCTCACATGTAGGTTTGTTGTCCCAATCTGACCCCATGTTCCCTTTTTTTAGCTTAAATTTAGGATAGTATTAGCTAGGTTTAGAGATTGAAGTTTGGTTTTGCAAGTAGCCAACAGTAAGTATGTTCACTGTACCACTTATTGCTCTCTTCTTGTTTTCCTTTTAGCTTATCATAGTTATCTAGTTTAGACGTTGCCTCATTTCAGTTCTCAAGCTGCTTTTCTTGCATAATTTTGTGCTTATTACTGCTTATGGTGTGTTTGGTTGGGGTCCGCCCTAGCAGCAACATCACAACAACTGTTTTTTACTTTTCTTTTTGGCTTTTTAATGCTTAGTTAGTGCTTATTGGGGTGCCCTAGATTGTGGCCATTAGTTTCTGCTTATGGATTAGCTTTTGGATAGCTTTTAGTGCCTTGGCAGCCTCACACATGATTCAGGTTGCTCTGAGGAAAGTTCAAGTAAAAAAATAATAAGTGACAAAAGGGAGTGAGTGGAATCGAACCACGGACCACTGGTCTCCCTTGTAGGCGCAGACCCAACATACAACCCATTTGCCATCTGTGCTACCTTGATGTTGAGTACCTTTCTTCTTTATTTATTTCTTTTATCTTATTTTCAGATTAAATTGCTTATTCTCATTTGCTTATTTATCAGCTTATTTAGTGTAGCTAATAGACCTTTTTCAATTTTCTTATGCTAAGCATTGTTAAAAGCACTTTTCTGGAATTTTTGGCAAATTTTCAAAAATCATTTGCTATTTTTAATAATTAGTTTTTTACTTTCTAGTTTTTAATTCGTAAGAAA
This sequence comes from Chrysanthemum makinoi, assembly GCA_910596185.1. Classification (NCBI taxonomy): domain Eukaryota; kingdom Viridiplantae; phylum Streptophyta; class Magnoliopsida; order Asterales; family Asteraceae; genus Chrysanthemum; species Chrysanthemum makinoi. Next base: position 174,685,500 of record OU343224.1, read on the forward strand.
ATAAAATAAAAGTCGAAAAAAATTCCCGGCTTTTTCCTAAAATCATTTTTAGTCATTTAGAATGTAGGAAAATTAGTTTTGCACTCGTAGGACTTAAATTGCATCTTTTTCACTTTCGGGGCTCGGTGTGTTCCCGGTTTTTAGCGTTTTTACATTTAGCACCCTAGGATGTAGTTTAGCGTCGTTTTATTGTTACTTAGGCTTAGTATTAGTTTATTTAGAGTTTACATTGTTCTACTTGCTTTATTTTCATTCTCGTTCTTTAATTTGTAGATTAGCGTAATCAAAATCCTCGTTTGTTAAACCAATTCAAGTCCAAAATCATAAAACTCATCGACACCGTCAATTTCACACCTCGTTGGGACACGACCCGGGGAAATCACTTTCCCGGTATCATTTTTATCACATTCGTGAGGTTTGGCATGTTAACTCTTTTCCTAAAAGGTTAATTTGTCGGGTTTTACGGTTAATTTGATATATTGATATTTGTGTTTTTCACCACTCACTTTACACGAATCAAATTTTGGCGCCGCTGCCGGGGAGGTGTGTTGCGACAATATCGTGAAGTTTTTGCGATTAGTGACTTGAAGAACCTTCCTCGTGAAGTTATCGTTATTATAAAAATACAAAAATACAAAAATATTTTTCTTTTCTTTGTATATATATGTAAAAGATTAAAAATACAAAAAGATTTTTGCTTGTTGTTTTAAATAAAATAGAACACACAATCAATATAACACTTCTCAACTTGAGTGTTATCATAATAAGTTCCCGAACCAAAGATTCAAAACTTGCCTTTGTGTCACTTGCGTGAATACGCTTGTGATTATTGGTTTAAGTTCCTTGTGTTTTGCATCGGTCTTGTTTTAATTGAAAGTGTTGTTTTTGAATGTGCATGTGCACTCGTTTTCGAAAAACCCAAAAATATTCTTCTCGTTCCTCTTATTCGTTGATTCTATTTCTCTTACCCTCTATCCGTTTAATTCTTCGTTATGTCTTCGTCTTACCAATATGGTTGTAAATGGTGTGGGGGACCTCCAAATTGCCTCGGTTGTAGGTTTGTCTATGAACAAAATCCCACTCCGTACAATGAACCAACAAATTTATTTAACCAACCCCCGCACCATGAGATGGAGACATATTCCTGTGAGTATTGTGGAGGTCCTCACCCGAGTTTTGAGTGTCAAGCAGGGAGCATGCTTGTCTATGAGCAAGGTCCATGTAACAATCAAAATTTTGGTTTTGACCAATATCCATATGATTCACCGAATCACTCACATCAATCATACGGTTGTGAGTACTGTGGAGGTCCGCACTATAACGCTGATTGTCAAACGAGGAATCCACTTGTCTATGAGCATGATCCTTGTAACAATTATGAGTATTCTCATCATGACCAACCTCTACAATACCAAACGATTCAAACACAACCTCCACAAATTCCTCAAGAACTTCTCCAAAATTGTCTAGATGTACTCAAAATTTTAAAAGGATTGGTTAATAAACGTGCCCAAGAAGAGTCTCATCAGAAAGCGTATGGAGAACTTTTTGCCGAAGAACAAGCAGCTCGCAACGAAAGATTACTAGCCGATGAGCGAGCTGCTCAGCAGCATCTCTATTTAACGAAGCTTGCCATCTTGATGATGAGGATGAGGAGGATTGGGAGATGACAAAGGACAAGGTGCATATTTCAAGCCCACAAAGTACCGCACATGTCCACTCTCCGCCCTCATATTGCCTATCTACCATAGAACCTTCAGATGACCTTTCAATGGGGGATGAGCATCTTAGCACTATTCCAGAAACGGAACCGTCTTGTGTTGAGAACCTCGTCCTAACCCTAAGTGAATCCGAGGTCATCTCTGGTGATATGTGTGATGAGCCTCTCGATGATGATTCTTCTCCCACCTCAAAAGTTTATGTTGAGATGATTTTCGAGTCTGAAAATGATTATACGTCATTTGATGATTCTTTATTGTGTGGAGACATCGAGTATGTTGAGGAAATTCCTTCTGAGCTCGTCAGCTTGGAAGAAGTGAGAGATGTTGATCCCGATGATCTTGATATGGACACTGATTTTGAAACGGATGATGAAGATATTCTCGTTGTGTCCGAGAAACCTTTTGCTATGGTGTTCACTAATCCTCTGTTTGAATTTGATTCTGAATTCACTCTTGTTTCGGATAACCCAATCTTTGATATTCAGAATGAGGATAGTGACCTTTACATGGAGAACCACGTTTTTACATCTCCTTCTTTACCCGGAGAAAAGAATAGTGGCAATCCCACTTCGACGTTGGACCTTCTCGAGGAGTTCGCCGATGAACTCGCTCTCGTTGATCATTCTCCACCGGGAGATGATGATGCTCACTTCGACTTTGAAGCCGACCTTACCGAATTAGAAAATCTTCTTTACAATTGGTCTTCTGATAATTCGTCAAGTGACACTCGTATGGAAGAGGTCGACTTTCTTTCTCCGGATAACTCGATACCTTCGGGTTTTCAGAGTG
>OU343224.1:174688109-174706273 GCA_910596185.1 Chrysanthemum makinoi
TTATCTCACTAAACATTTTTGTAATTATTTGTGGATATCGATGACCTACTACAATATACTTCAAAACAAATTAAACGAAATTTATCGCCATTGGTGTGGATATCCTAAATTGACGTTATTATGAGTCATGCACCTCAACCGGTTAAAAGTTAATTGACACAATCGGGTAACATTATTTTCATTAATTCAAAGCAATCCAACCCCACTCTTGGCACTCTTAATGGCACATCGCTAAACTACCCAATCGCATTGAAATTTAAAATTCCTTGTCAATTCCGTCCTTACCGTTTGTACTTTTTCTATCCTTGCAAGTAACGATCTCAACTTAAAAATAAAACATGATATTGTTTGTAAGTTTTTGAAACACGGTTATCGTTGGTTTTATTAATTACTTTATATTTTGTTCAATGATTTTGTATTTATCCAGACATCTTTCTGCTTGCATCACACTTATCATTAAAAAAATGTTTACGTTATTTTTATTTATTTATTATTTTTTTGGTGACCCTTGATTTGATATTTTGGCTAACCAAAGGATTTTATTATTAAAGGTTTTATTTACTTATTAACGAGTGGACGATTTACGTTCTTCATGTCCTTTTTTGCTATCGGTTGGTTGACATTTTTATCAATGGTTTTTCGTCGTCTTTATTTGCAGTTTCGAGTCTAGTATAAGCATAACCCGTCATTCTCTCCTCAGGCCATAAAGGAGTGTTAGGAATATATTTATGACACAATTAATAAAATTGAATAAGTTCCCAACATTATATTATACTCTCGTTTCGTAAAGAGTGTCCACAAACAAAATATAAAGAAATTATGATATGTGTAATTAATATTAGTTTTGATTGATATAAGGTTATTTTTAACCATAGATAAAATAGAAAAACCATTCATAATTATTGTCCATATGTAAAAGCTAGACATTATTTTTAGGACAAACATAAATAGGAAGGTGGACATTTTTTGTGAGATGAAGAGAGTAATTCGGATCTAGGTATTGGCGAGGTGTAGCACGTGTCACACATGACTTATGCCGGCAAAATGTAATTTTTTTTTTGCAACAATTGTTGGGTTTCTTATAGTTATACATGTAATTTGGTGAAGGTGCAAAGAAAATGAGTAAGAATAGAAGGAAAAAATTTTTGATTTTAAATTTGAAGAAAAAAGAAGATATAGAAGTTGAGAAGATGATGAATAGCAATTCTATCTACTTGTTTTGTTTCTAGTATTTTTTTTTTATTTTTTTTTAAAAGAACGCTTAAAGTTTGTTTATATTTATTAAAGAATCGAACACTACATTTTTAAAAATTGCAAATCACTTTGATTCAGTAAAAAGTGTTATCTAAATGTCTAATTTTGTCCATGATTGAATATATTTATTTTACTTTTATTTTACGTTTAACAAGGATCCATGAATTAAAACAACCAAAAAATAGTTACCAAAGAAAAAAAATAATAAAAAATCATTTGTGAAGCAAAACGAGCTAAAAATATACCACACACTATTCAAAATTCTAGATCCGCCGCTGACTCACTTCCTTCTTTATAAACCATATTTGCATTTAGTATAACTCATAAGTATCAAAAAGGATAGTTCTGAAATAACCTAACCAATGTAGCCTTTGGATACCTAGTAATTCTAAATTATCCTATTTCCAAATGCAATTATGCAACACGCTAGCAGGTCTAAATTATTCTATGTCCAAATGCAACAATACAACACGCTAGTAGGTCTAAATTATTCTATGTCCAAATGCAACTATGCAACACGCTAGTAGGTATGTGTATTACGATTCCTATAACTTACTTTACTTATTAGTAACGAGTGACATAAAACGATGTTTATTGTAGGGTGATATGAGACTAGTCGTAGTGAGACTAAACCATTTAGTCGGTCTTGCCATTACATAATGCATTTTCTGATCACTATGGAAACCAAATCGACGTGTCCTCACCTTTTAAAATGAACATTTGGTCCGTCTGTGCAACCGAATTTTTTAATTGGCTTTTTGGTTTCTCATTACTAGTAAGTCTGATTATTATAAGGCTCGGCCGGCACATGCTTCAATCTTTTACTGATTGATATGATACATAAAAATTAGTGAATTATTATAATATTGTGTCGAGCATTGGATGGTGAAAATACCCACGAATTCCGCCCTTGTTTCGACATGTCACTTCTAATTCTGTGACATGGTCTTCATCTAACACGTGTATATAAAAATGACATGAAAAAGAAAAATCATAAATAAGTTGGATCGAATGTGTTTTCGTTATAACATGTACGTCAAAGTCTGAGTTTTTTTCCTATTATTTTATGTTAGTGCAAGTAAACGACCATCCCAGCCACAAACAACTACTTCGTTAGGCGACAAATAAACAAGCAAACTAGATTAATTAAATTAACAAATACAGTAATTAGGAACGAACCTAAACTAAAAGAAATTGCTAACAACATATTTTTAATAGTCGAAGGGGAAAAAGAAATTTAATCCACTTTTTTTACATGAAAATTATATTAATGTTATACACTAACTAGCAATAATATTCGCCTTTTTCACTTGTAAAATCGCCAAAAAGAGTGAATCTCTAAAAAGAAATTTGGTGAAGCATGCTTAATTATACACCTTTCACTAAAAGATTGTTTCATCTTTACCAACAACATCGACCCACAACTTCAATCTAGAATCATGTGCTTTGATTAACGATATAATGATAATCCTAGTCTTAGTTAAGATGTTTAATGATTATTAGATGATAGTATTATAAATGAAAATTGATAAGATGAAATTAGTAAAGATTATGGAATGGGTTATTGATGAGATTATATTTGATAGTTGTATTTGGAGTGTTTGGTATTATGTGTTAAAGAGGCAAACCTTCGTAATCCAAGATGAAGTTTGTATGTATTAGTGATTCCTAAAAGTATATGTAGTATGTTTAGGGGATCGAAGCACGCAATAGGAACACCTAACCCGAACTTAAGGTTAGTAATGGATTAGCCTAACATGATTCAGTAGCATAGATACGTTTAGCATGAGTGTGAATGTTTCTATCGTGTGTTATTAATAGATTATAACAAAGGATGGCATAGTTTCACTACAAGAATCTGATGGAATACCCACGAAAATTACCCACGCTCATCCTTTAGAGGGCATTTACCCACCCAATACCCACGTGTTACCCACAATCATTAACTTTTAAATTCGATTTTATTTTCCCTCGAACTTTCCACGGATTTACCCACATACCCACGTGTTACCCACAATCATTAACTTTTAAATTCGATTTTATTTTCCCTCGAACTTTCCACGGGTTTACCCACACAAATAGCCACATTAATATATTTGGTGTGCAATATGTGGGTAAATAATTGGCGCCAAAACATTCCCTACGAATTACCCACACCGTGAGTTATTATGGCTATATTTGTAGGTAATTTAGTGGGTAGATGTTATTTACCCACGAAATACAAATATCATTTTTATTGGTGGGTGATTTAATATGGGTATTTTGTGGGTGAATATATACCCATCTTTTTGTTTGTGTGGGTATTTAAAATGGGTAATTTCCTATATGGACAAGTTGTGGTTACAAACAGCGGTGCTATAAGACTATTCGGGCAGGTTACTCGGGTTCATATTCGGGTTAGTCGGGTCAACCTGACTAACCCATATACCATATATGGTCGGGTATCGGTTTGAAAATACTTTGCTTATTCAAGTTCGGTACAACCCGAGGACCTAAATTAGAATATATATATATATATATATATATATATATATATATATATATATATTATTTTTCATATAAACTTTGCCTTTGTTCAACTAAAAGCCCATACTAAGCCTAGTTACCATCACAATTTAGAGTTGACATATGATCACATTTTTTAGTGGCATAAGCATGACTACTCTTGTGATTTATTTTATGTAAGTGTCATGAGTTCAAATCATGTTCTTGTGTCTTTTTAATCATAATTTATTTTATGTAATAACATGATTATATGAAACTTGAGGTTAAGCTATTCAAGACATAACATTTAGGATTTTGTTATGTTGTCAAAAAATGGATCAATCGGTAAGTCTATTAAATCCTAACGAGACAACCCGTTTGTGAACGAAGAAAATAGATAAGAAACTTGTGTTTGTTCCTAAACCCGATCTCAGACCCTTACCTAAAGCCAGTAATCTCTTTCATGTAGCTTGGCAAGGAAATTGACCAAATGAATAAGTTTCCTTGTATGGTCGGTTACGGGTGCAAAAGTGATCGGAAAATTTAAAGATAACAGACTTATTTAATAACCGACATTGATAATAAAATAATAATAATAATAATGGGTAGTTGAATATGAAGCTAGAGCTCGGGCAAGTTAAATCGATGAAATTTTAAGTTAATCATGAGCTCGAAAACTATGTAATTGGCTTTGAGTTAAAAGTCAAGGTCGGATTGAGCTCAAGTAGAGCTTAAGTCGACTTTTTCACGTGCTGAGTTCAATTATCTCACAGATAGCTTCTTTCCTTTTACAACTTTACTTGTATCGATTATTATAATTTCTATGCTTACACAAAACTTAAAGTTAAGCTATTTAAGACATACCGTTTTGAATTTGGTTATGTTGTACAAAATGTGAAAAAAACTTGGTAAACGTATAAAAATCTAACGAGACAACCCTTTTGCGAAAGAACAAAGATCTATACACAACTATTGTTATTATGTTAGTAAGTACCCTAACAGCCTCATTGACATGAACCCGAAAAATCTACTTAATGTAGGTCCGATTGCGAGTTAATTTCTTTCCTTTGAACATCCTATAGACATAATCCATTGATTAGCAGACTAATTCTAATTCATAATAACAAAAAATACAATGAAGAGGTAAATAAATAACAATAATAATAGTAATAACAATTAGGGGTGTTACTGGGTGACCCAGTTGGGTTCGGGTCAATTAGGTTGAGGCTAAAAAACATCCCGAACCCGACCTTATTTTAAAATCAGTCACGAGTTTGAATCAATTGGGTGGGTCAAATCAGGTGTCAACCTGAATAAAAGTAAAATGATTAAAAAAATTGCTTACTTCAATATGTTTACAATGTAAAAGTGTTAGTCGAGTCAGGTTGGTCGGGTTCGGGTTAATTCCGGTTGGGTCAATATGGGTTGAAGCTAAAAAATATACCCGACCCGACCCTATTTAGAACTCAGGTTAATCGGGTGAATCTCAATTAACCTTAATAAAACTATAGACCAAATAACCCAACCCGAATAGGCTTAACCGGGTCGAGGTCGGGTATGCGTTTTTGACACCCCTAATAATAATGATAATATATATAGTATTTACTTATTCATCAAACTATAGTTTATAATAAAATACTTATGAATACAATGAATAATAAAACTATAGGTTTACTCATTCATTAAAATTTTAACATTCCACACACAAGAACATACATACGGTTACTGATTTTTGTGAAGATATTGGCGCCATTCTGTGAAAATATTTGGCGCCATTCTGTGAAAATATTTGGCGCCCCTAGATATGTGGGGATCGTGGAGCAGGAATGACTCCTTCCACAGAAGGTATATGTCGCGGTTTATGAGATGCAATAGACTTTCAAGAAGCATTAGAAAAAGGTATGTTTATACACCATTCACTATTTTATATCATAATTTGTGGTAATTAGTTTTAATTTACCTTTTAATTTAATGTTAGGGTGCTTGATTCATTGAGTTTTATTGCATGATTAGAGTTGATTAGGTTTATTTTTACTTTACACTTTCATGTAAAAAACCTAGGGTTTTTTGAATTAGTTTTCATAACTGTAATTGCGTGGGTGAATGAACCACATATTCAATTGTGTTAACCATTAGTTTCAATTGTGAACCCACTGCTTGAACCCACTATTTTTATTTATAAACCCTAATATCACTGGAATTGGGAAAATTATAGAAAAAGAGATTAAAATCAGAAGTAGATAATTAATATGACTTGCTTTTGCTGTTGTAGAATACTCAGATTACTAGTTTATAGGTGATCAACAATTTTTGTTATCTGATGAACTAGTAGACGCAATTATCAACATGGCATATCTTTGAAAATGGAATAGAAGTTTTCAAAAGTCTGCTGAAAGAAGGGGTGAATAAGTAGTTATTTTTACCAATAGATTACTTTTTTTTTTTTTTTTTTTTTTTTTTTAAACCAATAGATTGCCAGTTTTGTGACAAACTGATATGAAACCTATCATTTAGTCACTTAATTAGAATAATTTGTTTACCCAAACACTAGTGATGATCATTTAAAGTACATATATCTAGTGACAAATCTTTTTTATAGTCTAATGTTGAATATAGCTGTCATAAGCTAACAGGAACACAAGATATTGTTTAGAATTTACTTGTACTGAGTTACTGATGATGTGTTGGGATTTACATATGCTAAGTTAATAGGAAGATATATATTGTGGTAGTTACTCATGTTTAAAAGTAAATATATCTTGTTTTAAGTCTGTTTTAAAGTCTAATATGGATATCATTATCCCAGAAATTTCTCACATTCCTTTATACTTGAAAACTTTCTCCTTGTAGATATGGATAGACGAAGGAAAAGGCTTGGATCAAGAGAGAGTAGGCGTCATGCCCGGGAAGGACAATCAAATGATATCCCTAATAATTCAACGAGGCAAAGGCTTGGAGCAAGAGAGAGTAGGCCTCATGCCAGTGAAGGATAATCAAATGATACCCCTAATAATTCAACTATCAATTACAATACCGATCAAACGACGCCTGAAAACATTATTGAGAACTTAGATAATCCATCAAATGGAAGAAAACAAGTGCAAGTTTTGAATGGATTGTAAGTACTGTAAATTATTAATTTGGGCATCACAAATTTTTTATTCTGTTACTTCTATTTTTCGTCACTGTAACATATTCGACAAATCAAGTGCGTGTTCGCGAGAGATTACAAAGATATTTAGAGAAAAAATTGATGATATTAGGTACACTTGGACAAAGGTGTCTTAACCTGCAAAAGACTTTTATTTGGGAGAATTTAAGGTACTGGTTAGATTTTAATTGTTTTTAAGATCTATATTTCTTTTTATAAATACTAATTATTTGAATTTATAACAAAAACATTTTTATGGGATCTGGAAGCCGAGACAAGCGTGAGGTTACCATGGGATGCAAAAGTTCTGGACGCTATGCCGATTTCTTGAGAGACATAAGAGGTAAAATGGTGAAACCTGTATCCATGAGTGACAACTCATGGACAAAGTTCACATCTTATTGGGGAACATCAAAGTACAAGGAGACCTGTTAGGAATTAGAAAATTCCAGTATTGAAGAGTCGGTCACCCCGACTATTATCTAGCATAAGTTAGCTCGTAGACTTGTCGTTATTTTCGTTTTTATTTAGTAGTTTATTAGTTAGTCAGTAGCATAATATAGTTTAGAGCAACACCGTGGAGGACGGACGGGTCTTTACCCACAGTATCCTGATCCACAGGCCTTCAGGAGGTCGTTTAGTCTGTAACCTATAAATACCCTCTACCTTGCAAGGTAGAGGGTTGGATGTTCTTTAATAATCTAATATTCTACAAGTTTCTCTTACTAATATCCCACTTCTCTCTCTCTAAAAATTATCTACATGCTCATTGTGTTAATGTTATGATATGTAAGTGAAATCCAATATCCATCAATTGGTATCAAGAGCCATGGTTAGATCATATCTTGCACATCTTTGGATTTCTAGTGGTTTTAGGTGGTTTTTGAGTTTGAAAAAGTTTAGTGGTTTTGCATCATTTGGTTGATTTCTTGTGTTAAAGTTTGGATTTTGTTAGTACTTTTATGTTTAGAATCATCACAACTGTGTAGGTTTTCATTTGGTAGGCTTGAATCATCTTGGTTGGGTTGTTTTTGGATTGAAAAGTGATGTTTATGTGGTTTTTCTTGCTAGCTTACTTAACTCACGGAATACTTTCTTCGTAGCGACTTGCTTTACAAATTTGTAGCGAGTTACGCTTTAGACCTAGCGACGTAGAACTAGCGACTTAAAGTACAAGTAGTGGACTTTCCACCACAGGTAGCGACTTGGAGGTAGCGACTTGGTTTGTGGCGAGTTGCTATTTAGCGACTTGTATCTTTAGCGACTTGTGTAGCGAATTGCTGCCAAAATTTTGCTAGCGACTTAATGCTTAGCGAGTTACTACTTAGCGACTTGAAATTGTTTAGCGACTTGGTGGTATAGCGAATTAGAGGATTAGCGACTTGTACTTAGCGACTTGGATGTTGATTTAACGACTTGGGATTATTGCTATTTAGTTGCTAGCGAGTTGGTTCAAATTCTCTAGAGACTTGGGGAGTAATTCATAATAACACAATGTCAGTCATCACGGATCCTTTAATCACCAAAGTACTTGCTCTCTATGACACAGCACAGAATAGTGAAACAAAATGCTTATCTGAATGCCATACACTTAATGATTCAGCAACGATTAATCAAAACAACTCAAATAAGTCACTCTTAATGTTTGCAAATGATGCTAAGAATATGGAATGCACTAGTGAGCCGTTTCAACATCTCAGTCAGCTTCTCAAATTACTCTTATCTACAACCATGGATCGAACAAGTTGTGCCATCCTTCGTCAGGATTTTCCCACTTTGACAAGAACGTTTACTTAACTTAGAAAGACTGAGGTTTCAAATTACCAAAGAAAAGTTCTCAACTGATGATTCTCATGCTGCTCTCCAAACCATCCTCAATCAATTTCAGCCACTTATCCGGGAAGAATACTCCTCAGATTTTGATGATATCATGACTGGAATATCTTTCAAGAAACACACGGGAATGGAAATTCATGAGTTCAGAAACTCATTTATTCAACTTATGAGTAATATGGAAACATACATCAAGGAAGCTGCTAAAGAGAATAACAAGCTGAATGAATTGAATGAGTGCCAAGAGATTCCATGGAGCAATGGAGACATGACATGCTACATTCCAGTTGAACCAGCAGATGACACTGATTGCAGAATCTCAGTTGTAATGAAAAGGGATGAAGAGAACAGCACTGATCTTAAATTCTCAGAGTCAGAAAAGGCATCAATCAATAAGGTACACTTATCTATCACACAATTCTCATAAAAAGGTACATGAATCTTACTCTGAACATAACAATGTGGAATCAATCTTTGTTTTGCCTGAATCTAATGCAAGTAACATGATTGAAAAAAGGGTATATGATGAGCTTTCAAACAAATTTTCAATTCTTGAAAAACACTGTATCTCTTTGCAAATTGAAATACAACAAAAGGATGAAATGTTTTATGCAAAAAAAACGTGTACTAATCAGGAACTTCCAGAATTTAGAGAATTTTTGAAATTAATCAGTAAAATCCAGATTCAGGACAAAGATTCGACCATAGGCAATCTGAAATCACTTCTTTCAGAAGCCCAGAAACATGACTGTCATGAGATGAGTAATGCACTAGAATCTAGAAATTCTGAACTAGCTCTATGTGTGTCCAACCTTCTAAGAGAAAATGAGCATTTAAGAAAGAACCTTGAGGTAACAAACTCTAAGTTAGTCAATCAATCTAACCTCTTAATGAAAGACATTGATGACCTCAAAGCACAAATTCAGGATAAGAGCTTCAATATTGTTGCCCTAAAAAATGAGCTCAGGAAGTCTGTTGGAAATAGGATGAACACTAAGTTTGCAAAACCTTCAACTTTGGGAAAGTCAAATGTTCAGAACCACTTGAAACGAACAGTTATTAAACAACCTAATGCCTTTAGGTCTGAAAGAGCTAAACCATTGAAATCTAAGCTTACATCCTAAGTTGATAATATGTCTGTTTTGTCAAAACCAGTCACTTCATTGCCTAGTTCAGATATGATGAATCTCAAACATAGGACTTATGGTCAACACTCACAGATCAGAAATGCAATAAGTTTAACTAGCTCTCATGCAAAACATCATTTGACAGATCAATCCCCTAAGAAATTCTCTGATCACAAAAGGACAAATAGTCAAAACAAGGCTGTACACTCATTTAGTTCAACTAACTGTGGTTTCAAATGGATTCCCACTAGGAGATTTTTTAAGTTTACAGGACTTAAACGAACTTACATTCCTAGATCATGCCTCAAGTGGATTCCCACAGGTAAACTTTTCAAGAATGTAGAACCTAATAGGATCCCCATTAATGATACGTCTGTGTTATACTGTGATGCATCCAAATGTGAGATTAAACATGTCACTAACCCTTCTATGTACAAGTCTACATGTGCTTCCAGTACAATGTGCTCTCAGTCTTTTCAGGTACAATGCTCAACTCAATCAGGAACTTCATGACTTGGTTCCCATCAGAATGAACATAGCTCATTCAGGAGCTATAGCATGCCAGAGTTGATGTACTTCTTACTTTGACTCCTATTCATCTTGAATCAGGACTCGCTATTCTATATCTGTGTATAAATCAAATTTCTCTTAAAAAAAAAATTATTTACAATTTTAATTTTCAATTTTTATTTATATATGTCATTCTTTTAAATTTACAATTTTCCCAATCTAATAAAGAATACATTCATTGTTATCGATAACATCTACGGTCCTAGAAATGTCATTCAATAATGGCACGGGATCATAGATGAAGTTGAACAATTGAAAATTCTTGTTTCTTTATAACGGGGTTGATTAATGTCAATCAATGTTCTTTGATGACATTGATTGAGGGGGAGATTGTGTATATGTTTTTTCTTGACTATCTATGCCTTTGGCTTCTGTGTTGGTTATAATGCTTCCTCGTTAGTAAGTTGAGGTTGTGTTTGCCTTTGTAACTATCTGGTTATGGTTTTTGTAGGTTGTGGTCGTATTTTGCTCATGTGATTATCATTGTGTGCCTATGTATTAAGTGCCTAGCATTAAATGCTTATTTGACTAAATGATTAATTGATTCATGGTGATCATTGTGATAATCTATGCTAGCGACTTAGTCTATAATCTGTGTTAGCGACTTACCACTTGTTCCTCAAAACCATAGGGACCAAAATTGTCATATATGTGAAAGTTGTGTTGCACTAGCGACTTACCTCACCTCATTTTAACCACAAGGACCAAATGTGTCATACTGCCAAAGATAGTTTTTATACCCCTAGCGAATTACCATTTCTTTTCTCAAATAAGTTTTTTTTTTCTCTCTCGTCAAATTGCTCATCCTAGCGACTTAGCAAAGTGGTATGTCTCGAATCTCTCTTATCTTAGTTCTTTTAAGCGTTTGTGTTAAGTTTCTAACTTGTCACTTTAACCAGATCCGTACGTGCTCGTGTACTGTGACTGTTTGATTCCCTCTTAGGTTCGATGGTTCATTTAATCGTGTTGCTTTGTTGATTATTATGTTGCAAGTATACTCAGTGTTGGTATATTCTATTGTGATTGCTTGTGTAATGTGTTACCATGTAAGGATGATGATTGATTGGTGGATTTGGTGGTTTGTCTGTTGAATTTATGAATGTTCTTGATGGCAACTTAACATGTTCTTGGTAGCGACTTAGCTTGAATGATCTTCATAGCGAGTTAGCGTTCAACTTAGCGATTATGTTTCTGTAGCGAATTAGTTTATTTTATTCTGGCGACTTGGGTAGCGAGTTAGTTGTTAGCGACTTGTCTTTACAAGTTAGCGAATTAGTAACATTAGCGACTTAGTTAACAAATTTGTAGCGACTTGGTTGTGTTACTGTTCATGGCGACTTGTCTTCACAAGTTAGCGAATAAGTAACCTTAGCGACTTAGTTAATAGATTTGTAGCGACTTGGTTTTGTTAATGTTCATGGCGACTTGTCTTTACAAGTTAGCGAATTAGCATAGCTACTTAGAGAACCAAACTATTAGCGACTTGTCTGTGGTACTAGTGATGGCGACTTGTCTTTACAAGTTAGCAACATTGTTCACTTTCATGTTGAGAATTAGTCTTAGGGTCGAGGGTTATTAAAATGTTCAAGAGGTTTATTGCTAAAGTTGATCTCATTCTCACAATTCTCAGGATTCCCTAATTCAACTTGTTGAGTCAACATACCCTATGTAATCTGATATGACACTTCTGTTTAGGTAAAAGGTACTTGGTTTCTCTTACGACAACCAAATGTTACTTTCTGCCTCATGCATATTTGTTATATCACTTCTACATTTGTATCTTGGCTCATGACATGATCCCTTTGCAATGCACTCTTTTGCCTGTTAATCCCTTATCAGCTCGTCATGTGAATATTTATCTGAAAGATTATACTTCATTGAAATATCTCACTTATGAAAGTTGTCATATATTTGAAAGTTGTCATATATTTGAAACTTATGCCACTCAATCTTTCTCTGTATGTGTTTTGGGGACTCCTTCTGAGTTACTACTTCTATGTGTCTATGTCATAAGGGTGCTCTCAATGTTGTCTCACTTATCATTTATCATCTAACCTGTTCTCAATTATTACTGTTGATTGTATGATTACTCAGACCATCAATGGCAAGTTCAATCCCAGAAAAGAGGGTTACCCCTTCGGCATCATCCAAAGTCCTCTCAGACGAAGAAATCCTTCCCAGGAGTCAATGGGATGTTATTGGAAAAAGCAACTGTTATGTGGACCTACAAAGGCTTCAACAAAATCCGATACTCAAAGTTTCTATTGACATCCTCAAAAACACAAACTTCTTCGGAGCTATTACCAAGCAATGCTCAATTCCCACCATTTACATTCAACAATTATGGAACACCGTTCAATGGGACAATATCACAGCTCAATACTCGTGCAAACCGGATGAAGGGAGTTCACGATTAATTCTGCTATTCTGAGCAAGGCTCTTGGAATCACCCCATGTGACCCAAACCTTCGTTCGAATCTCCCACTGGTGTGACGATCTGATTGTCTTTCTAATTGGGTTGGGTTATCAGAACAGCATTTTAAGAGCATCCGACATCATCACTGGACACATGTATCAACCCTGGAGAGCTATTACAACTATTCTTAACTTGTGCTTATCTGGCAAAACATCAGGGTTCGATAAAGTGAGAATCCCATCTTGCAAATATCTATGGGGAATTGTTAATAAGGTTGATGTGAGTGTCTCAGATCGTATTTGGGAAGAATTCTCTTTATCAATGCACACATTCATAGCTGATAGAACCAATTTCTAGAACAAAGCTCAAGGCCGAAAGAAACAGAACAAGCTTGTGATTCAAAGCATCAGATTTTCTAAGCTTGTTATCCAGTACTTGCAACAAACTCACAAATTCAATCCTAGGAGTGAATCAACTCTACATAATGCAGAAGATGAATATGTTTTAGGAAACCTGAAATATGTTCCTAGAGGTATGGATAATGAACTTTTTGGATTGCCAATTCCTGATTGTCTTCTCACAGAAGATATCAAGAAGAAGGACTACTTCAAACAATACAAGAAAAGAGCTACCAGTTCCTCTGCTAATGTCACACCCTCTCCTCCTCAACCCAATGCTCCCATGTCCATGTCAGCCTCACAAGCATCCTATGCCTCTCTTCCTAAAAAGAGACTTGAAAGGTCACAACAATCTGACACCGCATCCAAGAAGCTGAAAGTAAAAAGGAAGAGAGTGGAAAAGGAAAGTGGTGAAAATACTGAGGTATCAAGGAATATTACAAGGTTGACTGATGAAGATGATGTTGATCTACAACTTGGAATCCAACAAAGCCTAGAAAGTCAGAATGTTAAAGCACCAGTAGGAGGAGTTGTGTTAAGAGAACCTGTCCAACTTCCACGACAATCAACCCCAAATGCACATGACAAAGGAAAAGGGGTTGCAAGTGTTGAAACTGAACAGCAGTCACATGCTTTTAACTATGTCATCATCTCCATCAAGCACCACCAATCAATATGAGCTGAAGAGAAGAACAGAATCATCTCATGCAAAAGAACAATCTAGAGTGGACAAAGTGCCTGAAACGTTTAAGGAAACTCCTACACTTAGTGAGACTCAATCAGACTTGAATGTTGACGCTCTGGTGCAAAAAGGCTCGCAGGAGAACTTGAGACAAGATCGATGAGACCTTGAAGATGGATGAACCAAATTTGTCTACTAATTCTCTGTCCTCACTTAAGGATCTCGATACAGATTTCTCTTTTGGAGATCAATACATTAATGACAAACCCTTAGATACTGCTCAATCCATGTATACTGTAGACATTCAGCAAGATACGTCAACTATTCCTCTGATGTCAGCATCTTCACTATCAACTGCACTTCCACCACCTATAGTACTCAATCAATGTACAAACACCACCAACATCGTCACAAACCCTGAACTGTCATTACAGTTGCAGATGAGGATGCTACCAGCTTCCCCACCAAGATCCTCACCTCTGATCAACTACTGGACAAAGAAGTAAAAAGGATAGAAGCTCTGGAAAGGCAACTTCCCAAATCTGTTGATTCTCTTGTGGATCGTGTCTATAGATTGGAGCACCTCAACTTCAATGAAGGGGTTACTGCCGCTATTGAAGGAGAAGTCAAGGATGCTGTGGAATGGGCTATGGAGGCTCCACTTCTCAGACGATTCAAGGACCTACCCATCACCGACATGAGAGCAGCTCTGCTTGAAAAGATATGATTTGATGAGAGAACAAGCATGAGGTTCACAAGAAACTCTATGAGGCACTTGAAGAATCCATTAAGTTCGAAAATTATGAGCAGTATATGATTGACATCAGGGAAAAAGAAGCTAAAAAGAAAAGGAGAACAATTATGATGGAATCCTTGATGAAAGACCGTAGAGATCCTCCTCCACCTCCACCACCTACAGGGGGAGCTGGAACCTCTGGAGCTGGTGATCCTTCTACGACAACCAACACACCTCCACCACAACCACCATCATCACCGCCAAAACCTTCCAATCGATCAGGTTCTACAAAAGAACAGAGTACTAAGAAGAAATCTGCGGCTTGGACAATGTTGATTCAAGTTCACATCCACATCCTTCTCTATTCCTGATGATCAAATGGTTCACGAAGAGTCTCATGTCATGGCGGACTCAGAACAAGATGAAGATGATGCATCTACAAAGCATATTCCTAAGCCATCAGAAGACTGATTCGATACTTACATGGCTGGGAATCGCACTAGTACATCCAGAGTTGCACCTTCAAGAGACACAATTCAAAGATGCATTGTGGAAGATAGACCTCCTTCTCCAGAACCCACATGGACCATCCCCAGAGTCTGACTCTATGATTCCTGACAACAATTGGGCATCAGTTATCACCAATAATTATGAAGTCCCAGCTGAAGACTCTCTTACAACTACACTGGTGATATGTGAAGTTTTATTAGATGGTTTTGTGAACGGAAGAGCATCTCATCCATAACTCCAAGAGATCTTGAAGGACAAGCTTACGAAATTGTCAAAGTCTTCCCTCAGATGCATCATCTTCAATATCAAATGGAAGAATGCCATAAGATGCTAAATGACCAAGTCAGTGAGCAAATCAGTCGCTTCAATGTCAACAAATCTCTTCCTCTTGGTGGTGAACTGGTCGATGACCATTCAGGCAGAATTCTTCTTCAATCACGACTTGGACTATCTGTGTGCTCGCTCTGCTGAAAGAAGACCTGCTCTATCAATATCAAAGATGAAAGCGCAACCTACTTGATCAGGGGCTTGAACAGATGGTTCCGGATCAATTCTGGGCTGATGAAGAACAAAAGTATGATATTGCCGCTTCTTATGGTATTTCTCACTGGTGGTTCAAAAAGAAGAAGTTCTACATCGAAAGGCATGGTGCTGATAAAAGACGCAATGATGTCAGATCAAAGATGCAAATCTTAAGTGTTGTTCGAGTAGAGATCTTCCCTATCTATGGATATGAGTATTTGAAGAAGATAGTCCTTAAAAGAGCAGACCTCAAAGAGTATACTATTGAAGAAAACGACTTCAAACATCTTCTGCCAAATGATTTCGAAGATCTTTATCTCTTGAATCTTCAAGGACACCTTGAGCATTTACTTGTCCGTGAGAAAAAGGCCCTCTCTGCAGCTGTCATTCTTTGGATCAGGGGCTTAGTCATTCGAAAACGAGTTGAGGACTTTCAGCTTGGCATAGAAAGCTACCAAACCAGGATCAACCTTACAAGTCCTCAATGGAATGCAACTGGGCATGAATTTCATCGCGAATACAAAGTCCTTGACACCCCTAGAGCCGTCATCTTCACTGACAGATATGGATCTCGCATGCTTATGCGTCTATGTGAGCTCTACAAGTTTAGTGATGGTACTCTCAAATTGGTCGAAGAAGAACTGGACACCAGAGTGAAAGAAGCCAAAATTGATATGAAATCTTGGGTTAAAACTATTTTGGGACTGATGATGACTTAAAGAGGTGTGAACACTTCATTGCTGCAATCAGACGAAGACTCAAGACACGAAGGATCTTCCGCAGCCTTGAAAGTTTTGTTGGTGGAAGGCTTCGTGATGGTCACTACAAACTTCTTCAGAGGACTGAATGAAGACATCTTCGGGAAGCAGTTTATGTTGTTTTTTTAATATGTGGTGTACTAATTATGAACAACAGAAAACATGTAATAGTGCTAGGATTTGTATGTGGTTTCCCTTGAAAAAAGGGAAACATCTGTGTTGTCCACTTCTGATCATATAAAACCGGACACATTTTTCTCCTACAAATATTTTGCCTCATACATATTTAAATCACTTGAGATCCAAAATCTCAAAGGATTTAAGATTTTGATCGGGGGAGAAAATGTGATATAAATATGAAAGATGTTAAAAGATGACCAATTTTTTGTGCATACTTCTCTCTAATATGTGCTAAACAATGTTCGAATCTCGAAGCATATATTAAGGGGGAGAGTTCTCTTTGCTAATTCAAGTCATCAGGGTACACAACTTCAAATCTTTCTAAGGTACCTTGATTGTATGGCTTCTAATCCTTTGGTGATCATGTATGCTCTTCTTAAAGGGTTCCCTCCAGTATGTGCAAAACACTCTTTTCACATCTCGAGGCACATATTGAGGGGGAGCAATCTTATGAAAACCTCATCCTTCCTGGAAATGCTTTATCTACTTGATTTGATCAAGGAAGTGATGGTGATATTTTTTTAAAATGGTAATCAAAGTATAATCTTTCCTCTTGCCTCAGTGTGCAAAACGATTTCAAACATTTGATGCACATGTTGAGGGGGAGCACTTATTCTAAAAAATATCAAAAACAATTCAGGTACAAAATGTTTTGATAATATATCACAAGTATCTGGATTGATTTTCAAATGGTTTTCAAGTGGTTCCAATGGCAGATGAACAATACCAAATAGACCGACACACTTTACTTTATGTAGGTGATAAAGGCGATAAGGTTAGGTATTGGTTTCCCATGATCCGTCAGAACCGGAGGGATCTACCAAGGGACAATCCACTAGATAGTGTAGAAGTCCTTAGGTATGATGATAAAAGGAGAAAAGTGAGATATGGGAAGAGTGCAAACTGAGACTGAGCTAGTAATCGGAATAAACCCAACAAGGTTCTAGTTATGAAATCTCGTAAGAAGCATCGAAGGGGTTGAAGAAAAAAAAAGAATTGAATGAGAAAAGGGTGAAAACAAATAGCCCTCCATTTATTCAACCTTAGGGCGAATACCGGGTTCAATTCATATGCTACTGATGGTAACATCGGTATTGAAGACAAGACGTCATGGACCCAGTGACGCACTGCACTTCAACTTTCCAAACCACTCAAGTTCCTCTTAAAAGGACTTGTTTCATTCTCACCGGGAACCGACATTATCTATCGACTTTCTCTTAGAGATTGTTGATATTGAAGGAGGAGACCCTCTCCCTAGTCTCCGATATAGGATCCAAATATGCACAAATTGAGTCTAGAGCCACGAGATCATCATTAAATCTCAATAGGACACTTTCAATGAAGACTCTCTGTTTCACACAATGTGGAAAGAGAGATTATATCTTGAGTCCTACGCATTATCCTTGTGGTATTGCCAGAACATCTGAGTGATATGCAAACATACTCACAATGAAGATGGAAAGCCTTTTGGAGCCAACATCTAACAAGCTCCTGGTAGGTGGCATGTGAGATCTATTATACAGATCAACCATGTGACAACTGA
>OU343224.1:174706373-174754780 GCA_910596185.1 Chrysanthemum makinoi
TGGGATCCAGGGAACGATGGGATTTTTCCTCTATAAATAGTGAGCCATTTTTTCATTGTTTCTCACCCCTTTTCCAATATACTTTCTCACGAGTTTAATCTCACTAACCTTAGATCAAAGAGATCTATGTTTGTAGTTTTGTTTTTGTGTGATCTTTTAGGTTCCTCTTAAAGGCAAGATCACCACCTTTGAAGTCGAGCAAGCTCAAGTCCATGAGTTGCCATGCTTCCTCATCATCAAGGCTACTGAAGTCTTCTTGTTGATGATTCCTTTCTTTCTTCAAAGAAGTGTAGTGTTGAAGACATTAGTGAAAGATGTCTTAAGAATCAAGACGAAGATATTAGTGAAGGGTATCTATCGTCTATAGGATAAAGCACTTGTGGTAGGTGCTTGGAAGTCAAGACTAAGAAGCATTAGTGAAAGGTGCTTAGAAGTCAAGACAAAGAAGCATTAGTGAAAGGTGCTTAGAAGTGAAGACACAAGACATTAGTGAAAGGTGTCTTGTAGATCTAGTCAAAGGCATTAGTGAAAGGTGCCTTAGATGTACATTCGATATGGTGTGTTTCGATGTACAAGATAGACTAGTTTTAGATCCAAGGATATTGATATCCTTGATGATGTTGTAAAGGAGTAGATCTCCTTTGGGATTAGTCGTTGGTGTAGTGTGGTAGTAGTTCCTCCATTGCAATGGAACTAGGTGCTTAGCTTAGTACCTAATAAAGGTGGCGGCGTTGTGAAGGTGTAGTTCACCTAAGGTGTGAAAGAACTAGGTACTTAGCCTAGTACCTAATAAAGGGTTGGCGACGTTGTGAAGGATTAGTTCTCCTAAGGTGTGAAAGAACTCGGTGGTTAGCCTAGCACCGTATAAAGGGTAGGCGGCGTTGTGTTAGGTGTGGTTCGCCTTGGTGTGAAAAAACTCGGTATTTAGCTTTGTACCGGAAAAGGTTAAGCGACGTTGTGAAGGCTTCTCCGCCATAAGGAGATTGGTGTAATTCTGAACTCGGTAGGTGACTCGGGGAGTGGAGTAGGGCAAGGAAGGTGACCTTGTAGGCGAACCACTATAAATACTTGCGTTGTGGTTTTGTGCTTCTTACTCTTATCTTTTCATTACTTACCTTTACATGCTTGTTTATCAACATCCAACACACACAACCAAATAGATTGACATAAGTCGATCTAAATAGATTAAAAGGAAGTTTTAATTGGTAAAACTATTCAACCCCCTTTTAGTTTTCCACAATTGGCGAGCTTAGTTACCAAGTTTGTTGAAGTATATTGTACTTTAAAACTTGATACGATCCATGGTTAATTGAAAACTACAAAGAAGGTCTTTCATTAAAACAAACACCATGTCTTTTAAAACTATATGTTTGGATGTTGATTTGATAACAACATTTTTCTTATTTATTTTTAATTGCACTAATCTTCTTTGTCATGTTGATTAGTCAAAGCTCATACCCTCCAAGCTTTAGGAGTAAACGGTAACAAGAATACCTTCCTTAAGAAGGTATCTTAAGGAAGAGGAATCGTCTAAGTGACATTTGTTGTGTCATTTGTAAAGACATTCCTAAGTATGCTAGAGGTATGATTTTCTTTTTACTTTGCTTGATAATTAAGTATACCTATTTAGGTATTTATATGATTATCTTTTGTGCTTATACATGTTTTACATGAAGCTTCATTAGGAAGCCTTTTTCTCACACACGTGTTTTATTTCTCGTCTAAAATCGTGGTATATAAAACTTATGTTTTGTTTCCTTTAAATCCAATAATAAAACATAACACGAATTTCAAAAATTCCTCCTTCCCTATAAAAACTCCCCCCGTCGACCTATCTATCAAATCCTCACCTTTTTCAAATCATCCAATTTCAAAAATTCCCTCTCACTTAAAAACCTCATCTTCCTCCTCATTCCATCTCAACCGAAACCAAGAAGATCCGTCATCAACATGGTTTACATCGCACTCGTGCTCATCGTCATAACACTCATCGCACTTGTGTTCCCTATGATGAAGTTCACATACATTTACTTTGTGTTGTTAATCTATATTGGGATCATTTAATCCTTTATCATCCTTAATATATAATGATCTAGATTATCTAGGTTGTTTTTGTTATAGTGTGTTTATCATTTCTTTTGATTTATATGTTTCATTTCTTTCGTGATACATTAGAAGTCATGTATGCATGCTAAAGGAAAATGTAGGATAAAACATATTTTAGTGGTATAAAAACTATAAAATATGTTTTCTCTTACTCTGAGATCCACGGATCCGGAAGTTATACTAGCCGGATCCTTTTGAAAAGGAAGTGGGATCCGTCCTCTTGGAAAACAGTTTTTCATGCAAATCAAAAACCTCTTTTCTTCTAAGAGTAATACTCTACATGTATGTCAAAACAATAAGTAAGTTAAGTGTATTTCTTGTTAAAAACCATTGTTAATAAAAATCTAGTAAAAACATTAGATTATCATAAGTTGACCACAAACATCTCCTTTTATTAACTTGTCATTTCTATAGGTTCAACTATGAGGCATGAATATGAGTTTGATTTTTCACTCACTAGCGTCTACACTCCGAACATCTCTCTCGAACCCAACACACCCGGCAATCATGTCCGTGGGTTCAATAATCTCGAAAACCGTCACTTCCATGAAGGGCGTATTGTAGACACCTCTCTACAATTCGAAGAAGGTATCAATACCTCCTTCGAGCCATAGGACTAGAATGTCTTCTTGAAATCAGCGAGAAGATATGTCCAAGGTTCATAATGGAATTCTTCCGTCAAGTCGAACTTCGTTAAGTAACGAGGATCGCTCTCCATCTCTTTGGTTTTATATCAAAAACCAAAAGTTCACTCAAACCCTTGGGCATTTTGCTCACATCCTCCGGATTCCAAATCATGGACAATGTGCCTTCCTTAGAGATTGGTCTCTTGATTCTCTCTTCAACTTTCGTGAAGAAAATAGTCCATATTGTTCACACATACCCTCTCAGGAAGATTTAAATCGCATAATATGCAAACCTCGACCATATTACTCCGATCCAACATTATCTTTACAAGGGATATCCGAGAAGAGTACAAGCCTCTTGCACTCATCCTACGTGAAAATGTTTGGAGTCTTAGGGGAAATCGAGAAATCCTTCCCGCTAGTTGTGCTCACATGTTGTCTTGTTTGCTAACACAACAACCATACAATCTCGCCTACTTCTTCGCAAGGCGAATAGCAAATCTTCAAGGCTCAAGAATAAACTCATCCCTTATGGAATGTTCTTGACACGCCTCTATCATAATGTTATGCACTTCCATCCTCAATTTCAAAGTCCGTTTACGTACTTGTGAACAAGATGATGGAAAAGCTAAACATATCTCTCATGAAGACTTTCTTCATTCTTGATTCCACCAACACTCATCAATCACATAATGATCCTCCTAGAGAAAACACTCAAGGAAACCAATAGTATTCCAAAATAGGATCAAATCTCTTGTACTCGTGCTTTATCAATGTAATTCAATTTCCTTCATGAAATAAAACATTTTACATTTGATATCTTAGTTTTAGAACTCCTTTAAACTATCTTGAGAATATAATGCATTGTCAAGATCATTGCATACCTTTAGTAAAGGTCTGCTAATGATGGTAGGATCCCAAAGTTACACTAGAGGATCCCTACTCTTAGGGACCGTGGGATCCGTCGAACAGAAAATGCAATTACAAGCATTGTATTTCAAAAACATTCTTAGAACACCTCACACTAAGCTAAACATAGTGTCTTAAGGCAAATTAAGTCCTTATCAAGATAGGTTAATCTTTCCCATTCATACATAACTCACCGGTTACACTCTAAGCGCTTGTAGATCTACCGTTTAGTTTTAATCCATTACTCTTCCGCTCTTAAACTCACACCTTATTTTCTACTTGATCCCTCACATCTAGTCTTAGAAATCTTTCAATTATGGCAAAATTGATCATAAATCATCCTCACCTCCAAATTGATCAAATTTGATCAAAATCTAGTTTTCTCATCTTAAAGCTTCTAGGATATTTTCCAAAACACTATCCTAAGACACAACCTGATCTCTAGGATCATCTAGCTTCAATTGACATTCTAAATCTTTAGTGTCATCATTATTCATCCATTGGTACTCTTGAAAGTTCCAAATTCTTCCACAAAAGACAATCATTAGCTACATCATTCATTACCTTCAAGTACTCAAGCATCCCTTCATTTAAAACACTTAGAAGGACTGAAACACTCAAGATAATATAGGTCTTAGATCTTAGAAACATCATTTCCAATCTTTCATAGCTCGAGAGGCCGGATCCCTAGGATTAGCCTAGACGGATCCCTCGAGGAGGGAAGTGGGATCCGTATGACAGTATAAGTCAAATCTTGCTAAAGCAATCATTTCAACTCATCTTCCTAACTCAAACACTCCATCTCATCTTAAATGAGTTCCTAGATCAGTACAACCTCTGAAGTTGACTCTTGTGCATGTCAATCATCACATTCCAATGAATCCTAGTGGCTTGAAGCTTAAATGCACTTGCCAAATCTCTTAGTTTATAAACCACCTTATTAGGACCTCCATAGTCATCACTTTCATCCCAACTTTCAGCTCTTGCAAACTCTTGAAATCATCTCATCATGAGGAAAACCCCAAGTAGTAACTTATCCACCAAAGAACCACCCATGAAAAGAGCTCGTGTTATACTCGAAATTTCCTCAACGAATCATCTCGGTCAAAGCCAACAAATGATAGAATCCTTCATCATCCAATCAAACCAATTTCTAAAAGGTTAGTACCCACAAAACTACCTTTGCCAAACACCACCATACCTCCTAGGCCAAACAATATCATCTCCACCAAACCATCACCATTGGTTCCTAGAGCTATTTCATTTACATCCCACTATCATCACCACACCTCTACAATTTAGAGGACTTGCCTCCTAGGCCGTCTCATCCGCTTCCGACGACAACATACTCCTCATTAGGAGGAATAATGGTTCAAAATCAAGGTGTTGAGTCAACACTTGCTCCGGCTTCCTTCTCGGCATTTTCATCATATAATCCCATTTGGATTATGATAAATCATCAAAATCAATCACCCACCATATGGAAGTTGACACCTCTCTACCACCACCATCATTCTTGGTTGAGTCATTCTTAAATGCACCTCCACCAATCCCTCCATCGTTTGAAGCTTCACAAGCCGCTTCACTTGATCCTTCGAATCAAGCCATTTCATTTCATCCACCACCACTACCTAGCCATGACAAAGATTGCTATCATTGTCAACATGTTGAAAGTTTGATACATGAAGTGCGAGAAGACCAACGTTTCATGTTCTATCATCTCCTCGAACGTTTCGACGAGATTAAACCTAAACAAAACTTGAGCTAGAAGATTATAGTGGTGTCTTAGCTTCAAGCGTTAGGGGATCTAGAAATTCCTAGTCATGTATTGTCTATTGTCTTGTTTTTGAGTCATGTATATCATAACTCTTGTTTATTAAATGGAATTACATGCTACTTGCTATATTTCTGAGTATGTGAGTATACTATATAATCCATATCTCCTTTCAGTATTAACATTTCTTGTTATACCAATCTCTGTGACTTTATTCATCGGCCAGACGGATCCCTCAGTTTTGCCTAGACGGATCCCTACTAGGAGGGAACCGCGGGATCCGTGAGACAGAAATCCTTCTTTCTACTAACTTGAATCACATTTGCAGGAAATTGTGAATTATACTTGATTTCTAACCTTTTTTTGTAGTTATTCAATTTACATATGAAGACTTTGACATCATAAAGCTAGGGGAGCTTTATGTCAAAGCAATACATTGCAAATTACTTGCAATACTAGGTTTACATTTCGTGACATCCTTTTGCAAAAATTGCAATCATCAAGGGGAGCATTATCGTCTCAAGTAGACGATATCTTTTGCAAACTTATTTGCAAACAAACTAGATTAGTATCATCTACTTGACGCCTCTACATAGGGATGGACTTCGTCAAGGGGAGTAAAAGGCGAGATCCTTTCCGTTATTTGCTCTCTATCTCTTTTTACTTTTAATTCTTTCACATGTTTTTCTTAAAAACAACGTGTTGCCTTCCTTCAAACACTTTTTGTTTAGACAAAAAGGGGAGAAGAAAGTAAAACTACAAATTCAAATTTTTACGAATTTTAGCTTTTTCCTTAAAATAATTTTATGTTTTGTCATCAACAAAAGGGGGAGATTGTTAATACAAATAAGCGTAAAAACTTTTATTTATATTTTACGATCTTCTAATGTTTTGTCGATAACAAAAGTAAAATCATTTTAACGAAACAAATAGAATACGTAAATAGTTTGAGTTAATAGTTTTCTAACACACTTAAGCTTTCACATAAAACACTAAAACAAGTATAAGTGATTTTATGATTTAGATACATATGTACAACAACTAGTGTTTACATATTGGGTTAAACATATACTTAAACTAAGTATAACTAAAATGGGTAAAACTAGTGTATGCTAAAATGGGTAAATACAAGTATATACTAAATGGGTAAAATACTAGCAAATGGTTTTGACCCATAACCCATGGTTTTATATATACCACTTAACCAAGTTCATTGTATCTAGAAAGAAAACCATGGATCAACCCATAACCCATGACCCATGACCCATAACCAAAAATACCCATGGGCAAAGAGGAGCGGACCACGGATCCCTAGCTTTGTGCTAGCGGATCCCTTGTGGTAGGGATCCGTGGGATCCGGGAACGATGAGGATTTTTCCTCTATAAATAGTGAGCCATTTCTTCATTGTTTTTTACCCCTTTCCAATATACTTCCTCCCTGAGTTAAATCTCACTAACCTTAGATCCAAGAGATCTATGTTTGTAGTTTTGTTTTTGTGTGATCTTTTAGGTTCCTCTTAAAGGCAAGATCACCACCTTTGAAGTCAAGCAAGCTCAAGTCCATGAGTTGCCATGCTTCCTCATCATCAAGGCTATTGAAGTCTTCTTGTTGATGATTCCTTTCTTTCTTCAAAGAAGTGTAGTGTTGAAGACATTAGTGAAAGATGTCTTAAAAGTCAAGACGAAGATATTAGTGAAGGATATCTATCGTCTATAGTATAAAGCACTTGTGGTAGGTGCTTGGAAGTCAAGACTAAGAAGCATTAGTGAAGGATATCTATCGTCTATAATATAAAGCACTTGTGGTAGGTGCTTGGAAGTCAAGACTAAGAAGCATTAGTGAAAGGTGCTTAGAAGTCAAGACAAAGAAGCATTAGTGAAAGGTGCTTAGAAGTGAAGACACAAGACATTAGTGAAAGGTGTCTTGTAGATCTAGTCAAAGGCATTAGCGAAAGGTGCCTTAGATGTACATTCGATATGGTGTGTTTCGATGTACAAGATAGACTAGTTTTTTATCCAAGGATATTGATATCCTTGATGATGTTGTAAATAAGTAGATCTCCTTTGGGATTAGTCGTTGGTGTAGTGTGGTAGTAGTTCCTCCATTGCAATGGAACTAGGTGCTTAGCCTAGTACCTAATAAAGGGTAGGCGACGTTGTGAAGGTGTAGTTCACCTAAGGTGTGAAAGAACTAGGTACTTAGCCTAGTACCAAATAAAGGGTAGGCGACGCGTTTGAAGGTTAGTTCTCCTAAGGTGTGAAAGAACTTCGGTGGTTAGCCTAGCAGAGTAAAAGGGTAGGCGACGTTGTGTTAGGTGTGGTTCGCCTTGGTGTGAAAGAACTCGGTATTTAGCTTTGTACCGTAAAAAGGTTAAGCAACGTTGTGTGAAGGCTTCTCCGCCATAAGGAGATTGGTGTAGTGATTACGAACTCTCGAGTAGGTGACTCGGGGAGTGGAGTAGGGAAAGGAAGGTGACCTTGTAGCCGAACCACTATAAATACTTGCGTTGTGGTTTTGTGCTTCTTACTCTTATCTTTTCATTACTTACCTTTACATGCTTGTTTATCAACATCCAACACACACATCCAAATAGATTGACATAAGTCGATCTAAATATATTAAAAGGAAGTTTTAATTGGTAAAACTATTCAACCCCCCCTTCTAGTTTTCCACAAAAGATGTAAACTTTGTTTTCAAGAATGAATAAATGTTTCTTTATGAAAATCAGTTGTTCTATACTTATGTTGTGATATCAATTTAGTAGCACCCCAAGGGTTGTGTGCTTCCGCTGAGTCATTTTGGGGGTGTTACACATGGGAAGTCTAGGGACTGGTTTTGCAAATATGGCAAAATAGAGTTAAAATGAAATATAAGTTTTGGTGCCAAAAATGAAAATGTGAAAACTTTAGGGACCAACCTTGTAAAATCAACTTTTGAAATATTTTATAAAAACAGTTTATTATAATGACTAAAACTGTCAAAACTGTAAACTTGGAGTATAAAACAATTTTGGGTAAAAAGTGTCATTTTTCCAAAGTTGAAGGACTAAACTTGTACATTTTGAAACTCAAGGGTAAAAAGTGTAAATTTAGGAAAAAGTTTAGAAAACTTATAAACTTATCCCGACTTCATAAAAATGAGTATTTTGACGACCTAAAGTCTATAACAAATATTATTATATCGATAACTTACTAAACTTATATATATATATAATTATAAGAATATAATTACATGAAGCCGTCATTCGTTATCGAAACACTTTGATAATAAGTAAACTAAAACACATGATAACATCATTATTTTCATAAATCAACAACGGGGAACATTTCACTTATGGGTAAGTGAGAACTTTTGATGAACATCAAACTAAGTCGATGTAGCACGTATTTTGAACTTAAAACAATAAGCACTATCCACACTCACTACAACGCTATATTGAATTTTATTATTCAATGTTCTATTGAATGGTGTATTCAATGCTCTATCATTTTGTTTGCGAACCAAAGGTCTATCATATTCTGAGACTTGCCATCTCGTTCTTAGGTTTCGGATTGAAGCCTCCGCTACATCGTACTTGATCACATTGTGCTTGTTCATTTCCACTAAGGTGAGTTCATAGCCTCGCTTTTACTTTTATTTACAAACCCCGCGGGGGAGATACATGCTCTAAACTAGAACACAAGGTTTTACAAACTGTCCGCTACTTGATTTTTGGAATTGCCTAAGTTATTAGCCGAAAGACCCCTGTATCATGCACCATTAGTCACCGCGAGTGAACGCAGATATTGTGAATAGTACTATGGGTAGTCATGACCCCGTCTTGGTTATAGGAAATAACCGAGGCGCACCATATTTGAATTGCATTAGGTAATTGGCTATTACCTCCTTTGGGGCAAACTATTACGTACACTAGTAATTCGGTGTATGCAGTTGAGTATTGGTTGCGTGAGCTTAACGCATAATAATCTGTGATTTTCTTTATGATATATTGTTATTTTACAATTATCATGTTCATGTTCTTGTGTTCAACTTTATTTTAAACCTATGGATTTCACTCAACATATTTGTTGACCTTTTTAAGCATGTTATCTCAAGTAATCATTGAAGATCATATTCATGGCACGGAGCGGGCATAGCAAGACCTTTATTTGTGGTGTAAAAAATAATATTATCATTTCTTACAAACTCATGCTTAGTATTTTGGTGAATCATCTGAAACAATTTGGAATATTTTGTAACAAACTATGAGTTTTCATTGAATGATAATTACTTTTCTTAAAACGTCTCTTTTGAGTAGTTTTCTATGATTATTGACTGTGATCCCCATCCAAGTAACACCCCGATTAGTCTTCCGCTGTCATGATGATCTTTGGGGACGTAGTATAAAGAAAATTTTCAAGTCATAAACATTCTTTGATTTTTTTCTTGTAGTATTTTGACGCAGGTTGATATGTAAATTACACGTGATTTACCGCAAATCACATGTGATTTTATCGCAAATTATTTTTTGAAAGTGAATCACATGTGATTTACACATGAATCACACGTGATTTACCGCAAATCACATGTGATTATACCGTAAATTATTTTTTGAAAATGAATCACATGTGATTTACACATTTTTAGATTAAAACTGAATCACATGTTGTTTCAGTTTATAACATCAAAGACTAAATCACACGTAATTTACATTTTTTCATAACAGAGAAAAAAATAATAACAGAATCACACGTGATTCACTCATTTTTAGATTAAAACATAATCATGTGATTTACACACGAATCACAACAAAAACCAGAAATACATGTGATTTTTTTACGAATCACGTGCGATTTTTCTGGACGGAAATTTTGAAAAAAAAGTTCGTCGAAAGTATATAAAAGTGCATATATATAGAAAGATGATTTAGTTCTCGTCGCGATGGTGTATTTTTCGTAGCCTGAAGATTTACCATTTGTAAGATATGTTGTTTTTTTTAAAAATGATGAAAAGTGGGTTTTTTTTATTAAATGAGCTACAATGACAATTTTGCCATTTCTTTGTTATTTTTTAGTTTGATCTCTATCGTTAGATGAAATCAAAATGGAATGCTAGGATGTGCTTATTTGTTCTTTTGCTTTTCTTTATTTGTCATGGATCTCACCTATATATCTTCCTTGTAAATTGTTATTTTCTTTTATCACATCTCCAAATGCTAATGTTGTTCTATAGTCCAAGTAAAGATCTAATTGCTCACTTTGTCATCCCTCATTCCATAATCTAATCAAGTAAAGATTATCATATTCTTGTCATTGTCGTTAAATCATAAGTTTAGCGTCGTCGGAGGTGCTTCACCGGTCACTAAAACTGCGTCACTATTGTAGCCGGAGTTGGTTCACTGGAGCTGATCAATTGAACGATCTGTGTGCTATTGGGTTTTGAGATTAATGCAATGAAGAATGAAGTTATCATTTTGGGTTGGATTTGTTTTTCACAATCACCAACAAGTTTTCATTCAAGATGTCAAGAAGATTCTGAAAGATCTATATATATTAAAACAATTTTCTCACAATTTTGATTTTGATTGTTCTATTTCTATGGTTCAAGGCATGCTGTCGTAGTGTGTTTTTGACTTTTGATGATTAGTCATCTACTTTTGACTATTATAAATTAAACCAAACAACAATTTTTGAAATGATTGATTCATTGTCATTCCCTTCTATATCGATACCTATACCCATTGTGATACATGTCAACAAACCAAACGCCCCCTTAGCTTTAATGCAATCCCCAACCTCACATGTGTAATCTCTCCAACCAAACGAGCCTTTAGTTCGGGCATCATTACTTTGCATGATTTTCTCATTAAAGTGTCAAACTTTAACTATTTGAGAGAGATTTTTTTAAACATCGCAAAAAAGCCATATAAAAATTACATATACACGAGAAAAATTATACTCCCTCCGTCCCAATTTAATAGTCCACATTTCCTTTTTGGTACGTCCCATTTTAATTGTCCACTACTAAAAATGGAAAGGGAATTTTGATCGAGTTTACAATATTACCCTCATTTGTGGTTATTATTACAAATTTTAAAGAAGAAATTAATTAATTAGTTAAGGGTAAAAGTGTAATTCTGGAAAAAGTAAGAGAGAGAAAGCAATAATAATTGTGTTTTTCTAAAATTTTGTGTTTTTTGTCGGGGGACAATAATTTTGGGACGGAGGGAGTATATCTTTAAGAAACTTAAATTTTAGGTCATAAGGTGATCAGTGATTGAAAAAATGAGTACTTTTGTAATTTTCATATTTTTAGTACTTATATAGGTTTATTTGCATCGAATTAGTTCATCCGTTTTAGGTACTTATATAGGTTTATTTGTATCGAATTTGGATCCATTGAGAATGATTAAAATTGAGAAAGCTCAAATACAATAGATTTATAACTTTAATTCAATTTTTTATTGCTAAATCTATACTATATAAAATGGAAAAATGGTCAAAGTGGAAAAAGTGAAAAATGTTGAAAGTTGAATGTTGAAAACATGGTCAATGGAGAGAGAAATAAATAATATAATTAATACTCTTATTAAAACACCCCATTATTTAAAAGTACAATAATTTATTCACATTGTACACCCAATTAAAAGCACATCTACCAAATTAAAAATAACCAATTGAAACAGATACCGGGTTGACCGTTGAAACCGATCGGGTTGACTGTTGAAACCGATACCTTGGGTTGACGGGGCTTCAAACCCGCGGTGACGGTTTAATTTGACATTTTTCAACCCAACCTATCGGTTTGACTCGGTTTAAATCGACCTATTTTTTATCGAACGTTCACCAGTTGAACCACCCGGTGAAATCGGGTTTCAAATTTGACAAAATTATATGAGAAATGATGAAGTAGTTGTGCAGACTGACAATTTTTTGAAAGGAGAGACCAAGTAATTGTAGTTTTGGTTTATTTTGCTTTGACACATGTAATTTGTCATTTGTATAATGTTATTTTAAAAATGTTGCTCTTGCACCATTTAAGGGACTAGTATATATGAATCGTCGTTTAAAAGTTAATATATATTGTATAGCCCTTTTTGTCAAGGTATAATAATGTTATGTAGTTTATTAAAATCACAAAAATAAATAGTATTGTTATCTTTAGCTATAATTATTGTGCTCAAACAAATAGCTTTGAACAATGCATAAATATCTATACAAATTGATAGTACAAAATAATCTTATATGGTGATATCCATATTGCAAAGTTACAATTTTAAAAGCCACACACGAAATGATAAACGTTAACAGCGTGTGAAAAAAATAGTTATCATGCACTAAATTAATGACAAAACAAGAAAAAGCGGTCACACATGTTGGCTATACCTCTAAACTACAATATAATATTGCCAACTGCATAATACCGTTGCTTTTGTAATGCTTGAATCTATTATTACTAAAATCTTAATAACTTAAAACAATCTTATTAGAAAATATACTCACACACTTAGATCGACTCCACATAATTTTTTTAAAAACTATATATTTATGTTGTTATGCAACCACGCATCAGAATTGTAGTTATTCGAAAACGATTCTCTAATGCTACAAATACGGTTTGTTGAAAGAAACTTATGGGTCATCTATGCTAACCTCTTGCAGAAAACTAGACATCATTTGCCGCGCACGTACTCGTCTAGTTCATTTAAATGTGATTATCTACACTATATATAATAGAAAAACAGTCAAAGTTGAAAGTTGAAAAGTTGAAAACTTTAAATTGGTCAATGGAGAGAGAAATGCATAGTGTAATTAATACTTTTATTAAAACACCCAATTAGTTAAATGTACAATAATTTATTCACATTGTACAACCAATTAAAAGCACACATACCAAATTAAAAACAATCAATTAAAACACCTCTTACTAAAAAGTACAATAAAATTTTCATAACGTACAATTTAAAAAAACTACAACATAATCCAAAAAATAAAATAATTAAACACACTAATTAATGTTATTTTTAAAACACCCTAAAATGAAAATTACATATTATTATACACATTATACAAATTAATAAAAACACAAAACTTCATACAAGCTAACAAGTTGATGGTACATATAAATTTTGAAAACCGGACCGAACCGGACCAACGTGATTAACCGGAACGGTGTCGCCACCGTTCGCTAACCAATTAAAGCCATGCGAAAATGAATCGATAGGACCGTTGAAACCTGAGAATTACAAACGGTGAATCGGATCTCATCGAGATTTATTTCTCCGGTTAATCGTCACAGGTACATTCGCCAGCGGCAACGTACGCTGGTACACCTCGCTATATATATATAAAAGAAAAAACCAAAAGTAAAAGTGAAATGTTGAAACTAAAGAGTGAAATGCCAAGATATATATTTCGAAGGAAACTATTAATACAGCATAAAACCGGGTGGACCCGGATGGCCTAAACCTCAGCGGTTGACCGGTTAATTTGACTGCTTTTCAACCCAACCTGTCGGGTTGACTTCGCTTAAATCGACGCATTGTTTTTGACCGAAATGGTTCAACCGATTGAACCACCGGGGTTGAACCGGGTTTCAAATTTGACAAAATTTTATGAGAAATGATGATGCAGTTGTGGAACCCGTGACAAATTTGGAAAAATGAGAGACCAAGTAATTGTAGTTTTACATTGTTTATTTTCGCTTTGACATATGCTTTTGTCATTTGTATAGTGTTATTTTGAAAATGTTGGGCTTGCACTACGGCTTAAGGCTCAAAGATATATAGATAGTCTTTAAAAGTTAATATATATTGTATATATTTGTCTTTCAAGATATCAATAATGTTATGTAACTTTATTAGAATCACAATAATTAAATAGTATTGTTATATTTAACGATAATTATAGCCCTTTGATAGTACAACATAATCTTATTATGGTGATAATTTGTAAGGTTACAAGTTTAAAAGCCACAAACCAAATGATAAACACTACACATGTAAAAAAAATAGTTATCACGCTTTTAAATATAAAGTAAGAAAAGCGGTCACACACTTGTGCGTTATATCATAAACTACAATATAATATTGTCAACCACATAATACCGTTGATTTTTGTAATGCTTGAATCTATTATTACTAAAATCTTAATAACTTAAAACAATCCTATTAGAAAATATACTCCCACAATTAGATCGACTCCACATAATTTTCTTGAAAATCGTATAATTCTACTGCTATGTAACCACGCATTAGAATTATAGTTATTCGAAAATGATTCTCTAACGCTACAAATACATTTTGTTGAAAGAAATTTATGGGTCATTAGAATTATGTAAAAAGCTAGCACCATTAAACATTGGCCGCGGTATGCTAAATCTCAAGAATTCAAAATGTAAAAACAATTGAATCAATGTTGAAAATCTCACAATTTTGTGAAATAAGTACAATTGTGAATCATACGTACAAATTTAGCGAATAATTACCATAACTCGAAATTTAAAAAGATTTGTGAATCGCTTTTATGATTTATAGATTTGATTCACTATTAATTTAATTGTTTTACGCTAGTAAATAAAATGAAAAGTTATGAATTAATATCTAAAACTAAACATTTTCAATTTCCTTCTCAGTATAAGTTATTCTCAATTGAACCGGATCCCATTTGTATCTGCTAGACTTATTTATGAGTATGACATGACTTTAATGTTAGAACCCCACTTATTTATGAATGACATGACTTTATTGTTAGATGCATGTCAAACTGAAAATAAATAAACGTGGCATGCTAATGTCCTAACAAAAGAAATAACCAACAGTTAGTTCCATCTTCTCAATTAAACACCCTCTAGCTCAAAAAATGTATATAAAGATATATATATATATATATATATATATATATATATATATATTATATATAAACAGCCCTGCCCATTGGAAGCTTTTATTTTCGGAAGATTGAGAATTTTCGTTTGAGCAAATTGATTCATGTTTTTTATTTGATTCACAAGTAAACATCATTTTATGGTGAATCGAATCTATAAATCATAAATTTGATTCACAAATCATTGTTAAAATCGAGTTATGATGATGATTCATTAAATTTGCATTGATGATTCGATTTACATATATAAATCGAGAGATTTTTAACATTGATTCAAATTTATTTTACACATTTTGAATTTTAATCACATTAAAATGTGTTTTACGCTTGAAGAACATGAATCAAAGTTAAAAATCTATCGTTTTTGAAAATCTTCTCAATCTTCTCAAAATAAAACCTCTCAATCGATCCGATTATATATATATATATATATATATATATATATATATATATATATATATATATATATATATATATATATGAGGATCATCGTGATTTTTTAATTAGATGCGGATATATCCTGACCTTCCATTCCGGATCGATCTTGACTTTTGTAAAAATGTCAAGATCTCGCTTAACTTTCACCGTAGAAATTGACCATGTAAACGATTTTTTAATTTTTTTTCCTTTTGAGGATTATTCTATTGTTATCTTCTTTCTTTTTTTATTTTTCCGATTTTTCGAAAGCAATTTTTGTTTTTTTTTATTATGAGTTCTACCGTGATATTAACGATATTATGAGTCCTACTGTGATATTAAGAAAATGTGATATTATAAAATGGTGATATTATAAAACCAACTGTGATATTAAGCTTTTTTACATGTAAAAATGAACCGTGATATTAAGAAACATATGATAGTTACTATGATATTAACAATTTTATTAAAAAAGAATATGATAATTACGGTAATATTAACAATTAGATTTAAGATCATTTGAGGACAAAACTCTATCTACATACCAAGGGATTAATCCTCACCTTCCATCCTAAATGATCTAATGGTTGTGATTAAATACATACTTTACACTACAAGGGTATAATTGTCAACTATATAAACACAAAATTAAAAAACTCATTTTTTTAATCTCTCATAAAAAACACGCACAAACGTGTGTTTTCTCTCATCTCCAATTCAACATCAACTTCCACCATTCAATCATCTTATCAAACCCTAAATCCAATTAAAAACGATAGCATCTTTGTTCATCATAATCATTCCTCCATTTGCTATCATTAGATTCATATGATCTTCTTTCGATCGTTCATCATCAAAATGAAATCATGTGAAAGCATTCGAGCATAAAAACACCTGATAAATTAGAACTGAATTTAATAACGAGTAAGTTTATGCTTTTTACATCTAATCTTTATGTAATTATGCTTTAGAAAAATATCAGTTAAATGCACATCATGTGTTTGATGAAATGAACAATTGATTTTCATATGGAACGACCTTAGGTTTTAATTTTTCTATTTGTATACAGGTTCTGGTCATGGAGATGAGATGGTTGTGGAGATGAGATCGTAAGCTGGTGTCGTCGTGAGGATGGTGAGTTTCGTGAAGTGTTTAGGTGGTAAGATAGTTGGCCGTATGATAGTTCGTAATAGTGGTGAGTCTTTTGCCACCTCCTGGATCGTGCTTCACATTATCAAAACATATATAATAACGGAGATACAATTCAAACACAAACTACAAGCTGTAACGGTACAAGAAAAATCGACAATGGCTAAATTGTTTGATAAACTATAAGTTTCGTACTCTAATGTTTTGATAAACGCTCATCACAAGTAGGCTAGATATCGAAAGAGGTAGTTGACCCATTATACAAAGGTATAACTTTGGATGGAGCCATGGGGAAAGAAAAGCTCGAGTCTGGAAAACCAGGTGAAACATGTTGTTAGATCTTGTTTCTATAATTTATTTGGAAAGTCGTTAAATACAAAGCTGAATGTAGTTACAGTGATTAGGTGTGAAATGATTGTCAAAATTGAGATAGAGCACTTTTAGAAGATATCTAATGGTTATTTTCTAGTTATGCAGATATGCTGAAAGGTTCATTCTATGTAAATCCGATATTAGACAAACCTACTACTGAGGATTCACTTATCCAAAGGTAAGATTTACACTTGTGCCCTTTAGTAATCGTTAAAATAGCTCACAAGATAAGTACCTTTTTCACATTAGTAATTGCTAATTAAATTACCATTTTTCCGCATAGGTACCCTGCATACTGTGGATCAAACATTTGGCCTCAAAGTACTCTGCGTGAACTTGAAGTCGGTATGCCATTCTTATCTTCTTGTAGAAAATATCCAAAATTACCAATTTGCTCCCGCATATGCATTTAGAATGTTGATTGGTTTGACTAATAGTTCTTGTCTTTTGTTTGCGTGTAGCTTTTAAAGCCTTTGGAAAGCTTATTTTTTATGTTGGTTTACTGGTAGGCTGGTAGCATATCATTGTGATAAATATGGTAACTTATCTTGATATCTAGTAACAATAGGATTCCATTCATTCTCTATAGTCAATTCCTTCTTATTAACGTACTTTTGGCTTTATTAGTTTCTTTGTTGCTTATGGAACAATATCTAAGGGGATAGATACGTCGCTCAATGAAGGCATTGAACAGATTGTATATCGTTCTCGGTGTTATAAAGGCCGTTTGTTGTATTACTTTCCTGCTGAAAAAGGGTGAATATTCTTTCACGTTGACACTATAACCCATTACCCTATCACTGCATGTCATTATATATTTTGCTTCATGGACCAATATTGACCGGTAGCCAATCTTTAGATGCAGTAACGATCCTTAAGATAATGACTCCATGTCATCATGGTGTGGCTCGCATACTGATCATGGCTCTCTCACTGATATATGATTTACGATTTCTAAGCCTACTATTTAAGACCTTAACTTGCTATTGATTTGTATCATGTTCAAACTTCTGAAATGTCCTTTAAAGTATCACTAAAAGACTTTAAAAATGAAAGTTGATTGGGAAATTTGACATTGTTGTATATCTTGTTTCATATCTCCATTTTCTTTTGGAATGATATTTTTTGAATTACTTTGTGGTAGGGAATCAGTATTGATGGTCAGGATAATAAGCATCAATGGAGCTTCTTGGACTGGAATCCCACGCTACTGCCTTTTCACTTTAGCCCTCAAAGATATTGATTTTGATCATGCTTTAGAATGCATCGTCAAATTCAAGGAACTTGTTAAATAACTGAATTCTCTTAAGTGGATGACACATTTCAAATTTGTAATTTTGTACTTTTGTTTTCATGGTTGGTGTCTCCAAATAAGCCACTTACTGTAGCTATAGAACTAGGCATCATTTGTTTTGTCGATAAGTGTAATTTTATTGATATGTTAAAAATCATATGTGATTTCTTCCTTTAATGGCATTTTATTTCAGTTATTTCAAATCATATGTTATTTAATATTAAAGAAATTACAAATCTATGTACATTTTCTTATTACAAAAACTAGTAAAAAATAAAATCACACGTGATTTTTTTGAAAATCACACGTGATTTTTTTGAAAATCACACGTGATTTTTTGGAAAATCACACGTGATTTTTTTGAAAATCACACGTGATTTTTTTGAAAATCACATGTGATATAACATGTGTCTCGTAATAATTTTTATTAATTATTTCTTATAGCAAAAACTAGTAAAAAATCACATGTGATTTTTCTAAAAATCACATATGATATAACATGTGGCTCGTAATAATTTTTAAATCACATGTGATAGTTTCTTACTACCTTCTAAAATATAAATATCACATATGATTATTCAAAAGCAAAAAAATATGATGTTAAATCACATGTGATTTATGAAAAAAAATCACATGTGATAGTTTCTTACTACATTCTAAGATATAAATATCACATGTGATTCTTCAAATGCAAAAAAAATGTTAAATCACATGTGATTTCATAGGATATCATATGTGATACATAATAGATTAATATTCCTGTAAGATTAAATACAAAAAAAATCAAGTAAAAGAAATGCTAAAACTTGTTCATACAAAACCATACTAGTTCCTTTGAAGAAATAAACTAAACCACCAAAATCATCTTATAAAACTGAAGATTGATTTCAAGTCATGAGTGCAACAAACATGAATCAAAGCTAAATAGAAAAAACATAACCAAAAATCCTCGAAAATAACTCTTGAAATCCACTAAGTATAACACACCATCTTCAAGTATGTACAAGAGCTGGACTTGCCACACCACCTGGGCGAGGACCCTGACCAGGCTTTGGAGCATCATCCTGAAACAAAGACAAACATTTAGCTTTTGCACATACACATACATCCTTACTATGTTTGGGATATAGATTCCTGGGTAGCAATGAACACTTACTGCGGATGTCTGAAATTAACATAAGTGTAGTTTCTAATGGTTTTAATGAATCTTAGTTATAGTTCAAAAGAGAACAAAACCACATGTCAGTACCTTTTAGTTGCAAATGTGTCAATTAGCATTAAAACTATAAGTACCATTTACATATAAAATATGTCAAATTTTGTGAATCTTTCTGGTCTAACGGGTAAAAGTAATGGTAAAACTAAGAGAAAAACTTATGAGTACCATTTACTCATGAAGTGGCTTAATTTTATGACTCATGCCCAACAGGTCAAAAGAGTAAATACAAAGGATTATAAGTGTTGATATAAGTGTTATAGTCTTATATCAGGTACATAAATAAAATATATATGTTTTATCATATCTGATATATAATAATCAAAAGTTTACCTTTAACATCTTTTGCTTTTTTTGATTTAGGAAACGTGTTTAAGAACGGAAATTTTGATATAGTCTCCAAAGCTCCTTCTACGTCTTCAATTTCCTTTGAACCGTAACCGTATTTTTGATCTACAATTTTACAAACATGCATTTTCATTAATAATTTATATGCAGATCAATCATGATATGTGATATGCAATATAAGTAGTTCAGAAGTTATATCATAAGGCTTTGCATCAAGCTTTTGTTTCTTCTAATCCTTGGACCACACTTTTTCATCACAACAATATCAACATAATCTACATAACATATTATATTTACTGTATCATATGTGATATACAATAAAAAACAGAAGAGAATGCTTATTGTACTCAAAAAGCTTAGCCGCAGTCTACAACTAATCTTAGCCAAAGGCTTTGCCGAAGGCTTGTCCTTAGACTTGGCCTATCATCACAAAAACATCAACTTAATTTCAACTTATAGAATCATTTTTTTTACTATATGATATGTGATATACTTAGCGAAACACTTATCCGCATTGTAAATTTAAAGTCAAATGCAGGCATATCCTTCTACTTAGCTTAGTGCATATCTGAAGGCTTAGTTGCAGTCTACGCCTTCGGCAAAGCCGAAGGCTATGCCTGCGGCTAAGCCAAAGTTTTGGCCGCAGGCTTTACCTTCTTCTAAGCCTTCTAACCACACTTTTCTTTACAATAACATCAACAACATCTCTATAACTAGTGAAAACCTAATTTCGAATCACACTTTTCTTCAAAAAAAATGACAATAACTTCAATAAATATTCTTTAAACATTATAAAATCACATAAACTTCAACAGAAACTATATAAACCGCAAGCATCATTATTTAAGAATAAATAACAGTAAATAATAGTAAAATATGTGTTTGAATCAACGAAGGTGTATTATTATACCTTTAACCACTTTTTCGCCCTTTTTTAAGAAGTTTTTTTGATCGAAAGTTCGTCGGAACCGTCGTTTGTGCCGTATTTTTTGAGTGTATCATCATCTGCGTCCTTTTCTTTCATTTTTTCTGTGATTTTACGGTTGATTTAGTAGATTTATTGTTTGTTTTGCGGTTGATATGACAGATTCTGATCTGTTTTCCTATGTGAGTATTTGTGTGTTTTTAGTGTGTGTTTGGTGAGAGAGTATCAGAGTAATAATGATAGAAATGAGGGGGAGCGAGTGTGTATTGTGTGAGGTTGTTAATGTACGAAATTGCCCCTCCGTTTTTATTATCTGATTTAATCTTGACCGTTCATTATTTTGACATGAATGGTGGAAATGTGTCCCTTAGTATGTAAGCATTTTTTTGTTTGCAAAATAACTCTACTCAAAAAAGTTTCTGTGATATAAAAAGTAACCGTGATATTAACATTTTTTTATTAAAAAAGTTATGATGATATTAATAATATTAGTAAAAAAAATTAAAAAAGTACTGTGATATAAAAAAAAATTAGTGTGATATTAACAATTTGTATTTTAAAAAAAAAATTATGTGATATTAAGATCAAATCTTGACTTTTTTACAAAAGTCAAGATCTGATGTCAAGATCATATCTTGACTTTTGTAAAAAAGTCAAAATCGACCTTAATATCACAATACCTTTAATCATGAAAACGATTTTTTTTTTAAATTTTTTCACGATTCTT
This sequence comes from Chrysanthemum makinoi, assembly GCA_910596185.1. NCBI lineage: Eukaryota > Viridiplantae > Streptophyta > Magnoliopsida > Asterales > Asteraceae > Chrysanthemum > Chrysanthemum makinoi. The sequence goes on from OU343224.1 coordinate 174,728,101, forward strand.
AATAATTTATCATCCTCTTTATTTTTTTAATTTTTTCAGATTTTTTTGAATTTTTTTTTTAAAAGCTACTGTGATATTTCCGCACCATCCCTACTTAAAAGGCTAAAACCCACCCGATCTCTTCCCTATATATATATATATATATATATATATATATATATATATATATATATATATATATAGACACACGGGTTTCATTTCTCTCACACACACACACACGAAATAAAATGAGCATCTCATTCTGGTTGACAAGAACAAGAAGAGGTTGTGGTAACTTTCTCAAGACAATCATATGTAATAACCAAACATCTTCATTGCCCTCATCTCTTCTTTGTAATTCAAGTATAAAATGCTTTAAGGATTGTGGTACTAATGGAAAAGGTATTTTCGGATTCCGAAATTTGTTTTCAAGCCATTCCTCATCTGCCTCCTTTTTCGGGGATCGACGTTACAACTCCACAGAAGCAACGGAAATAATCTTAGCCGAAGATGATGATAAATCAACATTTCAAGAAAACCAGGTGAGTGTAAACATTTTTTTTGTCTTTGTAATTGCATTACGACTCGTAATTCTGAAGAGCATGCATGCACCTCCCTGGAGGTTTCTGATTTTTGTACGAAACCAGTATGTTCTTAATTAATTTCATAAAAAAATGTCCAACAAGTTCGAGTCTAAAAGAACCATCTCACTTATTATACGTACTATACGTACTTACGTGCATCATCTTTGATTATATTTACATGGCGTTGTTAGCTAAACTCTTATGGCAATTTGTCTAGCAATATATGTGTATACTAATCTGCCTGGTTCTCTCTGTATGATCTTTGATGCATTAGTGCACACATCATTCTGGGCCCTTTGGCGTTTCCGAAATGAAGTGATCTTCTCTATCGAAAGCCTGCCAAAGGGTTTAATTCCTAATAACGTTAAGCATTTTATTTCCAATATTTAGCCTATATTTTTTTTTTTTTTTGATGAAAAGGTGAAATATTTATCACTCAAAACATTTACAACAATAAAGAGAAAATGGTTTGGACAAGCCCAAGACCATGATACAACTACACAATTAGTACTGAAATATCAAACAACTAGCAGACATACTAATATCTTAGATAAAACTAAGACCATAAAGCCGATGATGCAGCAACTCTGCAACTGAAACAATCCAGACAGATCAAATGTAGTCCAATGTTCACCAAATTTCACTAACCATAGCCTCATGACTGCATTTCCGAAATAAGAGTCCACCGTACATCATTCAACCAACATCCACAATGACATATAGGGGTCACTTATCAGGCTTAATCATGTACACTATAGCACCCAGACTCTCCTGGGCTATACCCAACTGATTACATTTCCTAGCTAACTACCCTTAAACCAGTTAAAGCAGATACAACCTCACTACAAAGATTCAAAGGTAACAAGCCAGGCAGGGAACACACACCCTCAAAGAAGAAACCATCATATCCTCCTAGTAATGCAAAGCTAGGACCAGGGAGCACACAATATTTAGCCTAGATTGTAACCCTTGTAACGCTCTTGCAACCATCATGCAATCTTTTTTTTTTTCGTTCCTAGCTTCTTGCTAGGATTCATAATCCCATTGCCGTTCTGGAAAAACAAAGGTGTAAGTATTTGTCTGCAAGAACTCATTATAATTACAAGAACATAATTGGTTCTAAAGCACTAGCAGTTAGGATCGGACATGGACGAAAATCACACTTCTCATATTTTGTTCACACTCCCTCCCTTCTTAACTCTATCGATGCCTACCCAAAAATAATATGCTTCATTATTCATTTACTTGATTATATTAGTTAACTTTTTTGGGGGGGGGGGTTCTAAAACCTAAAAATTTAACATACTAGTGAAGAAGAATTAAAAACCATCTTAATGCTATAGGTGGCAAGAAGAATTAAAAACTTAATGCTATATATAGGTGCCAACATGAATTAGGCAACACTTTAAATCGTGTTAGGTCGGGAATTGGTTTATATATCTTGTCCCACCAAAAATTGCATTGTCAAATTGTTACCATTTAATTTTAATCAATACCAAGTACCATAAACATTATCATAGAAAAACATGATGTATAGTCACTCAAATACAAAGTGTTACATTGCCTTTCAAATAAAAATAAAATAAAAGGCAAATCGCGTAAAAGTGTCTTTCGAGCATACCGATTTCAATTTAAGATACTCTACTTTTTTTCTCAATTTAATGTACAACTTTTTTTGATTGCAAATGTAGACAATCAATAGGTTAGCATGTTACCTTCTTCCGATATTCTGACCAATTTTTCCAGAAACAAATATTTCCAGTAACATAACATAAGTTTTTGAAACAGAAAAAAAAGTTGTCTAGCATATATGTCAAACTCAAACAATTATAGACTCGTTCTTTCAAGAAATTATTACACATAAGATAGAAAATATGTGAAAATTTTACTTGACTTTAATAATAAGCAATTAATACGAGAAGCTACAAAGGTACCCACAAGCCAATAAGCCATGCCATACTATAAAGTATGTATAAATAAGCTTTAGTTTGTCGTGGTTTTAAAATTTATTCAGTTTGGAGTATCAACGTCGGAAAGATTTGTAGGTGGAAAAATAGGTCGTCGGAAAATCATGTGGAGAAGATGATGACCTGCTAACCTATTGATTGTTTACATTTGCAACCAAAAAAAAGTTTGGTACATTAAATTGGGAAAAAATAAGTAGAGTACCTTAAATTGAAATCGGGTATAAGTTGAGTACATTTTTATGCGATTTGCCCTAAAATAAAATAAAATATATTAATTAAATGTTACACTATGATCACCCAAACTTTTAACCAAATTCTAGGCCAGGATCCAAGTACATTGATTTTATTTGTGTCTATACCAAAACTTTTGGAATATTTTTCAATATATAGGAGGTTATAAAGAATACTCACCAGAAATGTGAATTTAATTTTATATGGTTATACTAGGCTAGTTGAATTTAATATTTTCTAACATTTTGTCGATTTTTCGAATGACTTCTTCGACCTACTTATCAAACGTACGTTTTACATGCTAGCCATGTTTTGTAAATCTTATTGATAGTTAAAAGCATAACGTTACAAATAAGGGTTATAGTCAAATTAGGACTTCTCTTTCCATAAATGTTATAGCCTTAGAGCACATACAAAGCTAACGCTATAACGGCGTTTTGGCTCAAATTAACGGCGTTATGCCGTTATTACCCTTGGACCTCCGGCGTTATTTCGGCGTTAGTCATTCCCCGTTAACCCTTTAACGGGCGTTATTTGGTTTTATTTTATTTATTTTTCTTTTTATTTTTCTTTTTTTTTTTCATTTATGCCCTTAAATGAGGGGTTGTTTTTGTAAATTGTTGGGAATGTTATTGATGTTATTGGGATGTTATTGTTGTGGGTGTTTTTTGGGGATGTTAATGTTAAATGTTAAAGCTGATGTGGCGCTGACGTGGACGGTGTTATTGGTGTTATGGTGTTATTGTTGTAACTGCTCTTATAGGTGGAATTTACAACTAATTTCTCACTTTTTTTTATACCATTCACATCTACCTAGAGAAAACAAATGTAAATTAATAAACATTAGATCTAGCATAAGAGGATGAAGTATCGTGACGAGGGAGGCTCGCCACTTCTAGGTGGCAGCCTCGCCACCTCTCGCCACCACACCAACACACCTCGCCATCACTCGCCGGAAGCTGCCTCGTCGGGGAAGTGACGAAGAAAAAGACAAGAACTTTATTTTCTTTTTTTGATTTTAAATTGTGTTTTGTGTTTGAATGAGTGTGTGTAGTTTGAGTGGGTGGGGCCCAAGTGAAGAGGTTGAGGTTGAGGTTAGTAGTGAATGGGGGTATTTTTAAGTGGGTGTGTTGAAATGATGTATCACATGTGGGACCCAAGTGAAGAGGTGTGACTTAGCCACGACACTCCATGCTCTAATCATATTTCATAACAAACTTAAAAACTGCTACTACTCTTTTTCTGCGACTATTTTATTGAAACTATAGCAAGAAGCTAGATATACAACAAACAAAACGAAAACCTAAAGAACATGAATCACCTTAATTGAAACGATTGACCAAGATATAAAACTAACCATCCCAAAAATACACCTCGACGAAAATAATACAACAAATACACCAAACTGAAAAACTAACATAGAGACGCCAACACCACAACCTATAATCCTCTCTCTTTCCTAACCGAAATACCAAATATGTGTATTAGTGGATAATTAGGCCCAAGCCCGGTTTGTGGGTTTAGGGTATTAGGGTTTTCACCATTATAAATAATGGTCTATAATAATATTATACCTACGGGTTTTATCATTGTCTAACATGGTTTCAGAGCGGGTCTAATCCTAAGACCTAGGTGCTATGTTGAGCCGTCTCATCTAAACCACCCGTCAAACCTCTCTATCTCCCATCATAGTCGTGATAAAAAGCGGCCGTTCTATCTCCAAAAGGCATTGTTTCTAGCCTTTAACCTCCAATTTTATTTTACTTCTTTTATTTTGTTTCTGTCAATTTTCATTTGTTCTATTATTATATTTTTCTTTCCATATTACGCAGCATGCATAAGGTAGTTTAATTGTTTGTTTTGTTTTATGTCGAATCCAGGGTATTAATTCCCGAGACGACTTTTGTTTGTGTCGAATCTAGGGTTCTTATTCCCGAGACGACTGTTTGGGATACTTTGGGTTATCTCGTTTTATTTTGGTTATTGTTTTATTTTGTTTTCTTAGTTTACTACTTCAGTTCGAGCTTTCGCGATTTCGCCGCTCGAACTGCGGGGGAGTATTAGTGGATAATTAGGCCCAAGCCCGGTTTGTAGGTTTTGGGTATTAGGGTTTTCACCATTATAAATAATGGTCCATAATAATATTATACCTACGGGTTTTATCATTGTCTAACAATGTGAATAAATAATTAATCACATAGCACCTCGAATAACTATCCATACTTGAAGAAGAACCTAAATAAACCTTTTGAACAACCTTGCACGCCTATTAATGATGGCTATCAGTGGATATTATTATTAGTATTGCTTAGTGGCGTAGCTGAGCCAACGGAGCCATGCGTAAACTTATGTGACAACTAATTAAGATGGTCAAAAATATATTATACCATCTATTGTGTGATAGCACACCTTGCACCCTCGTATACGACTCTGTTATTGCTTAGTCCATTATCATTGTAACACTAGGTTGCTTTAGCATATATACTTTTAAGGGTTATGGTACATAAAAGTTACTAAAGTTTCTCAAAAATTTGTTCTAAGTTACTATAGATTCATTTTGTTCATCCAGGTTACTGAACTTTGAAACTTTGTTCACTCGTGTTACTGAACTTATAAAAGTATACATTTAGTTTACTAAACTTTGACAATCTGTTCACTCGGGTTACTGAACTTATCAAAAAATATACGTTCAGGTTACTCGGACTAACACTGAATTTATCGAAGTGTATGCTCCCGAAAGTTTAGTAACCTAAGTGAACAAAATAAAACTATAGTAACTTAGACAATTTTTTAGGAAACTTTTCTGTACCATAACCATACTTTTAATATCGGGAATTTGCATATATATCCCTCCAAGATGCAAGTTGCATATATATCCTTTGAATGTATAAAAATCATTATATTATATGCATCAAAAACTTGTAAGAAGAATATATATGAAATTATTCATCTTTAGAGAGATATATATCACGATTCCCTCTTTAATATCAATAAGAAACACAAAGGAAAATACCATACTTTTATGGTATCATAGAAAAACCTTACATTTTCTTCTTCGTGTAAACCTAGCCGTGCATAATGCCACCACAAATTCATCTTCAATCAAATAAAAAAACGAATACAGTGTCACTATCAAATCTATCAAAAACAATTCAATTCGTTGCTCTTTTTGTACAACAGCCTATCACAAAACAGTTGCAACCATGACAAAAGAAATTAATTCGTTTTGTTGGTGGCTAAATTCACAGTTGCAGTAGTTGTTTTTCAAGTATTGTAGCCGCTTCAGTAGTTTGTGATAAAGAAAAAAAAATTGTTTATGTAGATTAGCAGTGGTACATGGATACTAGAGCTACTTCTCATATATCTTCTCGATCATGTCGGTAATTTTTCTTTTCACTCGGTAGTACAAATTACCAATCCGTATCCTCCGCTTTATCTTAAAAATGTACTTATTACTCCAAATATAATTAACAATCTTATCTCAGTTCGTAAACTGACCACCGATTATCAATGCTCAATTGATTTTGACCCTTATGGGATGAGGGGCTATCATACCCGACAAATTCTTCATTGTTGTGATAGCACGAGTGACTTATATCCCTTGCATGTTGAAGCTTCAGCATTTGCGCTTCTTTCTAATACTCACGATCTGCGTCACCCAGTGGTGGATCCAGGAATCCGATGTAGGGTATGCACAATTTTAATTAGTGTTGTTAATAACTTTAGTTTTTCCCGATTTTTTTTTTCGGGTCGGGTTTCCCGGTTTCAGAATTTGGGTTTGGCGCGTCTATTTCAATTTCCGGGTCTGACATATTAAAGTCGATCTACGTTGTCAAGTTTAGGTTATCTAAACTAGAGTTGGTTAGTTGGATTAGAGTATTGTAGCTATAATTGACATAATATTATTAGCAACTACAAGTATAAATAAAGTAAAGTAAACTTCTATGATCGAGTGCTACAAGTGAAAAAAAACATTTATAACTTCGTAACATGCAAAAACTAGTATACATAAGAAAGAAACACGAATAGTCTGATAATAAGTCAAGTTGCAGTATATTTTTAACATGTTGGGCCTTCCTAGGGGTGTTCATCGGTTCGGTTATCGGGTTATTCGGTTTGTTCGGTTCGGTTTGTTCGATTTATTTTTTTTAGAGTATAACAGCAAAGAACAGGCAGAACCGAACAAATTGATTAAACCGAACCGAATAACCGAAAACCGAACACCCATAACCGAAAACCAAACCGAATAACCCGAATTACATAAATTTAATTATTTATCCACTTATTTATATATATTTTTAGCAAAAAAAATTTTTCAAGCTCAAAAAATGTTATATATATAGTATAAAAGAGTTTTAATAATTTTTTTATATATAAATATATAAATTTATTTGAATTCGGTTTTCGGTTCGGTTTTCGGTTTGGATTGCTAAAACCATAACCGAACCGAAAACCAAATATTTAATTCGGTTCGGTTCGGTTTTGGCAACTTCGGTTCGGTTACGAGTTCGGTTCGGTTACGAGCTCGGTTCGATTATTTTCGGTTCGGTTCGGTTTCGGTTTTCGGTTTATTCGGATATTACCCAACCCATGAACACCCCTAGGCCTTCCAAATAGAAAATGGGCTGTTAAATCAAAGTGTTATTAACACAATTGGGCCTGTTACAAATATAAACTTTCCTTTTAACTTACAGAATCCCTCATGGCCTCCTCCTTCTTCCTAAAAATTGCCGCTTCATTACTGAAACTCACCACCAGGGTTTTCTTTTATTTTGAACAAAGGTAACTTAGATTGGGGTATGCACTCAGAAATTTTGGGTATTTGAAAGGGTATGCACTCACAAGTTTTTAGTGTATTTGGTTGTTAGTTTGAAGAAAAACAATTTTTACACTACTAAGAATTCACTTGCAGGTATGCACTGTATACCACTGCTTAAGCTTTAAGTCCGCCAGGCGTCACCAAATACTCGGTCACCCCGGTGACACAGTCATCCAAACTCTTGCAAGTTGCATCTCGTGGTTTTGTCCCTTTGTAACAAGCAAAATACTCATTCGTTGTGTCGTTCTTTTCAGTTAGGTAAGCAAACCACACTTCCCTTTTATCGGTCTACACCTGTAGTCAAGTCTCCTTTTGACATTGTTCATTCCGATCTTTGGACATCTCCTGTCAATACTATGTCCTTTTCCTAGATCACTTTTGCCATTTCCTTTAGGTGTATCCATTACATAGAAAATCTTACGCTCAATCTTTTGGGTAAAGGGCCTTCTAGCCGGTAAAATATATTACTCAAAAAAACAATTAAGTACAATGGAATGTGACTGAGATACCACATTAACCTCAAGCAACCGCTTGAACAACCAATAAATCATTCATGACAAACTATAAATGATCAACTAGTTACACACAACTCGACAACTAAAACAAAAACAAGCATAAACTAAGACACGTCAACCTTATGCTAAACAAAAGAAAAGCAACCTATCCAAGTCTAATGTCATGAATGTTAGCAGCCTTTAATTGGGCCGTAGATAGACCACAATCATCAAAGTAATCATCTTCATAATCATTGTAGTCATATGTACTATCTTTCCATTGCTCCAAAAGACTCCTCTCGTTCCCTCCACTACCAAAATATTTAGTCTCGTTAGGATATTCCAGAACTTCATCATCGTCGCTATAAGAAACAACCACATTACCCACTTTAGAGACTGGATTACCCACCTTAGTTGAAGAATCAACCTTTATAGAGGTTTACCATCATCATTTACAAGAGTAACATTCCCTCATAATTATTTTTCAAGCTTTCCAATTTTCTCAACAATAGGAGTAATACTAGCTACCATAATGTCAAATGGCAAAGTACAAGGAGAGGAAGAAGTAATAGGCTTCGTAGCGTAGCTGCTCCTTCTCCTTATCACTCGGAGGACAATCATCAACACGTCCTCACCCAACTAATTCAAAACATCAAAAGTACTGGAAAACTTAGTGTTCGTACCATATTTATAATTAGAAGAAGAAGTATCTTTTTGAACCTTAGGATCTGAACCTTACTTAGTAGTTGTCGTCGATATAGTTCTCCAAAACTTAGGTTTTGGCTTGTTAAGCCTAACACCACCAATAGGCCGAGACTGAGATGAATCAGCCATACTTTTTCCTTTATTCTTTCAATTTCTTACCTCAATGAAGCCCTCTTCACGATTATCCACCGGATTAAACACCTTGGTTGCCACATTAATGTCATTACGAACAGTCTTCTTTACACATTTTGGACAATCAAAAAGAGCATGCCTAAATGATTTATAATCAATACAATGAGGAGGCTTCCATTCATATTCGACTTTAATAATTTCCGTAGTATAACCATTACCTTCTTCATTCGGAATAGCCATTGTAACTTGGCTCTTCAATTCAGATTTCGTGCTTAATTCAACTAAGGCATGAGAAAAACTTATACGGCCCCAAGACTCTACACACATAGAACTTGTGAATGCATCCAACATAATACGTTTCCCTACTTGCGTGGCAATCAAGCTCAAACCATCCTCTGATTAAGCAACCAAATGAACTTTATGCAATTTAATCCAAACCGGTACCTTGTTTAACCCGTTTCTATTAAGGGATAAATTAGGAGTCCATTTGTTAAGAATAATAGGCAAGTTACGAATTAACCAAGGACCTCGTTCCAAAACACGATCCACACCCTCCTTGATAGCAAACTTAAAAAGATACACACCATCATCATTCTTCATAAGCTTTTGCAAGCCAAACTTACCCCATGTATTAGTGACATAACTTTGAACATTAGGGAAGGCAATAGTCTTACCAAGGGAGTAACCAACTAACGTATTATCATGACGACATGGAAACCTTCTCCATAGTAGCCCTTGGAAGCATTGTGTCATGGGATTCATTTCCGTGCCTTTGTTAATACCCAATTCAATTGCGAAATAAAAGCTTTCCAATGTGATAAAGGTAGGGAATTTGACAACAATGCCCTTCGTAATATGTTTTCCACAAGTAGCATCCAATTACGCTTCTCTTGCCCACGAACCTCTCGGCAAAGCGGTAGGTGCGACGCGCATGATTTAACGTTGTGCGTCAGTCCTCTTTCAAGCTCGTCTTCCACGTGAATACTGGGTTGAAGCTCTTCTCACAACTACCTACCAACTTAATATTCTTCCACTCACCTCTATCGATGCGACATCCAATACAGTAAGTTATTAAATAAACAAACCTCTTACTCACATCTCCACACATTTGGATGCCTTTGGTATCCTTATGCTTTGCTACCACACAAACGTGCCCCTCGCACAACCCCGTCTATCTTTCTTGGGCATCCCTCACTAACCATCCCCATTATTGTTGCCTCAATTAAAACACCAACAAAATCATCATCTTTCGTCATGTCAATTTTGATGAGACTATATTTCCTTATGGTTCCATGACTCCTACTAAATCCCTTCATATCATTTCCTGGAAACTAATCTTGACCTCGATCCCATATTTTTATGCATCCTCACCACGCCAACTAATTCCTAACAACCAACATCTCAAACTACATATACACCATCATCACATCTAACTCCACCAGCACCAACTCCACCGCCACCAACACCACCCAACTCGCAACACCCTATGGTCACATGCTCTAGATTCGGAACACACATACCTAACACAAAATCACGGTTTCCATGTTACCACTACATCCCCTATCCCTAAGCCTCCTATCCATGTCCTACAAGATCCAACTTGGAAACATGCTATGTGTGATGAATATAAAGCTCTCAATAAGAACAAAACTTGGGTTCTTGTTCATCGCCCTCCAATTGTCAACATTATGCGCTCCATGTGGTTTTTAAGCACAAATTTCAAGCAGATGATTTATTAAGTCGCTACAAAGCGTGTGCTTGTTGTTAATGGTCGCAACCAACAAGAGGGTATTGACTTTGATGAGACTTTTAGTTTGGTCGTCAAACCAACTACTATATGAACAGTTCTCGTGCTTGCATTATCTCGTTTGTGGCATGGTCACCTTCGAAATAGTTTATATGCATCAACCAATTAGGTTTTGAGATCCACAACACCCTAATCATATTTATCTTCTAAAGAAATCTTTATACGGTCTAAAACTAGCACTTCATACCTGGTTTGAGTGGTTTGTAGCTTATACCATGTGTGTTGGTTTTCAAGACAACAGATGTGATGCATCTTTATTTATTTTCAGATGCGGATCTAAGATTGCTTACTTACTATTATATATGGATGAAATTTTTCTTAAAACTTCTTCATTGGGTTATCTCCTCTGTACACAACAAGTTTGCTATGACAAATATTGATTTGCTTAATTACTTTCTCAGTATAGCAACTACTCGGACCTTTTTCGATTGTTTCTTTCACGGTCCAAATATGCTTCAGAGATACTTGAGTAAGCCTACATGTTTAATTGTAGCCCTTGTAGGTCTCTGTTACCGAGACCAAGCTTGGGCCGGATGGTGCACCTATTGATGATCCTACATTGAATCGTAGTTTTGTCAAGGCTTTCTGTAAATCTCACATTTACTCACCCAGTTTGTCATATGTTGTACATATTTTTCTCTTCATGCATGACCCGCGTGAACCTCATCTTGTTGCCATGAAGCATGTGCTTCGTTATGTTCGTGGGATTATTGACCATGTCCTACAGTTGTTTGTTTCTTCTACATCACAACTTACGAATTATTTGGATGAAGATTGGCTGGGTGCCATTTTGCTTGTCGTTCTACATTAGGTTATTGTGTGTATATGGGCGGAAATATCTTATTATTAGAACTGCATGCCCTTTTTCTTCTTGCTAAATTGGTTTATTGAGACACTGTTAGTGTTGTCTAGTTGTATGTTAATTAGGTTCATCATTAACACGCGAAACACATTGAAATAGATATACATTTTTTATAAAGGATCGATTACCACAATTCACGTTCGCGTGCTTCATGCTCCATCCCGTTATCAATATACAATATCTTCACAAAAGAGCTTCCTTATCACTTGTTTGCAAATGTTCGATCCAGTTTGAATGTTCATCAACCTCCCTTTCGATATGGTTTTAGTGAAGGTCAACGAAAGTCAACAAGTCAACTAGCAAAAGTCAAATCATAACCACCACAACTACATTTCCCGCCCATCTTACTTGCATAAAGACACACTCTTGTATTCATTTTCATATCATCTCAGTAATTGTGAAATACTTCTCTCATCTGTAACAAAATCATCTTTCAATAACAAATCATGTTCTTCATGTTCGAGCCTCTTTTCATAATTGTTGAAGCTCCTGCTTGTTGAATTAGACTCTTTTCGATTCATAACTGAATCCTGGCGGTCATATCCTTTAGCTCATATCATCTTGGTATCAGAGCCACAATTCTGGCTAGACACATTCTTCCAATTATGTTACAAATTCTTTCTCAACCATAAATACCACCACCCTGTCACCATAATCCATCACTCCCATTTTTTCCAACCCAAACTACACCACAACATGTTTCATTTACACTTTCCAATCTCATACATATGTTCTTGATCAGTTAGTTACAAATCTTGTTAGCGATTCTGTTCTTGATCAATTAGTTACAATGGTGACTCAAACAAGATCATATAATCGTGCGATGATGAAACAGAGAGGTCCTTAGCAAACTATTGCAACACTTATAAGACAAGAAATGGATAAGCTAAGGGTGGAAATGAGGCAAGAAGTTGTTGGAGACAACAATGGTGCAATCCTCAGGCAACAAGGGGGTGGTCAAAGGGGAGTTCAGTTTAGTAGAGTCACTAAGATTGAATTCCCTATATTTGGTGGTACTGAAGATGTTAGGGGATGGATGTTTAGATATGAACAGTTCTTCAAGGTAGATCAAATTTCTGATGATCAAAAGGTAAATCTCATCTCAATTCATCTTCATGATCTTGCTTTAATGTGGCATAGACAGTTTGTTAGGATAATGGGGGATAATGTTGATTGGCACTTGTATAGAGAAGCAATCTTGAAAAGATTTGATGTTGCTTATGATGACCCCATGGCTGAAATTAAGAAGTTAAGGCATACAGGCACTATACAAGAGTACATAGATGCATATGATCAATTGCTTTGTAGATTAGAATTGCCTGAAGAACAAGCAATGAGTTTCTTTATTGCTGGTCTGCAAAGTGAAATTGAGTTAGCTATTCGATGTTTAAGCCGGAACACTAGCAGATTTGTATGGACTTTGCAAGTTGCAAGAAGCTAAGCAGTTGGTGATTAGGCAAAAGACTAGACCACTATTGCCCACACCAAGGTTTAGCTATTCAAGTCCGAGGCCAAATTAACGGTCCAAAACCATTAGCTTTGCACGCACCTAACTCTAATTGGAAAACAAAACACGGTAATGGCCAAACTATCCCATTCAGGAAGCATCTCACTCAGAGAGAGTTAGAAGAAAAAAGAGCCAAGAACTTGTGTTTTTACTGTGATCAGAGTACACACCGGCCATAAATGCAATGGTCAGGTTTATTCTTTAGAAGTAAGTGCTTGTGTGGAGGAAGAGGAGTCCCAATTTGGTTTAGGTGTTGAATCTGAACAGGAGTGTTTGGAGGAAGTGGTACAATGGCAACCACCACCAAATCCAACCCAGGAAATAGCACCACAAATTTCTTTGAATGCTATTACAGGGGTTTACAATTACCAAACCATGAGAATCAGTGGCTATGTGGGCAAGTTTGATATTGGAACTGCAGTACTCATAACTTTTTGGTTGATTCCAGTACTCATAACTTTTTAGATATTGGAAAAAAGGCTTGGTTGTGAAATTAGAAGAACTTATCCTTTGCAAGTCACTGTGGCTGGGGGTAAGACCATGGTGAGTGATACTATTTGTCCCAATTTTACTTGGACTCTGCAAGGTGAAAAGTTTTCTTCCACAATTATGTTGTTACCATTAGGGGGCTATGAGATGGTACTAGGACTTCAGTGGTTATCTTCTTTGGGTTAAATTTTATGTAACTTATGAACTAAGAATGAGATTTGCTTACAAGGGGAAACAAATGACTCTAAGGGGAACAACTAAGACAGCTGCACAATGGATGACTGGAAGGTATTGTATGGGAGCTCAGTGTGCCTCTATGACTTTGTGTGTCTATCCAATCAGTATGTTGAACACTATGGAGTTGTCTCACAGTTTTTTGGATCCTCTATTACATGAGTATGCTGATGTCTTTGCTGAACCAAAAGGCCTTCCACCTCAGAGGATTCATGACCATAGAATACCACTTAAAAAAGGTGCTCCTATAGTCAACATTAGGCCTTATAGACATCCCCTACCCAAAAAAATGCAATAGAAGCCATGGTGCAAGAATTACTGGATTTAGGGGTGATCAGACATAGTACCAGTTCCTTTGCATCTCCAATTGTCATGGTAAAGAAAAAGGATGGCACTTGGAGGATGTGCATTGATTATAGACAATTGAACAAACATACCATCAAAGACAAATTCCCTATCCCAATCATTGAAGAAATTATAGATGAGTTACATGGTTACATTTGTTTTTCTAAGTTGGATCCGAGGTCGAGGATACCACCAGATTAGAATGTATGAAGATGACATTGCTAAGACAACATTCAAAACTCATGAAGGCCACTATGAGTTCTTGGTCATGCCATTTGGTCTCACTAATGCTCCTTCAACCTTTCAGTCCTTAATGAGGAACATTTGAGGCTAATCTTGTATACCATGAGGTCAATCAACTATATGCCAAGAAAAGTAAATGTACCTTTGGAGTTTCTCAAGTGGAGTACCTTGGTCACATTCTTTCAGACAAAGGGGTGGTAACTGATCCTAACAAAATAGTGGCTATGCAACAATGGCCAAGTCCAAAGAACCTTAAACAACTCAGAGGGTTTTTGGGTTTGTTAGGGTACTATAGGAGGTTCATCGGAGATTATGCTCTTATCGGTCACCCTTTAACAGTTTTGCTCAAGAAAAATGCCTTTACTTGCGAATCACCTGAGCGGCTTTTCAAGAGCTTAAGCAGGCCATGACACATGCACCAGTCCTCAAATTACCAAATTTTGAGGTACCTTTTATAGTAGAAACTGATGCTTCTGACAGTGGGATAGGAGCAGTTTTGTTACAAGGAGGACATCGTATTGCTTACATGAGCAAGTCTTTGGCACCAAGACACCACACCCTATCTACTTATGAAAAGGAATTCTTAGCTGTGATTCAAGCTCTTGAAAAGTGGAGGGGCTATTTGTTAGATAGACACTTTATCATCAAAACAGACCACTTCAGGTCTCAAGTATCTATTGGATCGAGAATCACCACACCGCTCAAATGAAGTGGTTGCCAAAATTGATGGGTTATGATTATGAGATTGAGTATAAACAAGGGAAAGAGAATGTTTCTACTTGATTCTTTATCCGAATACCAAACACAGTACAATTTTGCGAGATGATCACCACTACTCTCTCAAGTGATTTTTACCCAAGGATACAGACTACTTGGTCTACTGATGTTGTACTACAAACTTTAATCCAAAGATTGCAGTCTTCAAATTTCCCTCCTAAACACTACACTTGGTCTTATAATAAGCTGTTGAGAAAAGGCAAATTAGTCATTGGTAATGATTTAGCTTTAAAAAAGGAATTATTGCACCACTTTCATGATGAATCTCAAGGGGGACATTCTGGCATTCAAGCTACTCTTCAAAGGTTATGTGCTTTGGTTTATTGGAAGGGTATGAGGAAGGAAGTCAAACAATATGTAAGGAACTGTGGGGTATATCAATGTGGGGTGCTGCCAAGGTTTAAACCAGAACTTGTGAAGTCACTAGGGCTCTTACAACCACTTCCTATTCGATACAATTTGGTCGACATTTCTATGGACTTTGTAGATGGTCTACCATTGTCAAAAGGGAGATCAGTGATACTAGTGGTGGTGGATAGGCTTTCAAAATATGCTCACTTCATTCCCTTAACTCACCCTTATATGCTTTGGACGTTGGCACAAGCATTTCGGACAATGTCTAAAAACTACATGGTCTTCCAAGGGTAATTGTTAGTGACAGAGATCTGATTTTCTTGAGCAAGTTTTGGAAGGAATTGTTTGGTCTCCTACAGGTTAAACTACACATGAGTTCTGCATATCACCCACAAAGTGATGGACAAACAGAGGTGGTTAATAGGTGCCTTGAGTGCTACCTCAGATGTATGAGTGGGGATAGACCAAAGGAGTGGTTGAACTGGCTTGCTTTAGCTGAATATTGGTACAATACCAATTATCATACTGCTATCAACACTACTCCATATCAAGTTGTCTATGGCCAATCACCACCTCCTCACATTGCTTACACTCATGGGGATAGTAAAGTTGAAGCAGTGGATAGATCTCTTACAGCCAGGGAAGAAGCCATCAATTTGCTAAAGTTCCATTTGTTAAGGGCTCAAGGAAGAATGAAGTCATTGGCAGACAAAAACAGACGCAGGGAGTTTCCACTCAACTCATGGGTCTATCTTAAGCTTAAACCTTACAGGCAGTCTACCTTCAGGAAAGGAAAACATAACAAGTTATCTCAAAGGTTTATTGGTCCATTCAAAGTTATTCAGAGGATTGGAAAGGTGGCTTATAAACTGGAATTGCCAGAGTCTGCACAAATCCACCCAGTCTTCCATGTGTCCCAATTGAAGGCTGCATAGAGGAGATCCACCGGTTGTACCGGCTACTCTTCCAAGATTCAAAAGATGGAGTACTTGCAGTGGAACCTATGGCTATATTGGACGAAGGCTAGCTAAAAAGGAAATGCACAACAGTGTATGTGTTGGTTCGATGGGTCAATGGGACGATTGCAGATGCTACTTGGGAGTTGTATGAGGATATTGTTGATCGCTTTCCATCCTTTAACATGTCTGCTTAATGTTTGATTACTTGAGGACAAGTAATATTTGAAGGGGAAGGCATTGATATGGTTTTAGTGAAGGTCAACGAAAGTCAACAAGTCAATTAGCAAAATTCAAAACATAACCATCACAACTACATTTCCCGCCCATCTTACTTGCATAAAGACACACTCTTGTATTCATTTTCATATCATCTCTGTAATTGTAAAATACTTCTCACATCTGTAACAAACTCATCTTCTTAATAACAAATCATGTTCTTCATGTTCGAGCCTCTTTTCATAATTGTTGAAGCTCCTGCTTGTTGAATTAGACTCTTTTCGATTCATAACTGAATCCTGAAGCAGAGCATATCCTTTAGCTCATATCATGCTCAAACCGCGAGGATGTATTAGTAGACATTATTATTACTTTACTAGCATTGCTTACTATTATCATTGTAAAGACTTGTCCCATTAGATTGCTTAAGTTAGCTTTGATATTAAGAGTTTGATCAAATGGAGAAAGATGAGAAACAATTAAAAATCACACATATATGTATACAAAAATAAATTCATCTTCCCATAAAATTCCACACCTTACTCAAATTATTGTCTAAAAATCCTTCTTATTTTTTTTTTAGTTTTTAGTGGTTCTTTTGATATCAATAAGAAACGCAAAGGAAAATACCATACCTTTTAACATAGAGGAGAGTTATTTTACGGAAAAAGATCCTCTCAAGTTGGTTTTTAACATGATAGGTCATGTTGTTTGTATTGTGAGTAGTGGAAAAATAAGTGGGACCATAATTTTGATTAAAAGAAAAACATTTATGAATTTTGTTTTTTATGATTGGCCAACATGACCTATCATGTTATAACCAACTTGAGAGGATTAGTTTTCTTACATATCAAGGGACTCATCTCCACCATCCATCTAAAAAGAAATCAACGGCTGAGATTAAAAACATTTTATTATTTCACCTATTTTTTATAATTTAAATATCTCTTAAACCGTTAATCGTTAAGTGAAAATATTTACACCGTCGCGAAGAGCATTTAATTATCTTTCTATAGACGGGCACTTTGATATACTTTCGAAAAAAGAAAAAAAATTCATTTTTTCACGTTTTTTCGTCTTTTTTTACGTTACTTGAAATTTGCATGAAAAAAATCATATATGATTAAACACTAATTTGAATATCACATGTGATATGATATGTATATCATATGTGATTTTACATTAATATCAGATGTAATATTACACTAATATCACATGTGATATTACATATCATATATGATATAACACTAATATCATATATGATATAACACTAATATCACATGTGATGTTCAAAATAGTGTTTAATCATATATGATTTTTTAATGCAAATTTCAGTAACATAAAAAAATGAAAAAACTTTAAAAAAAACGTGAAAAATAAGAAAAAAAAAAATTTGTCGAAAGTATATCAAAGTGCCTATCTATAGAAAGATAATTAAATGCTCGTCGCGATGATATTTTGTTTTTCGTTTAACGATTAAAGGTTTGAAAGTTATAAATATTTGAAAAAAGATGATGAAAGTGGGTTTTTTAAATTGTTGGGATTAATCTCATCTATTAGATCAAATAAAAATAGATGGTGGAGATTAATCCGTAAATAATTTTTTGTCCTCAAATGATCTTAAATCTTTTAACATATGCACTTGCTCACATTTATAGGCCCAATCAAACTGTGGTGCACATTATTCGGTTCTAAGTTCTAACTTCTAAATATCATTTTTCACCACAAGAACATCATTAGACATCAAATCTTCAAACCTTAAAATATGTTACCTTTGTGTGTTTCTTAAGAGAAACTGAATAGGTGTACATACATTACAACAAATACATGAACGAAACCAAATTAGCAAGTAGTAGTTCATTACATCCTTAAAACAAATCCAAACCAAGATATTCTAGAGTAGTAAAAACTACGTCATGGTACGTACACAAGTACGGAGTATTATTTTAGCTTAAACATTATACATTAACATAGACATAGTCAACTTACCATAGTAAATGACTACGGACTTACGGAGTAAAATACATCCCTTAATTATATAGGAATAGCTCCATTGACTTTAGGATACACCACAGTAGCAGGATGAGCCATAATACGACGACCTTTCATATGCTTAAATATATAAACCACCGCACCCACTGGCCACTCCACTATGGCTGCAGCCGCAAATGCTATGAACCCAACTGTGGGACCCACTACTTTGCATCTGCATGGGTTGCTTTTTGTCCCACACTGTATGCATATAGGAAATCCAGCTACCATCTTGTTTGCTTTAACTTTGACGGTTTATCTTTTGCTAACTATTGTTTGGAGAGATGATTGTGATGGGTACTTAAATGGCTGTTTGGGTTTTATAGGGTTGTTTTTTGTGATTTTTTAATGGTTTAGGATGGCAGCTTGGGTGATACGTGTTGTGCTATGGGAGTGTTGTTGTGTATACGTGCGTGGTGAATTGTTGGAGAACGAGGACACGTGTCTAAAGTCTAGTGAATGCCGGATATATAGGAATTTAAAATGGATAATGTTATTTAATGTCGAGGCTGGCTATTGGGTGATATCAAATGATCTTTGATTGGAACTATTTTTCGTTTTCGGGCCGTATTTCGGTGTGCCACTACAAAGAGACCCATACACAAAGAGATTCTCGGGCTGTCTCGAGAATTTCGGTGGGCTCGTGCCACTACAAAGAGACCCTTATACACAAAGATAGAATATGTCAATAGTACATGAACTAATTAAATGCTCGTATTGTGTGTATATATAATAAGAAGTCCATGAAATTTTGTGGCCTTCGTCAGGTGATGCTTTATGCAATTACATCGTCTGCACTCCCTAAAGACGGCCCTGGTTCTGCTCCACCGAGTTCGATTTAACGAACAAACATTCTCGTTGTTTTTTATATCTTTTTCTTCTTCTTGAAGAAACTGCTACTACTATTGAACTTAAACATTTAATGTGTACAATTGTCACAATACACTATACAATTTCAAATGATAATAACACGCCCTTAAGTTATGTTTAATGTTTGGGCACTAATCTATTACTAACATTGTAAAGGAAATATTAATTTTTTGTTGTTGTTGGAGGTAGGATATGGATTTTCCTGGTGGGAAGATTTCCTTTACAGCGAAAAAGAGCTTTCTTCCTGGTTCATCTGAGGAGAGGGTGCCATGTTATCGAGTTCTTGATGAAGATGGTCACTCGTCGTCTAACATTTTGGAACACGTAACTAGCCAGCTAATGTTTTTTTCTTTGTCAATTAGATTCTCATGTTTACATGGATCTTTTAACCTTGCTGGTTATATAAATTATTAGGTGATCAGTAAAGAAGTTGCATTGAAAATGTATAGTGGCATGGTGACCCTTCAAACAATGGATAAATTCTTTTATGAGGCGCAACGGCAAGGTAGATTGTCATTTTATTTAACCTCATTTGGTGAGGAAGCTATCAATTTAGCATCGGCTGCAGCACTTAGCATTGACGATGTAATATTGGCACAGGTTCGACTAAACTTTGACAACAACAAAAAAATGAATTTTACATCAACCATTAAACTTGCTTGTCAAATGTGTAGACTACAAATATAATTAGTCCTATAGAGATCGATCATGGTTTATTCACATCGGCTTTCTCGACATATGTTGCAGTATAGAGAGCCAGGAATGTTGTTATGGCGTGGCTTTACGCTTCAAGATTTTGCAAACCAATGCTTTGGAAATAATGCTGATCATGGAAAAGGCAGGCAAATGCCAGTTCATTATGGATCAAAAAACCTTAACTTTATGACTATCTCATCACCATTAGCGTATGTCACTTTACACTCATTGCTCGTTGTTTATCCTTTTTCGTGTTAATTATTTTGGTTGAGTATATGAAAAGTTTGCATCATTATTCTTCTTACTCCAGGACACAACTTCCACAGGCAGTTGGTGTTGCTTATTCTCTAAAGATGGATAAAAAGGATTCATGTGTAGTGGCCTATCTAGGAGATGGTAGTTCGAGTGAGGTATATAGAATGTTTGTTATATTCGTAGAATGTTGTGCAAATGATATATATCTTTTAATGAAAGTGTAATCTTTGTGAAGGGAGATTTTCACGCAGCTTTGAATTTTGCTGCGGTTTTGGATGCTCCAGTTGTGTTCATATGTCGCAACAACGGATGGGCAATTAGTACTCCTGTCACTGATCAATTTCGAAGTAATTGTTCACATCATAGTTTTCTATCTCATTAGTCCAAAAACAGTGACAAATAGTATTATACAATTTGCTCCTTGGTCATATTCATGAGAATGTTTACATGTGAGCAGGTGATGGTATTGTGGTTAAAGGCCAAGGCTATGGAATTTCAAGTATAAGGGTAGACGGCAATGATGCTCTTGCTATGTACGATGCTGTTCGTAGTGCTCGTGAAATTGCCATAAATGAACAACGACCTATACTTATCGAGGTTGATCATACGTGACTTTGATTAGTCATCTTTTCTTTTCACTTTATATATTGTTTGTTTATCTAAAATTATATGTTTGTTTTCTTTCTTAAGGCCATGACATATAGAGTAAGCCACCACTCTACATCTGATGATTCCACAAAGTACAGGTCTACTGATGAAATCGAATACTGGAAAACAATTCATTCTCCTATAACAAGATTTAGAAAATGGGTCGAGAGAAAAGGTTGGTGGAGCGATAAAGAAGAATCCGAGCTTCATCTTGATGTAAAGAAACAGGTAAATAATCCTAGTTTGATTCATTATCTGTATTTGATAACCAGAAGTCAGCATTATAAAACAATCACTATTTACAGGTAAAACAAGCGATGGAAGAAGCTGAGAAACAAGAAAAGCCACCACTTAGAGATATGTTCACAGACGTATATGAGGACTTACCTTCGAATTTAGTGGAACAAGAAACGTCGCTTAGAGAAACAATACAAAGGCATCCACAAGACTTCCCTAAGGACGTACCTCTATGAAATCATATTGCTAGCGATCGCCATGTATTAGAACTACAAAATAATGTTGCATATTAAGAGAAAAATTGCAACAAAATACTCTGATCTTAATTATCGTATCTACTAATACACCCTTACGACGGTTTACCAAACTACGCACCTCTTAGTACTGGTTACTGACAGTGTCATCACATCAAAATTCAAGTTATCAAGGATCGAATCCGGTACCATTGGGTACTATTACTGTAGTTGTCTAGCTTCAAATGTGACGCGATGATGTTGGTTGTCATCCAAGCTCAAGTCACATATATTAAAGTTTAAGCTAGTCATGTTTTCTAAGTCCTGTTGCAATTAATTTTTTTAAAAAAATTGGCGTTCCATCTTCAATTTTGTTTTTTTAGTTTTGCACATATCATTTCTCAAATGTATATGATACAATAATTTCTTCGCAGAAAAAAAAAAGAAAAACATAAAGCTTCCAACACTAAAGACCATTGAGTAGGGGTGGCAATTTTCGACACGACACGATAAACGACACGAACCCGACACAAAGTTAAACAGGTTTGGGTTGAGGATAAACAGGTTTGGTTCAAAAACAGTCAACCGTCTAACCCGTTTAATAAACGGGTCGTGTTTGGGTTGAGTAAGTATTAAACAGGTTAACACGTGAACCATACGAGGCTCTAAAAATAAAATATATAACTTGGATTTTATGTTAGATTTGGATTAAATGTATTTTATTATGTACTTAGTATGATTGAGTTACGATTATAACTCGCATATCATTGAAATTGTCGTATAGTTATTTGTATGTTATTTAAACTAGTTAATTCAACAAACCACCAACCTTATTCACCGTTTGACCTATTTACTTAAACATGTTAAACGGGTCACAAACGGGTTGCACATGTTATGCAGGTCTGAGTTAGGGTTGAGTTTCTTGACACGATTAATAAATGGGTCGTGTTTGGGTTGAGGTTATAGTGACCCGCCAACCCGCGAACCCGAATAGGTCAACCCAAACACGACTCGATTGCCACCCCTACCATTGAGTAGTACTTTTTTGTACATTTTAGCAATAAAGGTGATCAATAGAAAATAGGCAAAACTCAACTGCTTTAACCTTTAGGGTGAATTTCGAAATTTCAATACATCACAAATAGGATTGCATGATATGATGTCTAAAATGCATCTAGACAATAATGAAGAGGAGATTCATTATTCTACTACGCAACAAACAGTACGTGTCCATGATCTATGACAATAATACATGATCGTACTCAAGTATATAAAAAATTGAATAAGGTGATGTTGGAACATAGGTTCACATGGCCGAGGTCTTACAAAAGCAGCCCCTTTACTCTCGGGTAGTGACTATCTATATCATACGTCTCTCATACCCCATTCCCGCAGAATTTGGTATCATTGTTGTTGTTGTTGTTGTTGAATCAACTTGTCGACATATAGTAGATAAGCTAATGGTTGAAACAAAAAATAAACGTGTCTTTATGAGTTTTACAACTTCTTTGGATCTCCACTATACGAAGGAACTTGATTCCCAACCATTTGTTTTCGTAGGAGGCGAAAGCTCAGAAAGAAATTTTATCAACAAAATGTGTATGTCTAGGATAAAAGATTAAAAACAAATCAATCAATCTAGTTGTGACATTAGTATCAACAATGAAATTGGTTTATTAGTTCGGCTTCGGTTCTTGCCTTAATTAGTTTTCGATGTACAAGTCCAAACCTAAGTTGTATAAGCTTCTTGCTTAACGTGTAAGGATGGTGTTCGTGTAAGGATGGTGTTCGGATGAACTAGTTTTAGTATTATGAGTGCTTTTATATGATAACTTTCAAAAAAAATATTGCTAATATTGGTAATTGCTAGTTTATTGGACATTTGAAGATAATTGTCTATGGCAATTGCTGTAACGAATGAGACATAAGATAAGATATCTCCATCATATTAATTTGGAGGATGAACATATGTGGATGTAGTAGTTACGTGCTTGTCCGTAAAACGTTCCTTGCTAGATGACTTACAATCTTAGAAACAAAAACAAAAACAAAAATGTCATTTACATTCGTAAACACCATATAGTTGAACAGTTCATTCGTTATCCATAGAACATCGATCGTGTAACATGAATGTAATATATTTTTTTGGTTAAAAGGGATCACTCTGGTATATATATTACTTCAAAAAACGTTTAATTTTAGTAGATAAGAGTGAGTATCTTATATCTATTGGGATTTTAGAACTAAGTTAACTATTAATCTCTACGAGTACGCAGCGGATATGGATCTAGTATTTGCAATTAGGTTAAACACGTAATTAATAAACAATTAATTAATAAAAAGGATAAAAGAAAACCTAACCTTTCTGGCTATTTGAACGCAAGTGTAACGGACAATAAAACCAATATGAAACTAAACATCTAAAATAGATGCCTCTATGAGTATCATAAACAAACCCGATAACCGTATACGTTCGATATAGAAGCTAGTCGAGAACGTAAACAACCCAATCAACAATTGACACCAACACTTGAATAAATCACAAACTAGAAAACCAAAGACCAAGTCTTATTTCTGTCCGAAAACTCCAAAGAAAACAACCAACAAGCTGTTTTCAATTACACCCGATATCGGACAATAAAGGTCTGATATCCTTTGCTTTTTCTGTCCGAGAAGCAAACCCACGAACAAGAACCAATACACCTTCGTTGTTTCTGCTTTCAACCACGAGCTCAGCAACAACAACCTTCCAATCATTCTAAACCTAGAACTCTTGAATCAAGACAAGTTTAGGAATTAGAAAACCAATACAAACCCTAATCGACTTGATGTTGAGTCGACTTAGGGATTAGCAGGAAACTGGATTCGGTTGGGGATTAGTTAGGGATGATTATCACGTGAGTTTGGCTGAAGATGTGTTTGTTTTAATACCCAAACGAACCGGCTCTTTGATTGAGCCAAGACTTGTTCGACAAGTCTAAACCCAAGCAAAAGCCCACTCACTCTTTGTCCGATCAGCTGTAGGATTCTAGGGCCCAAGGCATATCCCATTCGACCCAACTGTGAACTCAAAACAAGCCCATGGGTCATTTTAGTGATCGGGTCAAGTTTACATCATATCGGGTGTAATATTATTCAAGTATCAAATACGTTCTACACGTATACTCGTGTTTATCGTGTGTGCCCCCCATAGGCTCACACACTTTTAGTTGTCTTGTCGTGTTTACAACTCCCACAAACCAACAGCTCCCACTTGGGAGTTGGTCTGTCGAATGGCACACAAAACTAACGACGGAAAGCTTGTAGCAACGCTTCTCACCCGCTTTTTAACTAAAAGTGTTTGAGAAAATAGTTTCGTAAAAGTTTCTCAGTAGCATGGTCATCCAATGTCTTGCTCTAATCATCCCTTGTTATAGATACCGTTAAACCATGGATAATGGATCTCAAATCATTCCATATAGTTTAACCATTTAGAATCTTGTTATAGATTTTAATTCAGATATACCAAATGTAATCAAGTATCATCTTGCATTACCCTTTGGGTCCGGTCGTGACATTATCCGATTAAACTGGAGAGGCGCCATGGTATCTTTCCGCACATATCAAGTGGAGTAACAAATCCTTTATTGACTACAAGTGTTGTAGATGCTGCTTCACATCACTCCGAAATATAGCCTTTATAACTACCTTATTCAGATAGCGTTTTGCGTATACTTACAAAAAATGATATCCACACATAACAGAACTTGCTTGCATCTCAAGTCTAAGGACGAAGATAACAAACCATTTTCAATATTTTACTTATGACAAGGATCTAAAAGTAAATGTTTGAAAGTTGGGGAATTCAATATGCATCTCTAGTGAATACATATGAGTTTGGCGGGAACAATCCATATTCTCGTTAGAATATAACCAACACTTACATTTGCCTTACATAACAATATTCCCATATTGTTAACCGACAATGGACATATTTAGAATAATAAAATTATTCAATGATTAAACATGCAAATATAAGATAATAATTATTATATGAATGAATAACAAATACCAAGTATCTTTATTCATCATAAAGTAAAAATTGTCTATCAATCCCAATTATCCAAATACTAAAACAGATATGCATGAAACTCATTTAGTAAGTTGAAGCCTAATGTTTACAACATTCTCAACCTTTCTTTAAAAGAAAAACTAAATAGTCATATGAGTAAACTTTTCGAATACTTGTTTCAAATTTCTCATATAGTGAGTGATTTGAAATATAAGATGAGTGTCTTATCTCATATGCTCATACTATTACAAGAGTTATAGTATGGAAATGTCGTCTTACCTTGCATGAGGTATTAGAAATCAACGACATACTGACAGTCATCTTTACAGTTTCTAAAAGTGTAAAGTATTATCATTCCTTAATGTGTAATGCAACAATGCTCTATGTTGAGCATAGCTAGTTAGCAGATTTATCATAAATGATAAAATTCTACTACAACTAGTATAAATAATCCTCTAGCATCATTTGTACTTATTCAACACTATGCTTTATAATTCGTAAACATTTATAAAAACAATAATCTAAACACTCTCAATTAGATATTGTTGTTGTCAGCTCATTTTGTTCTTGTACAAATGCAACTAGTCTTATACACAATATAATATATACATGATAAACCCTTAGTTTAAAAACATAAGGTTTCCATCCATGTAAATTATTCCAATTGAAATATACCATTTAAAAACTTGCTCAAATGATATATTGCATTTGTGTCAGACTTATTTTCCGCATTTGTTTATTCCAGATAAACATTTATTCCAAGGTTGTTTGTTTTATTCCCTAAATTCCATGTGAAGTTTCATTCCAAGCTTAAGGATCAATATCTAGCTTAAATAGAATGATATCTTCAACATGTAATTTTAAGGAAAAACACAATGCTCCCACTCAATGTCAAATGTACTCAAGAGTTATTGTTGGGAATTCTGGAAAGTAGGAATTCTGTTGATGTTACTGC
>OU343224.1:174754880-174829783 GCA_910596185.1 Chrysanthemum makinoi
GTACAACCAGGTACAACACACACCAAATTAAAAAGAATCAATTAAAACACCTCTTACTAAAAAATACAATAAAATTTTCATAGCATTTAATTTAAAAAACTACAACATAATCCAATATATAAAATAATTAAACACACTAATTAATGTTATTTTTAAAACACCTAAAATGAAAATTACATGTTATTATACACATTATACAAATTAATAAAACACACAAAACTTCATACAAGCTAACAAGTTGATGGTACATATAAATTTTGAAAACGGACGAACGGACCAACGTGTTCATTAGGGAACGGTGTATACGGTTAGAAGCTAACCAATTAAAGCCATCTGAAAATGAATCAGAGAGGACCCGTTGAAACCGATACAAATTGGTGAATCAGATCTCATCGAGATTTATTTCTCCGGTTAATCGTCACAGGATACCCGCCGCCGAAACGCGTTGGTACCCTGCTATATACTATATATAAAGAAAAAACCAAAAAGTAAAAAGTGAAATGTTGAAACTAAAAGAGGAAATGCTGAAGACATATATTTCAGAAGGAAACTATTAATACACATAAAAAACCGGGTGGACCCGGGACGCTTCAAACCCTGCGGGTTGACCCGGTTTAATTTGACCATTTTCAACCCAGCCAGCCGGGTTGACTCGGTTCATCGACACATTTTTTGACCGGAATGGTTCAACCGGTTGAACCACCGGGGTTGAACCGGGTTTCAAATTTGACAAAATTTTATGAGAAATGATGATGTAGTTGTGGAACCCGTGATAAATTTGGAAAAATGAGAGACCAAGTATATGTAGTTTTCTGTTGTTTATTTTGCTTTGACACATGTACTTTGTCATTTGTATAATGTTATTTTGAAAATGTGTTGTTCTACACCACTTAAGCATATATGAATCGTCTTTTAAAAGTTAATATATATTGTATAGCCCTTTGTCCAGTATATCAATAATGTTATGTAACTTTATTAGAATCACAATAATTAAATAGTATTGTTATATTTAACGATAATTATAGCCCTTTGATAGTACAACATAATCTTATTATGGTGATAATTTGTAAGGTTACAAGTTTAAAAGCCACAAAGCAAATGATAAACACTACACATGTAAAAAAAATAGTTATCGCTGCCTAAATATCGACAAAGTAAGAAAAAGCGGTCACACACGTTGGCTATACCTCTAAACTACAATATAATATTGTCAACCACATAATACCGTTGATTTTTGTAATGCTTGAATCTATTATTACTAAAATCTTAATAACTTAAAACAATCCTATTAGAAAATATACTCTCACAATTAGATCGACTCCACATAATTTTCTTGAAAATTGTATAATTCTACTGCTAATTAGATCGACTCCACATAATTTTCTTGAAAATTGTATAATTCTACTGCTATGTAACCACGCATTAGAATTATAGTTATTCGAAAATGATTCTCTAACGCTACAAATACATTTTGTTAAAAGAAACTTATGGGTCGTTAGAATTATGTAGAAAACTAGACACCGCTGCCGCTAGGCGCGGGTACTCGTCTAGTAATTCAAAATGTGTAAAAACAATTGAATCAATGTTGAAAATCTCACAATTTTGTGAAATAAGTACAATTGTGAATCATACGTACAAATTTAGCGAATAATTACCATAACTCGAAATTATATATATTAACTAAAGATCGAGCAACAGTTGCATTGCAAACATTAATTGCCAACTTTCACAAGTTGGCAAAAATAGTCCCTGAGGTTTAAGTGTCGTTGCAAACTAAGTCCAAGTTGGCAAAAATAGTCCCTAAAGTTTAAGTGTCGCTGCAAAGTAAGTCCTTTATAGCAATTTGGCAAAAATAGTCCCTATCCAAATTTACGGCTACAAAAGCAATCCCGCTGCATCGCGCGGGTTCCCACACTCGTTTAAAAAGATTTGTGAATCGCTTTTATGATTTATAGATTTGATTCACTATTAATTGTTTTACGCTAGTAAATCAAATGAAAAGTTATGAATTAATATCTAAAACTAAACATTTTCAATTTCCTTCTCAGTATAAGTTATTCTCAATTGAACCGGATCCCATTTGTATCTGCTAGACTTATTTATGAGTATGACATGACTTTAATGTTAGAACCCCACTTATTTACTGTATGAATGACATGACTTTACTGTTAGATGCATGTCAAACTGAAAATAAATAAACGTGGCATGCTAATGTCCTAACAAAAGAAATAACCAACATAGTTAGTTCCATCTTCTCAATTAAACACCTTCTAGCTCAAAAAATGTATATAAAGATTGTTATATATATATATATATATATATATATATATATATATATATATATATATATATAGGCTCTGGTTCCATTGAGAAGATTTTTATTTTGAGAATATTGAAATCTTAGTTTGAGCAAATTGATTCATGTTTTTTATTTGATTCACAAGTAAACATCATTTTATGGTGAATCGAATCTATAAATCATAAATTTGATTCACAAATCATTGTTAAAATCGAGTTATGAGGATGATTCATTAAATTTGTACAGAGATGATTGATATTCTACATATATCGCAAAATCGAGAGATTTTTTAACATTCATTCAAATTTATTTTACACATTTTGAATTTTAATCACATTAAAATGTGTTTTACGCTTGAAAAACATGAATCAAAGTTAAAAATCTATCGTTTTGAAAATCTTCTCAATCTTACCAAAATAAAACCTACCAGTCGATCCGGATTATATATATATATATATATATATATATATATATATATATATATATATATATATATATATATATATATATATATATATATATATATAGTGAGGATCAGTGCAGTTTTTAATTCTTGCGGATATATCTGGACCGCCCATTCGAGATCTGATCTTGACTTTTTGTAAAATGTCAAGATCTGGCGCTAACACTAGTAATTGATGACATGTAAAGCGATTTTTAATTTTTTTCCTTTTGAGGATTGTTACTATTGTTATCTTCTTTCTTTTTTTTATTTTTCAGTTTTTTACGAGCAATTTTGTTTTGATTATGAGTTCTACCGTGATATTAACGATATTATGAGTCCTACTGTGATATTAAGAAAATGTGATATTGTAAAATGGTGATATTATAAAACCAACTGTGATATTAAACTTTTTTACATGTAAAAATGAACCGTGATATTAAGAAACATATGATAGTCACTATGATATTAACAATTTTATTAAAAAAGCATATGATAATTACGGTAATATTAACAATTATATTAAAAAAAGAAAAAAAATTTCTGTGATATAAAAAGTAACCGTGATATTAACATTTTTTTATTAAAAAAGTTATGATGATATTAATAATATTAGTAAAAAATTAAAAAGTACTTTGTGATATAAAAAATTAGTGTGATATTAACAATTTGTATTTTAAAAAAAATTTATGTGATATTAAGATCAAATCTTGACTTTTTTACAAAAGTCAAGATCTGATCTTACTATGTCAAGATGTATCTTGACTTTTGTAAAAAGTCAAAAAATCATTTAATATCCAATACTTTTAATCATGAAAA
Source organism: Chrysanthemum makinoi (assembly GCA_910596185.1). Classification (NCBI taxonomy): domain Eukaryota; kingdom Viridiplantae; phylum Streptophyta; class Magnoliopsida; order Asterales; family Asteraceae; genus Chrysanthemum; species Chrysanthemum makinoi. The sequence goes on from OU343224.1 coordinate 174,758,441, forward strand.
CGATTTTTTTTTGAAATTTTTTCAGCGATTCTTAATAATTTATCATCCTCTTTATTTTTTTTAATTTTTTCAGATTTTTTGAATTTTTTTTAAAAGCTACTGTGATATTTCATCCCTACTTAAAATACAAAAACCACCCGATCTCTTCCTATATATATATATATATATATATATATATATATATAGACACGGGTTTCATTTCTCACACACACACACACGAAATAAAATGAGCATCTCATTCTGGTTGACAAGAACAAGAAGAGGTTGTGGTAACTTTCTCAAGACAATCATATGTAATAACCAAACATCTTCATTGCCCTCATCTCTTCTTTGTAATTCAAGTATAAAATGCTTTAAGGATTGTGGTACTAATGGAAAAGGTATTTTCGGATTCCGAAATTTGTTTTCAAGCCATTCCTCATCTGCCTCCTTTTTCGGGGATCGACGTTACAACTCCACAGAAGCAACGGAAATAATCTTAGCCGAAGATGATGATAAATCAACATTTCAAGAAAACCAGGTGAGTGTAAACATTTTTTTTGTCTTTGTAATTGCATTACGACTCGTAATTCTGAAGAGCATGCATGCACCTCCTGGAGGTTTCTGATTTTTAATACGAAACCAGTATGTTCTTAATTAATTTCATAAAAAAAATGTCAACAAGTTCGAGTCTAAAAGAACCATCTCACTTATTATACGTACTATACGTACTTACGTGCATCATCTTTGATTATATTTACATGGCGTTGTTAGCTAAACTCTTATGGCAATTTGTCTAGCAATATATGTGTATACTAATCTGCCTGGTTCTCTCTGTATGATCTTTGATGCATTAGTGCACACATCATTCTGGGCCTTTGGCGTTTCGAAATGAAGTGATCTTCTCTATCGAGCCTGCCAAGGGTTTAATTCCTAATAACGTTAAGCATTTTATTTCCAATATTTAGCCTATATTTTTTTTTTTTTTTGATGAAAAGGTGAAATATTTATCACTCAAAACATTTACAACAATAAAGAGAAAATGGTTTGGACAAGCCCAAGACCATGATACAACTACACAATTCATTACTAAATAATCAAACAAAACTAACAGACATACTAATATCTTAGATAAAACTAAGACCATAAAGCCGATGATGCAGCAACTCTGCAACTGAAACAATCCAGACAGATCAAATGTAGTCCAATGTTCACCAAATTTCACTAACCATATCATGACTGCATTTCGAAATAAGAGTCCACCGTACATCATTCAACCAACATCCACAATGACATATAGGGGTCACTTATCAGGCTTAATCATGTACACTATAGCACCCAGACTCTCCTGGGCTATACCCAACTGATTACATTTCCTAGCTAACTACCCTTAAACCAGTTAAAGCAGATACAACCTCACTACAAAGATTCAAAGGTAACAAGCCAGGCAGGGAACACACACCCTCAAAGAAGAAACCATCATATCCTCCTAGTAATGCAAAGCTAGGACCAGGGAGCACACAATATTTAGCCTAGATTGTAACCCTTGTAACAACTCTTGCAACCATCATGCAATCTTTTTTTTTTTCGTTCCTAGCTTCTTGCTAGGATTCATAATCCCATTGCCGTTCTGGAAAAACAAAGGTGTAAGTATTTGTCTGCAAGAACTCATTATAATTACAAGAACATAATTGGTTCTAAAGCACTAGCAGTTAGGATCGGACATGGACGAAAATCACACTTCTCATATTTTGTTCACACTCCCTCCCTTCTTAACTCTATCGATGCCTACCCAAAAATAATATGCTTCATTATTCATTTACTTGATTATATTAGTTAACCTTTTTTTTTTGGGGGGGGGGGGGTTCTAAAACCTAAAAATTTAACATACTAGTGAAGAAGAATTAAAAACCATCTTAATGCCATAGGTGGCAAGAAGAATTAAAAACTTAATGCTATATATAGGTGCCAACATGAATTAGGCAACACTTTAAATCGTGTTAGGTCGGGAATTGGTTTATATATCTTGTCCCACCAAAAATTGCATTGTCAAATTGTTACCATTTAATTTTAATCAATACCAAGTACCATAAACATTATCATAGAAAAACATGATGTATAGTCACTCAAATACAAAGTGTTACATTGCCTTTCAAATAAAAATAAAATAAAAGGCAAATCGCATAAAAGTGTACTCAACTTATACCCGATTTCAATTTAAGATACTTTACTTTTTTTTCTCAATTTAATGTACACAACTTTTTTTTTGATTGCAAATGTAGACAATCAATAGGTTAGCATGTTACCTTCTTCTTCTGACTGATATTCCGGCGACCAATTTTTCCAGAAACAAATATTTCCGGTAACATAACATAAGTTTTTGAAACAGAAAAAAAAGTTGTCTAGCATATATGTCAAACTCAAACAATTATAGACTCGTTCTTTCAAGAAATTATTACACATAAGATAGAAAATATGTGAAAATTTTACTTGACTTTAATAATAAGCAATTAATACGAGAAGCTACAAAGGTACCCACAAGCCAATAAGCCATGCCATACTATAAAGTATGTATAAATAAGCTTTAGTTTGTCGTGGTTTTAAAATTTATTCAGTTTGGAGTATCAACGTCGAAAAGATTTGTAGGTGGAAAAATAGGTCGTCGGAAAATCATGTGGAGAAGATGATGACCTGCTAACCTATTGATTGTTCACATTTGCAACCAAAAAAAAGTTGGGTACATTAAATTGGGAAAAAATAAGTAGAGTACCTTAAATTGAAATCGGGTATAAGTTGAGTACATTTTTATGCGATTTGCCCTAAAATAAAATAAAATATATTAATTAAATGTTACACTATGATCACCCAAACTTTTAACCAAATTCTAGGCCAGGATCCAAGTACATTGATTTTATTTGTGTCTATACCAAAACTTTTGGAATATTTTTCAATATATAGGAGGTTATAAAGAATACTCACCAGAAATGTGAATTTAATTTTATATGGTTATACTAGGCTAGTTGAATTTAATATTTTCTAACATTTTGTCGATTTTTCGAATGACTTCTTCGACCTACTTATCAAACGTACGTTTTACATGCTAGCCATGTTTTGTAAATCTTATTGATAGTTAAAAGCATAACGTTACAAATAAGGGTTATAGTCAAATTAGGACTTCTCTTTCCATAAATGTTATAGCCTTAGAGCACATACAAAGCTAACGCTATAACGGCGTTTTGGCTCAAATTAACGGCGTTATGCCGTTATTACCCTTGGACCTCCGGCGTTATTTCGGCGTTAGTCATTCCCCGTTAACCCTTTAACGGGCGTTATTTGGTTTTTTTTTTTTTTTTTTCTTTTCATTTATGCCTTTAAATGAGGGTTTGTTTTTGTAAATTGTTGGGAATGTTATTGATGTTATTTGGATGTTATTGTTGTGGGTGTTTTTTTGGGATGTTAATGTTAAATGTTAAAGCTGATGTGGCGCTGACGTGGACGGTGTTATTGGTGTTATGGTGTTATTGTTGTAACTGCTCTTATAGGTGGAATTTACAACTAATTTCTCACTTTTTTTTATACCATTCACATCTACCTAGAGAAAACAAATGTAAATTAATAAACATTAGATCTAGCATAAGAGGATGAAGTATCGTGACGAGGCTAGCCACTTCTAGGTGGCAGCCTCGCCACCTCTCGCCACCACACCAACACACCTCGCCATCACTCGCCGGAAGCTGCCTCGCCGGGGAAGTGACGAAGAAAAAGACAAGAACTTTATTTTCTTTTTTTGATTTTAAATTGTGTTTTGTGTTTGAATGAGTGTGTGTAGTTTGAGTGGGTGGGGCCCAAGTGAAGAGGTTGAGGTTGAGGTTAGTTGTGAATGAGAGTATTTTTAAGTGGGTGTGTTGAAATGATGTGGCACATGTGAGACCCAAGTGAAGAGGTGTGGCTTAGCCACGACACTCCATGCTCTAATCATATTTCATAACAAACTTAAAAAATGCTACTACTCTTTTTCTGCGACTATTTTATTGAAACTATAGCAAGAAGCTAGATATACAACAAACAAAATGAAAACCTAAAGAACATGAATCACCTTAATTGAAACGATTGACCAAGATATAAAACTAACCATCCCAAAAATACACCTCGACGAAAATAATACAACAAATACACCAAACTGAAAAACTAACATAGAGACGCCAACACCACAACCTATAATCCTCTCTCTTTCCTAACCGAAATACCAAATATGTGTATTAGTGGATAATTAGGCCTAAGCCCGGTTTGTGGGTTTAGGGTATTAGGGTTTTCATCATTATAAATAATGGTGTAACACCCCGACCCGACAAGGGTAAAGATATCACAATACGGTTTCATATCAGAACTTTAACTAATGTACAAAAGCGGAAGCCTTTACAAAAACTTACAAAAGACAGTATAAATAACTTAATATTCAAAATAAATCTAAGATCTCTATGGTCAAAATCTTGCTCTCAGCTCTACTCTCAAGCCCAGATCAGCTATCCCATAAGCTCATCTTGAATGCTTAATACCTGCCGCAGGAAAAGAAAAGTGCGGCTGAGCTTACAAAGCCCAGTGAACAGATATAACGAAACAAAAGCTAAACAAAACAGAATATACAAATAACGAAATAAAATGAAATAATGACGAAGGATCTTTTAGGATTCTGCGGAAACACAAATATACAGAAATCCAAACAACCACATAACAGTTTAGACATCACATAACACATTAAAGACACAAAAACAAACACATCAGAAAAACCAAACGCACAACATATCGAATAACAGATTACGTATAAGCCAAACAGAAAGTCTCAAAACTAACGGAAACAGTCCTAGAAAATAAACATGGCATTCATACAAATCAAGTAATCAACATCCATAGCACTTAATTCAATAATATAGCAGCGGAAATAGCAGACAGGTCATGGCAGACATAATAGCTAAACCAGTTCTCATATCAAATCCTAACCTTAGCAGAGTTAAACATAGCAGGTCACATATGCAGACAGATAATTAACCTCCAAAACACTCAACTGTACACTAGCACATTCATCTCACATATCAACGCATTCACGTAACAATAACAAATCATAATATCAAATATACGAATCAGGTTTTAACGTATTAATCCTATCCTAGCATGGCAACTAATAATCACTTAAACAAATACATCATAAGCACATTCACTAACATATCATATCAGAAATATCTTTCTTCTTCAAAAGGTAACATCAGAAAATATATGGAGTAGCTAGCTCCCAGATTTTGTGAAGACGCGTATTGCACACGACATCATTCACCAGATAACATATCAGATAACAGATCAGATCTAGGATGCATCCATACGCCCCTTCTTACATATTCAAAAATATGCTTCACCATCCAGAGACGTGGCAGAACATCACTCTACTGCCCTAGAGTCATATCAGAGATGCATCACTGATACGGACATGGAACCCCCATGACTAGTTAAATATTTGGTTCAGTTAACAACTGACCTTAGTCAAACAGATTTTCAGATATAGCACAGATCATAGTCAACACAAGGTCACAGATAACATATCAGATAGTTCATATCATAAGGTTCATATTCAGATAGTCAGAAATCATAAGTTCATATCATAGTGGCATATCATATGTTCATAAGCAGAAGTTCATAAATCAGAAGTTCATAATCATAGGTTCATAATCCAATATAGCAGGGTTCAATGAATGTATATATCAAAATCTTCCTAACATAAGTTCACATCAGATATTGCATAGTTCACTAGAACATAAATTCATATAAACAACATATCAAACATTCAGAAAAGGGTTCATAGCAATGGCATTGGGAATCCTAATAAGCATAATAGGAAAGCGAACGAAAAGAACATCATAAGGAACCTTTACTGAAAAGGTCAGAATATCTGTACCTTAAAGCAAATGAGAAGAAAAGCAAACGAATGAACGAATACGAAGATGTAACGTCGCGTCTCCTCCAACGAATCTACACGGATTATGATTTATTTAATACTTATTAGTATAACGGATTAATCTCATTAATACTTTTAGAGTTGTCAGAATATTCTCATTTTTAGTGACGGACGGAATTTCAACATTTTAGAGTATTAATCATTTCTTAGCCAAACTTATGGGTTGCAAATGACAAACGGTAAACTTAAGGGTTTAATATGGCATACATCTTATTTAAGAGCTTATATGATCATCTTTCAAAGTATAGGGTTTACAAATGTCAATAACGGATTTTAGGACTCTCTTTCAAAATAGTTTACATAATCTTTTATAACTTACATGATTAACCCAAAACTCACACGTAACATTGTTCGAATGCAAACCTTAATGAGACCATTCATGCAATACTTTAATTCATTATAACTCACGCATGTTCCCGACACACTTAGTACTAGCTCATTTACTCTAAATCAAAAGCCATTAATGATTCCAAGACTTACCACTTCTCACATGAAATAACGAATCTACACACTTAGCTTTTAACCCTAATCAACTTCCTATTTATGTTCTAGGGTTTCTCATACTTTTAATATCATTTATTACGCATTTAATTTACATGTTACCTCTTTTAATGATTTCCACATTGACCTAGAACGTATATGCAAAACAACCCAAGTTACCCCAAACTCATGCATGTCCTTACGTAATTCATTTACACATGTTGACCCATAATTACTCAGAATTACATATTACACCCTTAACATCTTTAATTATACGACCTAACCTTATATTATCAGATTTTACACTTTTAGCCCAAAGGTTTTAGAATTTACAAAACATACCCTTTAAGTTAAATACAATTCGAATGGCCCTCTAAATATCCAAAATTACACGTTTAACCCCATACTTATTTTATACGTTTAGTACCATTATTTTACTGCTCACAAAATAACCTTTAAGTTTCATAATTTACAAAACCAACCCAAAACTTTTATGTGAAACCGAATAATGCATAATTCAAGTACAAGCCCTAAACCTAGGTTAAACCAATCATTAATTCATCATTACTACTGTATTAATGACCCTTAATCATAACAAGCAAACCCTAATTTTTATAAACCCTAATCGTTCCTTTTTAAATCCTTTCCTTTTTCATACGCGATCTAATAATAAAACCCCAAACAAATCACACAAGCTTCGAATCCATGAACATGTATTTTATACAGGTCGTATATCATATAAGAGTCCTTGTAAAATTAATATCATGGTCCCAAAAATTATTATACGTTCGTTAGCTATTTTATACGCTTTTAGGGTTTTAATTCCAAATAATTCTATACGACTTATGTAACATGCATGGCTAATTTTTACGTGTTCTATATGACTTGTAGGACTGAAAATAATATTAGGAACATACCCTTGATGAGCTTTGGTCGTTAGAACAAAAGAAACCAAAAACTCCACTCGCCGAAACCCTAATTGACCCAAAACTAATCCACGATCGAAACAGCACCTTAGAGCCTCGAACCAGATTTTTAACACCTTCTTTACCTTCAAACTCATCCAAGAAAAATAGCTCCAGGCCTTGGAAACTGATTGTCGAATTTTGGAGGGTTTTGGGAGTCGGTTTGGGTATAATCGCTATTAGGGTTAAAATATGAACCGTATATGTGTTTATATATGGTTTTATAATTTTTCTTGTGGGCTTTATAATGTATTGGACTTAAAATAAATAGACTCTTAATTTTATAAATTTATATTGGGCTTTTATTAATTAAATTCTTTTATAAAACAAATTTAATATATGCGGTTAATTATATAAAATACAAAACGAATTTTATAAAATCATAAACTATAAAAATTACCTTTTACAAAGTGTTTAATATTTATTTGGATCATGTGTGATATTTCTTAATAATTTTCTGAATTTACATAGCTTATTTGGTACTCTTTAAATTAATTATTCATACTTTTTGATTATAGGGGTATTTTGGTCTTTTTGTGAATTTTAGAAATTCCAGGTATTACAATTCTTCCCCTCTAAAAGAAAATTTCGTCCTCGAAATTGAACAAGACGGAACAGAACAGAAAACGAATCGGATTTCAGAATTTCTAGGAATATAACGAACGTTAATCTTATCTCGGAACAAATGAATTTCTTATCAGAATATTAAATCTCAAACTTATTCAGAAATCAAATCAATAGTCAAATACTTATAATAGATAATTATATACTTATCAAGTAATGGCGGAGAACAGATGAGACGCAGAAAATCAAACGACAAATTCTAACTTATTCAGATATCTAATGATGAGGACATCATATGCATAGACGGAATAAATCCTATCGGCCTCAATAGTCGCAGAAATATGTGGAGACATATAAGCTTAAGGTGGTCATAGCAATCTATAGGTTCGTACAGATCATAACAACTTCGGATTCCAAACGTACAAAACTTATACGTAACAAATATCGACGAAATCTCACAAATAGGTACGGAATTTCAAACGAACATGAGAAGCACCAAATAACAGATACAAGTCAAAGTCCTATCACACATCAACTACAGGAATTTCCCAGACGTCGTATACCTTCAATAAGTTCAGATTATGTGATCTCGGTATTATTACGTTGATCAGGCGTCATAATACTTGCATCACATAACAAGTTCTTATTGTCATTATATTCGGTCTCGGGTCATGACAAAACACATAACTAATATCGTAACAAAACACACCACATACAGATAACATACAGATAGCAAGTAACACACTATAACAAACCAGATCCACATGAGTATACAATCCTGATGGTCATACTTCAAGCGGTAATTAAACAACATCATTAAGAAGAAACATAGCAGACGAAACTTATGAGGAGTAACGGAAACTTAACGAATCTAGTAGAAGCAACAACAGACAGGAACTATACTTTCAAAATTTTGTTTTATTTCCATTATCCAAACAAATTTTGCAGAATCGTCTTAAGATGAACTTCCAAAACAAAACTTAATGATCCAAGACTCAATCGTCTAAATGAAAACAAAAGAACCTAACTCAAAATCAACTGTCAGAAAATTCCCATAAAGAGGGTAACTAATCAGAAGCGAAATTCCTATTCTTGTGTCGGATTGAACCTACTAGTAGCCGTAGATTCTAAATCCGAGTCCACCTCGTATTCTTCCTCATGACTTATTACGGCGATCCAGGAAGAAAAGCTGAGATATACCAGAATGCTAAACGATAAAACTTCACTATTCACACCGAGTTCGAACAAATCAGAGAAAAGCAATACAGATCAGAATCACTTATCAGAATATCAAACCGTCTTGAAACGCATGACAAACGAATCAGAGTAACATAAGTCGCGCCCAAATCATATGAAGTAGATGAATCTTCTCAGCCACCGGTTGAATCTTGTCTCCGTCTCTTGCGCCTTTGGTTGGTCCATCCAACTTCCTCCAACAACATCCAGATGTCTCCGACAGCACGGCAGTCGAGTGTGGCTTCTGCTTCACGAACCTCTCCAGCACAGGAACCGTCGCAGCAACGCAGGGTCGGCACCATCTTCTTCGGCTCCACGGGGTAGTCTCCATCTAACGATCGACAAACGGATGAGCGAAAACAAACTAACAAAATTCGATGCGAACAGAGGAGGGCCAATTCAGTGAAGGCAAAAGGATATCGAAGTCAAATCTGAACGACCATCAAAAGGAATCGGAAAAGTATCGAACAGACGGAAACCTAATGTCTACCCAATCCTCACAGGTCATAGCCTAAGCTCTAAGGGTCAAACCTGGCTCTGATACCATAAATTGTAACACCCCGACCCGACAAGGGTAAAGATATCACAATACGGTTTCATATCAGAACTTTAACTAATGTACAAAAGCGGAAGCCTTTAAAAAAACTTACAAAAGACAGTATAAATAACTTAATATTCAAAATAAATCTAAGATCTCTATGGTCAAAATCTTGCTCTCAGCTCTACTCTCAAGCCCAGATCAGCTATCCCATAAGCTCATCTTGAATGCTAAATACCTGCCGCAGGAAAAGAAAAGTGCGGCTGAGCTTACAAAGCCCAGTGAACAGATATAACGAAACAAAAGCTAAACAAAACAGATATACGAATAACGAAAATAAAATGAAATAATGACGAAGGATCTTTTAGGATTCTGCGGAAACACAAATATACAGAAATCCAAACAACCACATAACAGTTTAGACATCACATAACACATTAAAGACACAAAAACAAACACATCATAAAAACCAAACGCACAACATATCGAATAACAGATTACGTATAAGCCAAACAGAAAGTCTCAAAACTAACGGAAAAAGTCCTAGAAAATAAACATGGCATTCATACAAATCAAGTAATCAACATCCATAGCACTTAATTTAATAATATAGCAGCGGAAATAGCAGACAGGTCATGGCAGACATAATAGCTAAACCAGTTCTCATATCAAATCCTAACCTTAGCAGAGTTAAACATAGCAGGTCACATATGCAGACAGATAATTAACCTCCAAAACACTCAACTGTACACTAGCACATTCATCTCACATATCAACGCATTCACGTAACAATAACAAATCATAATATCAAATATACGAATCAGGTTTTAACGTATTAATCCTATCCTAGCATGGCAACTAATAATCACTTAAACAAATACATCATAAGCACATTCACTAACATATCATATCAGAAATATCTTTCTTCTTCAAAAGGTAACATCAGAAAATATATGGAGTAGCTAGCTCCCAGATTTTGTGAAGACGCGTATTGCACACGACATCATTCACCAGATAACATATCAGATAACAGATCAGATCTAGGATGCATCCATACGCCCCTTCCTACATATTCAAAAATATGCTTCACCATCCAGAGACGTGGCAGAACATCACTCTACTGCCCTAGAGTCATATCAGAGGTGCATCACTGATACGGACATGGAACCCCCATGACTAGTTAAATATTTGGTTCAGTTAACAACTGACCTTAGTCAAACAGATTTTCAGATATAGCACAGATCATAGTCAACACAAGGTCACAGATAACATATCAGATAGTTCATATCATAAGGTTCATATTCAGATAGTCAAAAATCATAAGTTCATATCATAGTGGCATATCATATGTTCATAAGCAGAAGTTCATAAATCAGAAGTTCATAATCATAGGTTCATAATCCAATATAGCAGGGTTCAACGAATGTATATATCAAAGTCTTCCTAACATAAGTTCACATCAGATATTGCATAGTTCACTAGAACATAAATTCATATAAACAACATATCAAACATTCAGAAAAGGGTTCATAGCAATGGCATTGGGAATCCTAATAAGCATAATAGGAAAGCGAACGAAAAGAACATCATAAGGAACCTTTACTGAAAAGGTCAGAATATCTGTACCTTAAAGCAAATGAGAAGAAAAGCAAACGAATGAACGAATACGAAGATGTAACGTCGCGTCTCCTCCAACGAATCTACACGGATTATGATTTATTTAATACTTATTAGTATAACGGATTAATCTCATTAATACTTTTAGAGTTGTCAGAATATTCTCATTTTTAGTGACGGACGGAATTTCAACATTTTAGAGTATTAATCATTTCTTAGCCAAACTTATGGGTTGCAAATGACAAACGGTAAACTTAAGGGTTTAATATGGCATACATCTTATTTAAGAGCTTATATGATCATCTTTCAAAGTATAGGGTTTACAAATGTCAATAACGGATTTTAGGACTCTCTTTCAAAATAGTTTACATAATCTTTTATAACTTACATGATTAACCCAAAACTCACACGTAACATTGTTCGAATGCAAACCTTAATGAGACCATTCATGCAATACTTTAATTCATTATAACTCACGCATGTTCCCGACACACTTAGTACTAGCTCATTTACTCTAAATCAAAAGCCATTAATGATTCCAAGACTTACCACTTCTCACATGAAATAACGAATCTACACACTTAGCTTTTAACCCTAATCAACTTCCTATTTATGTTCTAGGGTTTCTCATACTTTTAATATCATTTATTACGCATTTAATTTACATGTTACCTCTTTTAATGATTTCCACATTGACCTAGAACGTATATGCAAAACAACCCAAGTTACCCCAAACTCATGCATGTCCTTACGTAATTCATTTACACATGTTGACCCATAATTACTCAGAATTACATATTACACCCTTAACATCTTTAATTATACGACCTAACCTTATATTATCAGATTTTACACTTTTAGCCCAAAGGTTTTAGAATTTACAAAACATACCCTTTAAGTTAAATACAATTCGAATGGCCCTCTAAATATCCAAAATTACACGTTTAACCCCATACTTATTTTTATACGTTTAGTACCATTATTTTACTGTTCACAAAAATAACCTTTAAGTTTCATAATTTACAAAACCAACCCAAAACTTTTATGTAAAACCGAATAATGCATAATTCAAGTAAAAGCCCTAAACCTAGGTTAAACCAATCATTAATTCATCATTACTACTGTATTAATGACCCTTAATCATAACAAGCAAACCCTAATTTTTATAAACCCTAATCGTTCCTTTTTAAATCCTTTCCTTTTTCATACGCGATCTAATAATAAAACCCCAAACAAATCACACAAGCTTCGAATCCATGAACATGTATTTTATACAGGTCGTATATCATATAAGAGTCCTTGTAAAATTAATATCATGGTCCCAAAATTATTATACGTTCGTTAGCTATTTTATACGCTTTTAGGGTTTTAATTCCAAATAATTCTATACGACTTATGTAACATGCATGGCTAATTTTTACGTGTTCTATATGACTTGTAGGACTGAAAATAATATTAGGAACATACCCTTGATGAGCTTTGGTCGTTAGAACAAAAGAAACCAAAAATCTCCACTCGCCGAAACCCTAATTGACCCAAAAACTAATCACGATCGAAACAGCACCTTAGAGCCTCGAACCAGATTTTTAACACCTTCTTTACCTTCAAACTCATCCAAGAAAAATAGCTCCAGGCCTTGGAAACTGATTGTCGAATTTTGGAGGGTTTTGGGAGTCGGTTTGGGTATAATCGCTATTAGGGTTAAAATATGAACCGTATATGTGTTTATATATGGTTTTATAATTTTTCTTGTGGGCTTTATAATGTATTGGACTTAAAATAAATAGACTCTTAATTTTATAAATTTATATTGGGCTTTTATTAATTAAATTATTTTATAAAACAAATTTAATATATGCGGTTAATTATATAAAATACAAAACGAATTTTATAAAATCATAAACTATAAAAATTACCTTTTACAAAGTGTTTAATATTTATTTGGATCATGTGTGATATTTCTTAATAATTTTCTGAATTTACATAGCTTATTTGGTACTCTTTAAATTAATTATTCATACTTTTTGATTATAGGGGTATTTTGGTCTTTTTGTGAATTTTAGAAATTCAGGTATTACAATTTCTTCCCCTCTAAAAGAAAATTTCGTCCTCGAAATTGAACAAGACGGAACAGAACAGAAAACGAATCGGATTTCAGAATTTCTAGGAATATAACGAACGTTAATCTTATCTCGGAACAAATGAATTTCTTATCAGAATATTAAATCTCAAACTTATTCAGAAATCAAATCAATAGTCAAATACTTATAATAGATAATTATATACTTATCAAGTAATGGCGGAGAACAGATGAGACGCAGAAAATCAAACGACAAATTCTAACTTATTCAGATATCTAATGATGAGGACATCGTATGCATAGACGGAATAAATCCTATGGGCCTCAATAGTCGTAGAAATATGTGGAGACGTATAAGCTTAAGGCGGTCATAGCAATCTATAGGTTCGTACAGATTATAACAACTTCGGATTCCAAACGTACAAAACTTATACGCAACAAATATCGACGAAATCTCACAAATAGGTACGGAATTCAAACGAACATGAGAAGCACCAAATAACAGATACAAGTCAAAGTCCTATCACACATCAACTACAGGAATTTCCCAGACGTCGTATACCTTCAATAAGTTCAGATTATGTGATCTCGGTATTATTACGTTGATCAGGCGTCATAATACTTGCATCACATAACAAGTTCTTATTGTCATTATATTCGGTCTCGGGTCATGACAAAACACATAACTAATATCGTAACAAAACACACCACATACAGATAACATACAGATAGCAAGTAACACACTATAACAAACCAGATCCACATGAGTATACAATCCTGATGGTCATACTTCAAGCGGTAATTAAACAACATCATTAAGAAGAAACATAGCAGACGAAACTTATGAGGACTAACGGAAACTTAACGAATCTAGTAGAAGCAACAACAGACAGGAACTATACTTTCAAAATTTTGTTTTATTTCCATTATCCAAACAAATTTTGCAGAATCGTCTTAAGATGAACTTCCAAAACAAAACTTAATGATCCAAGACTCAATCGTCTAAATGAAAACAAAAGAACCTAACTCAAAATCAACTGTCAGAAAATTCCCATAAAGAGGGTAACTAATCAGAAGCGAAATTCCTATTCTTGTGTCGGATTGAACCTACTAGTAGCCGTAGATTCTAAATCCGAGTCCACCTCGTATTCTTCCTCATGACTTATTACTGACGATCCAGAAAGAAAAGCTGAGATATACCAGAATGCTAAACGATAAAACTTCACGATTCACACCGAGTTTCGAACAAATCAGAGAAAAGCAATACAGATCAGAATCACTTATCAGAATATCAAACCGTCTTGAAACGCATGACAAACGAATCAGAGTAACATAAGTCGCGCCCAAATCATATGAAGTAGATGAATCTTCTCAGCCACCGGTTGAATCTTGTCTCCGTCTCTTGCGTCTTTGGTTGGTCCATCCAACTTCCTCCAACAACATCCAGATGTCTCCGACAGCACGGCAGTCGAGTGTGGCTTTTGCTTCACGAACCTCTCCAAAGACAGGAACCGTCGCAGCAACGCAGGGTCGGCACCATCTTCTTCGGCTCCACGGGGTAGTCTCCATCTAACGATCGACAAACGGACGAGCGAAAACAAACTAACAAAATTCGATGCGAACAGAGGAGGGCCAATTCAGTGAAGGCAAAAGGATATCGAAGTCAAATCTGAACGACCATCAAAAGGAATCGGAAAAGTATCTGAACAGACGGAAACCTAATGTCTACCCAATCCTCACAGGTCATAGCCTAAGCTCTAAGGGTCCTAAAACCTGGCTCTGATACCATAAATTGTAACACCCCGACCCGACAAGGGTAAAGATATCACAATACGGTTTCATATCAGAACTTTAACTAATGTACAAAAGCGGAAGCCTTTACAAAAACTTACAAAAGACAGTATAAATAACTTAATATTCAAAATAAATCTAAGATCTCTATGGTCAAAATCTTGCTCTCAGCTCTACTCTCAAGCCCAGATCAGCTATCCCATAAGCTCATCTTGAATGCTAAATACCTGCCGCAGGAAAAGAAAAGTGCGGCTGAGCTTACAAAGCCCAGTGAACAGATATAACGAAACAAAAGCTAAACAAAACAGATATACGAATAACGAAAATAAAATGAAATAATGACGAAGGATCTTTTAGGATTCTGCGGAAACACAAATATACAGAAATCCAAACAACCACATAACAGTTTAGACATCACATAACACATTAAAGACACAAAAACAAACACATCAGAAAAACCAAACGCACAACATATCGAATAACAGATTACGTATAAGCCAAACAGAAAGTCTCAAAACTAACGGAAACAGTCCTAGAAAATAAACATGGCATTCATACAAATCAAGTAATCAACATCCATAGCACTTAATTTAATAATATAGCGCGAAATAGCGAATGGTCATGGCAGACATAATAGCTAAACCAGTTCTCATATCAAATCCTAACCTTAGCAGAGTTAAACATAGCAGGTCACATATGCAGACAGATAATTAACCTCCAAAACACTCAACTGTACACTAGCACATTCATCTCACATATCAACGCATTCACGTAACAATAACAAATCATAATATCAAATATACGAATCAGGTTTTAACGTATTAATCCTATCCTAGCATGGCAACTAATAATCACTTAAACAAATACATCATAAGCACATTCACTAACATATCATATCAGAAATATCTTTCTTCTTCAAAAGGTAACATCAGAAAATAAATGGAGTAGCTAGCTCCCAGATTTTGTGAAGACGCGTATTGCACACGACATCATTCACCAGATAACATATCAGATAACAGATCAGATCTAGGATGCATCCATACGCCCCTTCCTACATATTCAAAAATATGCTTCACCATCCAGAGACGTGGCAGAACATCACTCTACTGCCCTAGAGTCATATCAGAGGTGCATCACTGATACGGACATGGAACCCCCATGACTAGTTAAATATTTGGTTCAGTTAACAACTGACCTTAGTCAAACAGATTTTCAGATATAGCACAGATCATAGTCAACACAAGGTCACAGATAACATATCAGATAGTTCATATCATAAGGTTCATATTCAGATAGTCAGAAATCATAAGTTCATATCATAGTGGCATATCATATGTTCATAAGCAGAAGTTCATAAATCAGAAGTTCATAATCATAGGTTCATAATCCAATATAGCAGGGTTCAACGAATGTATATATCAAAGTCTTCCTAACATAAGTTCACATCAGATATTGCATAGTTCACTAGAACATAAATTCATATAAACAACATATCAAACATTCAGAAAAGGGTTCATAGCAATGGCATTGGGAATCCTAATAAGCATAATAGGAAAGCGAACGAAAAGAACATCATAAGGAACCTTTATTGAAAAGGTCAGAATATCTGTACCTTAAAGCAAATGAGAAGAAAAGCAAACGAATGAACGAATACGAAGATGTAACGTCGCGTCTCCTCCAACGAATCTACACGGATTATGATTTATTTAATACTTATTAGTATAACGGATTAATCTCATTAATACTTTTAGAGTTGTCAGAATATTCTCATTTTTAGTGACGGACGGAATTTCAACATTTTAGAGTATTAATCATTTCTTAGCCAAACTTATGGGTTGCAAATGACAAACGGTAAACTTAAGGGTTTAATATGGCATACATCTTATTTAAGAGCTTATATGATCATCTTTCAAAGTATAGGGTTTACAAATGTCAATAACGGATTTTAGGACTCTCTTTCAAAATAGTTTACATAATCTTTTATAACTTACATGATTAACCCAAAACTCACACGTAACATTGTTCGAATGCAAACCTTAATGAGACCATTCATGCAATACTTTAATTCATTATAACTCACGCATGTTCCCGACACACTTAGTACTAGCTCATTTACTCTAAATCAAAAGCCATTAATGATTCCAAGACTTACCACTTCTCACATGAAATAACGAATCTACACACTTAGCTTTTAACCCTAATCAACTTCCTATTTATGTTCTAGGGTTTCCCTACCTTTAATATCACTTAATACGCATTTAATTTACATGTTACCTCTTTTAATGATTCATACTTTGACCTAGAACGTATAAAACAACGGAATTTAACCCAAACTCATGCATGTCCTTACGTAATTCATTTACACATGTTGACCCATAATTACTCAGAATTACATATTACACCCTTAACATCTTTAATTATACGACCTAACCTTATATTATCAGATTTTACACTTTTAGCCCAAAGGTTTTAGAATTTACAAAACATACCCTTTAAGTTAAATACAATTCGAATGGCCCTCTAAATATCCAAAATTACACGTTTAACCCCCATACTTATTTTTATACGTTTAGTACCATTATTTTACTGTTCACAAAAATAACCTTTAAGTTTCATAATTTACAAAACCAACCCAAAACTTTTATGTAAAACCGAATAATGCATAATTCAAGTAAAAGCCCTAAACCTAGGTTAAACCAATCATTAATTCATCATTACTACTGTATTAATGACCCTTAATCATAACAAGCAAACCCTAATTTTTATAAACCCTAATCGTTCCTTTTTAAATCCTTTCCTTTTTCATACGCGATCTAATAATAAAACCCCAAACAAATCACACAAGCTTCGAATCCATGAACATGTATTTTATACAGGTCGTATATCATATAAGAGTCCTTGGAAAATTAATATCATGGTCCCAAAAATTATTATACGTTCGTTAGCTATTTTATACGCTTTTAGGGTTTTAATTCCAAATAATTCTATACGACTTATGTAACATGCATGGCTAATTTTTACGTGTTCTATATGACTTGTAGGACTGAAAATAATATTAGGAACATACCCTTGATGAGCTTTGGTCGTTAGAACAAAAGAAACCAAAAATCTCCACTCGCCGAAACCCTAATTGACCCAAAAACTAATCACGATCGAAACAGCACCTTAGAGCCTCGAACCAGATTTTTAACACCTTCTTTACCTTCAAACTCGTCCAAGAAAAATAGCTCCAGGCCTTGGAAACTGATTGTCGAATTTTGGAGGGTTTTGGGAGTCGGTTTGGGTATAATCGCTATTAGGGTTAAAATATGAACCGTATATGTGTTTATATATGGTTTTATAATTTTTCTTGTGGGCTTTATAATGTATTGGACTTAAAATAAATGGACTCTTAATTTTATAAATTTATATTGGGCTTTTATTAATTAAATTCTTTTATAAAACAAATTTAATATATGCGGTTAATTATATAAAATACAAAACGAATTTTATAAAATCATAAACTATAAAAATTACCTTTTACAAAGTGTTTAATATTTATTTGGATCATGTGTGATATTTCTTAATAATTTTCTGAATTTACATAGCTTATTTGGTACTCTTTAAATTAATTATTCATACTTTTTGATTATAGGGGTATTTTGGTCTTTTTGTGAATTTTAGAAATTCCAGGTATTACAAATGGTCTATAATAATATTATACCTACGGGTTTTATCATTGTCTAACATGGTTTCAGAACGGGTCTGATCCTATGACCTAGGTGCTATGTTGAGCCGTCTCATCTAAACCACCCGTCAAACCTCTCTATCTCCCATCATAGTCGTGATATGCAAAAAAAAAAAAAAAAAAAAAGGCGGCCGTTCTATCTCCAAAAGGCAGCTGTTTCTAGCCTTTAACCTCCAATGTTATTTTACTTCTTTTATTTTGTTTCTGTCAATCTTCATTTGTTCTATTATTATATTTTTCTTTCCATATTACGCAGCATGCATAAGGTAGTTTAATTGTTTGTTTTGTTTTATGTCGAATCCAGGGTATTAATTCCCGAGACGACTTTTGTTTGTGTCGAATCTGGGGTTCTTATTCCCGAGACGACTGTTTGGGATACTTTGAGTTATCTCGTTTTATTTTGGTTATTGTTTTATTTTGTTTTCTTAGTTTACTACTTCAGTTCGAGCTTTCGCGATTTCGCCGCTCGAACTGCGGGGGAGTATTAGTGGATAATTATGCCCAAGCCCGGTTTGTAGGTTTTAGGTATTAGGGTTTTCACCATTATAAATAATGGTCCATAATAATATTATACCTACGGGTTTTATCATTGTCTAACAATGTGAATAAATAATTAATCACATAGCACCTCGAATAACTATCCATACTGAAGAAGAACCCTAAATAAACCTTTTGAACAACCTTGCACGCCTATTAATGATGGCTATCGGTGGATATTATTATTAGTATTGCTTAGTGGCGTAGCTGAGCCAACGGAGCCCATGTGCGTAAATTTATGTGACAACTAATTAAGATGGTCAAAAATATATTATACCATCTATTGTGTGATAGCACACCTTGCACCCTCGTATACGACTCTGTTATTGCTTAGTCCATTATCATTGTAACACTAGGTTGCTTTAGCATATATACTTTTTAAGGGTTATGGTACAGAAAAGTTACTAAAGTTTCTCAAAAATTTGTCCTAAGTTACTATAGTTTCATTTTGTTCATCCAGGTTACTGAACTTTGAAACTTTGTTCACTCGTGTTACTGAACTTATAAAAGTATATATTTAGTTTACTAAACTTTGACAATCTGTTCACTCGGGTTACTGAACTTATCAAAAAATATACGTTCAGGTTACTCGGACTAACACTGAATTTATCGAAGTGTATGCTCCCGAAAGTTTAGTAACCTAAGTGAACAAAATAAAACTATAGTAACTTAGACAATTTTTTAGGAAACTTTTCTGTACCATAACCATACTTTTAATATCGGGTCATTTGCATATATATCCCTCCAAAGATGCAAAATTGCATATATATCCTTTGAATGTATAAAAATCATTGTACTATATGCATCAAAAACTTGTAAGAAAGATATATATGAAATTATTCATCTTTGGAGGGATATATATGCAATTCCCTCTTTAATATCAATAAGAAACACAAAGGAAAATACCATAAAACTTTTATGGTATCATAGAAAAACCTTACATTTTCTTCTTCGTGTAAACCTAGCCGTGCATAATGCCACCACAAATTCATCTTCAATCAAATAAAAAAACGAATACAGTGTCACTATCAAATCTATCAAAAACAATTCAATTCGTTGCTCTTTTTGTACAACAGCCTATCACAAAACAGTTGCAACCATGACAAAAGAAATTAATTCGTTTTGTTGGTGGCTAAATTCACAGTTGCAGTAGTTGTTTTTCAAGTATTGTGGCCGCTTCAGTAGTTTGTGATAAAGAAAAAAAAATTGTTTATGTAGATTAGCAGTGGTACATGGATACTAGAGCTACTTCTCATATATCTTCTCGATCATGTCGGTAATTTTTCTTTTCACTCGGTAGTACAAATTACCAATCCGTATCCTCCGCTTTATCTTAAAAATGTACTTATTACTCCAAATATAATTAACAATCTTATCTCAGTTCGTAAACTGACCACCGATAATCAATGCTCAATTGATTTTGACCCTTATGGGATGAGGGGCTATCATACCCGACAAATTCTTCATTGTTGTGATAGCACGAGTGACTTATATCCCTTGCCTGTTGAAGCTTCAGCATTTGCGCTTCTTTCTAATACTCACGATCTGCGTCACCCAGTGGCGGATCCAGGAATCCGATGTAGGGTATGCACAATTTTAATTAGTGTTGTTAATAACTTTAGTTTTTCCGGATGCTTTTTTCGGTTCGGGTTTTCCGGTTTCAGAATTTAGGTTTGGCGCGTCTATTTTGATTTTCGGGTCTGATATATTAAAGTTGATCTACGTTGTCAAGTTTAGGTTATCTAAACTTAAGTTGGTTAGTTGGATTAGAGTATTGTAACTATAATTGACATAATATTATTAGCAACTACAAGTATAAATAAAGTAAAGTAAACTTCTATGATCGAGTGCTACAAGTGAAAAAAAACATTTATAACTTCGTAACATGCAAAAACTAGTATACATATGAAAGAAACACGAATAGTCTGATAATAAGTCAAGTTGCATTATTTTTTTAACAGGTTGGGCCTTCCTAGGGGTGTTCATCGGTTCGGTTATCGGGTTATTCGGTTTGTTCGGTTCGGTTTGTTCGATTTATTTTTTTTCTGAGTATAACCGAGAACCGAACCGAACCGAACTTAAATTGATTAAACCGAACCGAATAACCGAAAACCGAACACCCATAACCGAAAACCAAACCGAATAACCCGAATTACATAAATTTAATTATTTATCCACTTATTTATATATATTTTTAGCAAAAAAAAATTTTCAAGCTCAAAAAATGTTATATATCTATACTATATAAAATGGAAAAATGGTCAAAGTGGAAAAGTGAAAAATGTTGAAAGTTGAATGTTGAAAACATGATCAATGGAGAGAGAAATAAATAATATAATTAATACTCTTATTAAAACACCCCATTACTTAAAAGTACAATAATTTATTCACATTGTACACCTAATTAAAAGCACATCTACCAAATTAAAAACAATCAATTGAAACCGATACCGGGTTGACCCGTTGAAACCGATACCGGGTTGACCTGTTGAAACCGATACCGGGTTGACCAGAGACGCTTCAAACCCGCTGGCTGACCGGTTTAATTTGCATTTTTCGACCCAACCTATCGGTTTGACTCGGTTTAAATCGACCTGTTTTTTTATCGGAACAGTTCAACCAGTTGAACCACCCGGGTAAAATCGGGTTTCAAATTTGACAAAATTATGTGAGAAATGATGAAGTAGTTGTGGAACCCGTGACAATTTTTTTGAAAGGAGAGACCAAGTAATTGTAGTTTTGGTTTATTTTGCTTTGACACATGTAATTTGTCATTTGTATAATGTTATTTTAAAAATGTTGCTCTTGCACCATTTAAGGGACTAGCATATATGAATCATCGTTTAAAAGTTAATATATATTGTATAGCCCTTTGTCAGTGTATCAATAATGTTATGTAAGTTTATTAAAATCACAAAAAATAAATAGTATTGTTATCTTTAGCGATAATTATTTGTACCTCAAACAAATAGCTTTGAACAATGCATAAATATCTATACAAATTGATAGTACAAAATAATCTTATATGGTGATATCCAATTTGCAAAGTTACAATTTTAAAAGCCAAACACCAAATGATAAACGTTACACATGTAAAAAAAATAGTTATCACTGCCTAAATTACTGACAAAACAAGAAAAGGCGGTCACACATGTTGCCTATACCTCTAAACTACAATATAATATTGCCAACTACATAATACCGTTGCTTTTTGTAATGCTTGAATCTATTATTACTAAAAATCTTAATAACTTAAAACAATCCTATTAGAAAATATACTCACACACTTAGATCGACTCCACATAATTTTTTAAAAAACTATATATTTATGCTGCTATGCAACCACGCATCAGAATTGTAGTTATTCGAAAACGATTCTCTAATGCTACAAATACAGCTTGTTGAAAGAAACTTATGGGTCATCGGAACTTTGCAGAAAACTAGACATCGCTGCCGCTAGGCGCGGGTACTCGTCTAGTATAGTATAAAAGAGTTTTAATAATTTTTTTGTATATAAAAATTTATTTGAATTCGGTTTTCGGTTTGGATTGCTAAAACCATAACCGAACCGAAAACCAAATATTTAATTCGGTTCGGTTCGGTTTTGGCAACTTCGGTTCGGTTACGAGTTCGGTTCGGTTACGAGCTCGGTTCGATTATTTTCGGTTCGGTTCGGTTTCGGTTTTCGGTTTATTCGGATATTACCCAACCCATGAACACCCCTAGGCCTTCCAAATAGAAAATGGGCTGTTAAATCAAAGTGTTATTAACACAATTGGGCCTGTTACAAATATAAACTTTCCTTTTAACTTACAGAATCCCTCATGGCCTCCTCCTTCTTCCTAAAAATTGCCGCTTCATTACTGAAACTCACCACCAGGGTTTTCTTTTATTTTGAACAAAGGTAACTTAGATTGGGGTATGCACTCAGAAATTTTGGGTATTTGAAAGGGTATGCACTCACAAGTTTTTAGTGTATTTGGTTGTTAGTTTGAAGAAAAAACAATTTTTTTTACACTACTAAGAATTCACGCAGGGTATGCACTTGTATACCCTGCTTAAGCTTTAAGTCCGCCCCTGGCGTCACCAAATACTCGGTCACCCCGGTGACACAGTCATCCAAACTCTTGCAAGTTGCATCTCGTGGTTTTGTCCCTTTGTAACAAGCAAAATACTCATTCGTTGTGTCGTTCTTTTCAGTTAGGTAAGCAAACCACACTTCCCTTTTATCGGTCTACACCTGTAGTCAAGTCTCCTTTTGACATTGTTCATTCCGATCTTTGGACATCTCCTGTCAATACTATGTCCTTTTCCTAGATCACTTTTGCCATTTCCTTTAGGTGTATCCATTACATAGAAAATCTGACGCTCAATCTTTTGGGTATAGGGCCTTCCAGCCGGTAAAATATATTACTCAAAAAAACAATTAAGTACAATGGAATGTGACTGAGATACCACATTAACCTCAAGCAACCGCTTGAACAACCAATAAATCATTCATGACAAACTATAAATGATCAACTAGTTACACACAACTCGACAACTAAAACAAAAACAAGCATAAACTAAGACACGTCAACCTTATGCTAAACAAAAGAAAAGCAACATATCCAAGTCTAATGTCATGGATGGCAGCAGCCTTTAATTGGGCCACAGATAGACCACAATCATCAAAGTAATCATCTTCATAATCATTGTAGTCATATGTACTATCTTTCCATTGCTCCAAAAGACTCCTCTCGTTCCCTCCACTACCAAAATATTTAGTCTCGTTAGGATATTCCAGAACTTCATCATCGTCGCTATGAGAAACAACCACATTACCCACTTTAGAGACTGGATTACCCACCTTAGTTGAAGAATCAACCTTTATAGAGGTTTACCATCATCATTTACAAGAGTAACATTCCCCTCAATAATTATTTTTTCAAGCTTTCCAATTTTCTCAACAATAGGAGTAATACTAGCGCTACCATAATCGCCCAAAGCAGAAGTACAAGGAGAGGAAGAAGTACTAGGCTTCGTAGCTGTAGCCTGCTCCTTCTCCTTATCACTCGGAGGACAATCATCAACACGCTCCTCACCCAACGAATTCAAAACATCAAAAGTACTGGAAAACTTAGTGTTCGTACCATATTTATAATTAGAAGAAGAAGTATCTTTTTGAACCTTAGGATCTGAACCTTACTTAGTAGTTGTCGTCGATATAGTTCTCCAAAACTTAAGTTTTGGCTTGTTAAGCCTAACACCACCAATGGGCCGAGACTGAGACGAATCAGCCATACTTTTTCCTTTATTCTTTCAATTTCTTACCTCAATGAAGCCCTCTTCACGATTATCCACCGGATTAAACACCTTGGTTGCCACATTAATGTCATTACGAAAAGTCTTCTTTACACATTTTGGACAATCAAAAAGAGCATGCCCAAATGATTTATAATCAATACAATGAGGAGGCTTCCATTCATATTCGACGTTAATAATTTCCGTAGTATAACCATTACCTTCTTCATTCGGAATAGCCATTGTAACTTGGCTCTTCAATTCAGATTTCGTGCTTAATTCAACTAAGGCATGAGCAAAACTTATACGGCCCCAAGACTCTACACACATAGAACTTGTGAATGCATCCAACATAATACGTTTCCCTACTTGCGTGGCAATCAAGCTCAAACCATCCTCTGATTAAGCAACCAAATGAACTTTATGCAATTTAATCCAAACCGGTACGTTGTTTAACCAGTTTCTATTAAGGGATAAATTAGGAGTCCATTTGTTAAGAATAATAGGCAAGTTACGAATTAACCAAGGACCTCGTTCCAAAACACGATCCACACCCTCCTTGATAGCAAACTTAAAAAGATACACACCATCATCATTCTTCATAAGCTTTTGCAAGCCAAACTTACCCCATGTATTAGTGACATAACTTTGAACATTAGGGAAGGCAATAGTCTTACCAAGGGAGTAACCAACTAACGTATTATCATGACGACATGGAAACCTTCTCCATAGTAGCCCTTGGAAGCATTGTGTCATGGGATTCATTTCCGTGCCTTTGTTAATACCCAATTCAATTGCGAAATAAAAGCTTTCCAATGTGATAAAGGTAGGGAATTTGACAACAATGCCCTTCGTAATATGTTTTCCACAAGTAGCATCCAATTACGCTTCTCTTGCCCACGAACCTCTCAGCAAAACGGTAGGTCTGAACGCATGATTTAACGTTGTGCGTCAGTCCTCTTTCAAGCTCGTCTTCCACGTGAATACTGGGTTGAAGCTCTTCTCACAACTACCTACCAACTTAATATTCTTCCACTCACCTCTATCAGTAACGACATCCAATACAGTAAGTTATTAAATAAACAAACCTCTTACTCACATCTCCACACATTTGGATGCCTTTGGTATCCTTATGCTTTGCTACCACACAAACGTGCCCCTCGCACAACCCCGTCTATCTTTCTTGGGCATCCCTCACTAACCATCCCCATTATTGTTGCCTCAATTAAAACACCAACAAAATCATCATCTTTCGTCATGTCAATTTTGATGAGACTCTATTTCCTTATGGTTCCATGACTCCTACTAAATCCCTTCATATCATTTCCTGGAAACTAATCTTGACCCCGATCCCATATTTTTATGCATCCTCACCACGCCAACTAATTCCTAACAACCAACATCTCAAACTACATATACACCATCATCACATCTAACTCCACCAGCACCAACTCCACCGCCACCAACACCACCCAACTCGCAACACCCTATGGTCACATGCTCTAGATTCGGAACACACATACCTAACACAAAATACAGTTTCCATGTTGCCACTACATCCCCTATCCCTAAGCCTCCTATCCATGTCCTACAAGATCCAACTTGGAAACATGCTATGTGTGATGAATATAAAGCTCTCAATAAGAACAAAACTTGGGTTCTTGTTCATCGCCCTCCAATTGTCAACATTATGCGCTCCATGTGGTTTTTAAGCACAAATTTCAAGCAGATGATTTATTAAGTCGCTACAAAGCGTGTGCTTGTTGTTAATGGTCGCAACCAACAAGAGGGTATTGACTTTGATGAGACTTTTAGTTTGGTCGTCAAACCAACTACTATATGAACAGTTCTCAGGCTTGCAGTATCTCGTTTGTGGCATGGTCACCTTTCGGAAATAGTTTATATGCATCAACCAATTAGGTTTTGAGATCCACAACACCCTAATCATATTTATCTTCTAAAGAAATCTTTATACGGTCTAAAACTAGCACTTCATACCTGGTTTGAGTGGTTTGTAGCTTATACCATGTGTGTTGGTTTTCAAGACAACAGATGTGATATTTTTAGATGCGGATCTAAGATTGCTTACTTACTATTATATATGGATGAAATTTTTCTTAAAACTTCTTCATTGGGTTATCTCCTCTGTACACAACAAGTTTGCTATGACAAATATTGATTTGCTTAATTACTTTCTCAGTATAGCAACTACTCGAACCTTTTTCGATTGTTTCTTTCACGGTCCAAATATGCTTCAGAGATACTTGAGTAAGCCTACATGCTTAATTTTAGCCCTTGTAGGTCTCCTGTTTACACCGAGACCAAGCTTGGGCCGGATGGTGCACCTATTGATGATCCTACATTGAATCGTAGTTTTGTCAAGGCTTTACAGTAAATCTCACATTTACTCACCCAGTTTGTCATATGTTGTACATATTTTTCTCTTCATGCATGACCCGCGTGAACCTCATCTTGTTGCCATGAAGCATGTGCTTCGTTATGTTCGTGGGATTATTGACCATGTCCTACAGTTGTTTGTTTCTTCTACATCACAACTTACGAATTATTTGGATGAAGATTGGCTGGGTGCCATTTTGCTTGTCGTTCTACATTAGGTTATTGTGTGTATATGGGCGGAAATATCTTATTATTAGAACTGCATGCCCTTTTTCTTACTGCTAAATTGGTTTATTGCGACACTGTTAGTGTTGTCTAGTTGTATGTTAATTAGGTTCATCATTAACACGCGAAACACATTGAAATAGATATACATTTTTTATAAAGGATCAGTGCCACAATTCACGTTCGTGTGCTTCATGCTCCATCCCGTTATCAATATACAATATCTTCACAAAAGAGCTTCCTTATCACTTGTTTGCAAATGTTCGATCCAGTTTGAATGTTCATCAACCTCCTGCTCTGATATGGTTTTAGTGAAGGTCAACGAAAGTCAACAAGTCAACTAGCAAAAGTCAAATCATAACCACCACAACTACATTTCCCGCCCATCTTACTTGCATAAAGACACACTCTTGTATTCATTTTCATATCATCTCTGTAATTGTAAAATACTTCTCACATCTGTAACAAACTCATCTTCTTAATAACAAATCATGTTCTTCATGTTCGAGCCTCTTTTCATAATTGTTGAAGCTCTTGCTTGTTGAATTAGACTCTTTTCGATTCATAACTGAATCCTGAAGCAGTCATATCCTTTAGCTCATATCATCTTGGTATCAGAGCCACAATTCTGGCTAGACACATTCTTCCAATTATGTTACAAATTCTTTCTCAACCATAAATACCACCAACTGTCACCATAATCCATCACTCCCATTTTTTCCAACCCAAACTACACCACAACATGTTTCATTTACACTTTCCAATCTCATACATATGTTCTTGATCAGTTAGTTACAAATCTTGTTAAGCAGTTACAGTTCTTGATCAATTAGTTACAATGGTGACTCAAACAAGATCATATAATGCTGGTACTGATGATGAAACCAGAGAGGTCCTTAGGCAAACTATTGCAACACTTATAAGACAAGAAATGGATAAGCTAAGGGTGGAAATGAGGCAAGAAGTTGTTGGAGACAACAATGGTGCAATCCTCAGGCAACAAGGGGGTGGTCAAAGGGGAGTTCAGTTTAGTAGAGTCACTAAGATTGAATTCCCTAGATTTGGTGGTACTGAAGATGTTAGGGGATGGATGTTTAGATATGAACAGTTCTTCAAGGTAGATCAAATTTCTGATGATCAAAAGGTAAATCTCATCTCAATTCATCTTCATGATCTTGCTTTAATGTGGCATAGACAGTTTGTTAGGATAATGGGGGATAATGTTGATTGGCACTTGTATAGAGAAGCAATCTTGAAAAGATTTGGTGTTGCTTATGATGACCCCATGGCTGAAATTAAGAAGTTAAGGCATACAGGCACTATACAAGAGTACATAGATGCATATGATCAATTGCTTTGTAGATTATAATTGCCTGAAGAACAAGCAATGAGTTTCTTTATTGCTGGTCTGCAAAGTGAAATTGAGTTAGCTGTTACGATGTTTAAGCCAGGAACACTAGCAGATTTGTATGGACTTTGCAAGTTGCAAGAAGCTAATCAGTTGGTGATTAGGCAAAAGACTAGACCACTATTGCCCACACCAAGGTTTAGCTATTCAAGTCCAGGCCAAATTAACAGTCCAAAACCATTAGCTTTGCCTGCACCTAACTCTAATTGGAAAACAAAACCTGGTAATGGCCAAACTATCCCATTCAGGAAGCATCTCACTCAGAGAGAGTTAGAAGAAAAAAGAGCCAAGAACTTGTGTTTTTACTGTGATCAGAAGTACACACCAGGCCATAAATGCAATGGTCAGGTTTATTCTTTAGAAGTAAGTGCTTGTGTGGAGGAAGAGGAGTCCCAGTTTGGTTTAGGTGTTGAATCTGAACAGGAGTGTTTGGAGGAAGTGGTACAATGGCAACCACCACCAAATCCAACCCAGGAAATAGCACCACAAATTTCTTTGAATGCTATTACAGGGGTTTACAATTACCAAACCATGAGAATCAGTGGCTATGTGGGCAAGTTTGATATTGGAACTGCAGTACTCATAACTTTTTTGGTTGATTCTGGCAGTACTCATAACTTTTTAGATATTGGAACTGCAAAAAGGCTTGGTTGTGAAATTAGAAGAACTTATCCTTTGCAAGTCACTGTGGCTGGGGGTAATACCATGGTGAGTGATACTATTTGTCCCAATTTTACTTGGACTCTGCAAGGTGAAAAGTTTTCTTCCACAATTATGTTGTTACCATTAGGGGGCTATGAGATGGTACTAGGACTTCAGTGGTTATCTTCTTTGGGTTAAATTTTATGTAACTTCAGTGAACTAAGAATGAGATTTGCTTACAAGGGGAAACAAATGACTCTAAGGGGAACAACTAAGACAGCTGCACAATGGATGACTGGGAGGTATTGTATGGGAGCTCAGTGTGCTTCAATGACTTTGTGTGTCTATCCAGTCAGTATGTTAAACACTATGGAGTTGTCTCACAGTTTTTTGGAACCCCTATTACATGAGTATGCTGATGTCTTTGCTGAACCAAAAGGCCTTCCACCTCAGAGGAGTCATGATCATAGAATACCACTTAAAGAAGGTGCTCCTATAGTCAACATTAGACCTTACAGACATCCCCTACCCAAAAAGACGCAATAGAAGCCATGGTGCAAGAATTACTTGATTCAGGGGTGATCAGACATAGTACCAGTTCCTTTGCATCTCCAATTGTCATGGTAAAGAAAAAGGATGGCACTTGGAGGATGTGCATTGATTATAGACAATTGAACAAACATACCATCAAAGACAAATTCCCTATCCCAATCATTGAAGAAATTATAGATGAGTTACATGGTTCTGTTGTTTTTTCTAAGTTGGATCTGAGGTCAGGATACCACCAGATTAGAATGTATGAAGATGACATTGCTAAGACAACATTCAAAACTCATGAAGGCCACTATGAGTTCTTGGTCATGCCATTTGGTCTCACTAATGCTCCTTCAACCTTTCAGTCCTTAATGAGGAACATTTGAGGCTAATCTTGCATACCATGAGGGTCAATCAACTATATGCCAAGAAAAGTAAATGTACCTTTGGAGTTTCTCAAGTGGAGTACCTTGGTCACATTTTTTTAGACAAAGGAGTGGCAACTGATCCTAACAAAATAGTAGCTATGCAACAATGGCCAAGTCCAAAGAACCTTAAACAACTCAGAGGGTTTTTGGGTTTGACAGGGTACTATAGGAGGTTCATCAGAGATTATGCTCTTATCAGTCACCCTTTAACAGTTTTGCTCAAGAAAAATGCCTTTACTTGGTCTGAATCAGCTGAAGCAGTTTTTCAAGAGCTTAAGCAGGCCATGACACATGCACCAGTTCTCAAATTACCAAATTTTGAGGTACCTTTTATAGTAGAAACTGATGCTTCTGACAGTGGGATAGGAGCACTTTTGATACAAGGGGGACATCGTATTGCTTACATGAGCAAGTCTTTGGCACCAAGACACCACACCCTATCAACTTATGAAAAGGAATTCTTAGCTGTGATTCAAGCTCTTGAAAAGTGGAGGGGCTATTTGTTAGATAGGCACTTTATCATTAAAACAGACCACTTCAGTCTCAAGTATCTATTGGATCAGAGAATCACCACACCTGCTCAAATGAAGTGGTTGCCAAAATTGATGGGTTATGATTATGAGATTGAGTATAAACAAGGGAAAGAGAATGTTTCTACTGATTCTTTATCCAGAATACCAAACACAGGTACAATTTTGCAGATGATCACCACTACTCTCTCAAGTGATTTTTACCCAAGGATAACAGCTACTTGGTCTATTGATGTTGTACTACAAGCTTTAATCCAAAGATTGCAGTCTTCAAATTTCCCTCCTAAACACTACACTTGGTCTGATAATAAGCTGTTAAGAAAAGGCAAATTGGTCATTGGTAATGATTTAGCTTTAAAAAAGGAATTATTGCACCACTTTCATGATGAATCTCAAGGGGGACATTCTGGCATTCAAGCTACTCTTCAAAGGTTATGTGCTTTGGTTTATTGGAAGGGTATGAGGAAGGAAGTCAAACAATATGTAAGGAACTGTGGGGTATATCAATGTGGGGTCTGTCAAAGGTTTAAACCAGAACTTGTGAAGTCACTAGGGCTCTTACAACCACTTCCTATTCCTGATACAATTTGGTCAGACATTTCTATGGACTTTGTAGATGGTCTACCATTGTCAAAAGGGAGATCAGTGATACTAGTGGTGGTGGATAGGCTTTCAAAATATGCTCACTTCATTCCCTTAACTCACCCTTATACTGCTTTGACTGTGGCACAAGCATTTCTGGACAATGTCTAAAAACTACATGGTCTTCCAAGGGTAATTGTTAGTGACAGAGATACAGTTTTCTTGAGCAAGTTTTGGAAGGAATTGTTTGGTCTCCTACAGGTTAAACTACACATGAGTTCTGCATATCACCCACAAAGTGATGGACAAACAGAGGTGGTTAATAGGTGCCTTGAGTGCTACCTCAGATGTATGAGTGGGGATAGACCAAAGGAGTGGTTGAACTGGCTTGCTTTAGCTGAATATTGGTACAATACCAATTATCATACTGCTATCAACACTACTCCATATCAAGTTGTCTATGGCCAATCACCACCTCCTCACATTGCTTACACTCATGGGGATAGTAAAGTTGAAGCAGTGGATAGATCTCTTACAGCCAGGGAAGAAGCCATCAATTTGCTAAAGTTCCATTTGTTAAGGGCTCAAGGAAGAATGAAGTCATTGGCAGACAAAAACAGGACAGACAGGGAGTTTCCACTCAACTCATGGGTCTATCTTAAGCTTAAACCTTACAGGCAGTCTACCTTCAGGAAAGGAAAACATAACAAGTTATCTCAAAGGTTTATTGGTCCATTCAAAGTTATTCAGAGGATTGGAAAGGTGGCTTATAAACTGGAATTGCCAGAGTCTGCACAAATCCACCCAGTCTTCCATGTGTCCCAATTGAAGCTGCATAGAGGAGATCCACCAGTTGTACCAGCTACTCTTCCAAGATTCAACAAAGATGGAGTACTTGCAGTGGAACCTATGGCTATATTGGACAGAAGGCTAGCTAAAAAAGGAAATGCGGCAGCAGTGTATGTGTTGGTTCAGTGGGTCAATGGGACAGTTGCAGATGCTACTTGGGAGTTGTATGAGGATATTGTTGATCGCTTTCCATCCTTTAACATGTCTGCTTAATGTTTGATTACTTGAGGACAAGTAATATTTGAAGGGGAAGGCATTGATATGGTTTTAGTGAAGGTCAACGAAAGTCAACAAGTCAACTAGCAAAAGTCAAATCATAACCACCACAACTACATTTCCTGCCCATCTTACTTGCATAAAGACACACTCTTGTATTCATTTTCATATCATCTCTGTAATTGTAAAATACTTCTCACATCTGTAACAAACTCATCTTCTTAATAACAAATCATGTTCTTCATGTTCGAGCCTCTTTTCATAATTGTTGAAGCTCCTGCTTGTTGAATTAGACACTTTTCGATTCATAACTGAATCCTGAAGCAGGCATATCCTTTAGCTCATATCATGCTCAAACCGCGAGGATGTATTAGTAGACATTATTATTACTTTACTAGCATTGCTTACTATTATCATTGTAAAGACTTGTCCCATTAGATTGCTTAAGTTAGCTTTGATATTAAGAGTTTGATCAAATGGAGAAAGATGAGAAACAATTAAAAATCACACATATATGTATACAAAAATAAATTCATCTTCCCATAAAATTCCACACCTTACTCAAATTATTGTCTAAAAATCCTTCTTATTTTTTTTTTAGTTTTTAGTGGTTCTTTTGATATCAATAAAAAACGCAAGGGAAAATACCATACCTTTTAACATAGAGGAGAGTTATTTTACATACTAAAGTTTTCTTACATATCAAGGGACTCATCTCCACCATCCATCTAAAAAGAAATCAACGGCTGAGATTAAAAACATTTTATTATTTCATATATTTTTTATAATTTAAATATCTCTTAAACCGTTAATCGTTAAGTGAAAATATTTACACCGTCGCGAAGAGCATTTAATTATCTTTCTATAGACGGGCACTTTGATATACTTTCGAAAAAAGAAAAAAAAAATCGTTTTTTCGTCTTTTTTTACGTTACTTGAAATTTGCATGAAAAAAATCATATATGATTAAACACTAATTTGAATATCACATGTGATATTAGTGTTAAATCATATATGATATGTGATATCACATGTGATATGATATGTATATCATATGTGATTTTACATTAATATCAGATGTAATATTACACTAATATCACATGTGATATTACATATCATATATGATATAACACTAATATCATATATGATATAACACTAATATCACATGTGATGTTCAAAATAGTGTTTAATCATATATGATTTTTTAATGCAAATTTCAGTAACATAAAAAAATGAAAAAACTTTAAATAAAACGTGAAAAATAAGAAAAAAAAAATTTTGTCGAAAGTATATCAAAATGCCTATCTATAGAAAGATAATTAAATGCTCGTCGCGATGATATTTTGTTTTTCGTTTAACGATTAAAGGTTTGAAAGTTATAAATATTTGAAAAAAGAAGATGAAAGTGGGTTTTTAAATTGTTGGGATTAATCTCATCCATTAGATCAAATAAAAATAGATGGTAGAGATTGATCCTTGGTATGTAAATAATCTTTTGTCCTCAAATGATCTTAAATCTTTTAACATATGCACTTGCTCACATTTATAGGCCCAATCAAACTGTGGTGCACATTATTCGGTTCTAAGTTCTAACTTCTAAATATCATTTTTCACCACAAGATCATCATTAGACATCAAATCTTCAAACCTTAAAATATGTTACCTTTGTGTGTTTCTTAAGAAAAACTGAATAGGTTTACATACATTACAACAAATACATGAACGAAACCAAATTAGCAAGTAGTAGTTCATTACATCCTTAAAACAAATCCAAACCAAGATATTCTAGAGTAGTAAAAACTACGTCTTGGTACGTACACAAGTATTATTTTAGCTTAAACATTATACATTAACATAGACATAGTCAACTTACCATAGTAAATGACTACCGAGTAAAATACATCCCTTAATTATATAGGAATAGCTCTATTGACTTTAGGATACACCACAGTAGCAGGATGAGCCATAATACGACGACCTTTCATATGCTTAAATATATAAACCACCGCACCCACTGGCCACTCCACTATGGCTGCAGCCGCAAATGCTATGAACCCAACTGTGGGACCCACTACTTTGCATCTGCATGGGTTGCTTTTTGTCCCACACTGTATGCATATAGGAAATCCAGCTACCATCTTGTTTGCTTTAACTTTGACGGTTTATCTTTTGCTAACTATTGTTTGGAGAGATGATTGTGATGGGTACTTAAATGGCTGTTTGGGTTTTATAGGGTTGTTTTTGTGATTTTTAATGGTTTAGGATGGCAGCTTGGGTGATACGTGTTGTGCTATGGGAGTGTTGTTGTGTATACGTGCGTGGTGAATTGTTGGAGAACGAGGACACGTGTCTAAAGTCTAGTGAATGCCGGATATATAGGAATTTAAAATGGATAATGTTATTTAATGTCGAGGCTGGCTATTGGGTGATATCAAATGATCTTTGATTGGAACTATTTTTCATTTTCGGGCCGTATTTCGGTGTGCCACTACAAAGAGACCCATACACAAAGAGATTTTCGGGCTGTCTCGAGAATTTCGGTGGGCTCGTGCCACTACAAAGAGACCCTTATACACAAAGATAGAATATGTCAATAGTACATGAACTAATTAAATGCTCGTATTGTGTATATATAATAAGAAGTCCATGAAATTTTGTGGCCTTCGTCAGGCGATGCTTTATGCAATTACATCGTCTGCACTCCCTGGTTCTGCTCCTCCGAGTTCGATTTAACGAACAAACATTCTCTTTGTTTTTTATATCTTTTTCTTCTTCTTGAAGAAACTGCTACTACTATTGAACTTAAACATTTAATGTGTACAATTGTCACAATACACTATACAATTTCAAATGATAATAACACGCCCTTAAGTTATGTTTAATGTTTGGGCACTAATCTATTACTAACATTGTAAAGGAAATATTAATTTTTTGTTGTTGTTGGAGGTAGGATATGGATTTTCCTGGTGGGAAGATTTCCTTTACAGCGAAAAAGAGCTTTCTTCCTGGTTCATCTGAGGAGAGGGTGCCATGTTATCGAGTTCTTGATGAAGATGGTCACTCGTCGTCTAACGTAACTAGCCAGCTAATGTTTTTTTCTTTGTCAATTAGATTCTCATGTTTACATGGATCTTTTAACCTTGCTGGTTATATAAATTATTAGGTGATCAGTAAAGAAGTTGCATTGAAAATGTATAGTGGCATGGTGACCCTTCAAACAATGGATAAATTCTTTTATGAGGCGCAACGGCAAGGTAGATTGTCATTTTATTTAACCTCATTTGGTGAGGAAGCTATCAATTTAGCATCGGCTGCAGCACTTAGCATTGACGATGTAATATTGGCACAGGTTCGACTAAACTTTGACAACAACAAAAAAATGAATTTTACATCAACCATTAAACTTGCTTGTCAAATGTGTAGACTACAAATATAATTAGTCCTATAGAGATCGATCATGGTTTATTCACATCGGCTTTCTCGACATATGTTGCAGTATAGAGAGCCAGGAATGTTGTTATGGCGTGGCTTTACGCTTCAAGATTTTGCAAACCAATGCTTTGGAAATAATGCTGATCATGGAAAAGGCAGGCAAATGCCAGTTCATTATGGATCAAAAAACCTTAACTTTATGACTATCTCATCACCATTAGCGTATGTCACTTTACACTCATTGCTCGTTGTTTATCCTTTTTCGTGTTAATTATTTTGGTTGAGTATATGAAAAGTTTGCATCATTATTCTTCTTACTCCAGGACACAACTTCCACAGGCAGTTGGTGTTGCTTATTCTCTAAAGATGGATAAAAAGGATTCATGTGTAGTGGCCTATCTAGGAGATGGTAGTTCGAGTGAGGTATATAGAATGTTTGTTATATTCGTAGAATGTTGTGCAAATGATATATATCTTTTAATGAAAGTGTAATCTTTGTGAAGGGAGATTTTCACGCAGCTTTGAATTTTGCTGCGGTTTTGGATGCTCCAGTTGTGTTCATATGTCGCAACAACGGATGGGCAATTAGTACTCCTGTCACTGATCAATTTCGAAGTAATTGTTCACATCATAGTTTTCTATCTCATTAGTCCAAAAACAGTGACAAATAGTATTATACAATTTGCTCCTTGGTCATATTCATGAGAATGTTTACATGTGAGCAGGTGATGGCATTGTGGTTAAAGGCCAAGGCTATGGAATTTCAAGTATAAGGGTAGACGGCAATGATGCTCTTGCTATGTACGATGCTGTTCGTAGTGCTCGTGAAATTGCCATAAATGAACAACGACCTATACTTATCGAGGTTGATCATACGTGACTTTGATTAGTCATCTTTTCTTTTCACTTTATATATTGTTTGTTTATCTAAAATTATATGTTTGTTTTCTTTCTTAAGGCCATGACATATAGAGTAAGCCACCACTCTACATCTGATGATTCCACAAAGTACAGGTCTACTGATGAAATCGAATACTGGAAAACAATTCATTCTCCTATAACAAGATTTAGAAAATGGGTCGAGAGAAAAGGTTGGTGGAGCGATAAAGAAGAATCCGAGCTTCATCTTGATGTAAAGAAACAGGTAAATAATCCTAGTTTGATTCATTATCTGTATTTGATAACCAGAAGTCAGCATTATAAAACAATCACTATTTACAGGTAAAACAAGCGATGGAAGAAGCTGAGAAACAAGAAAAGCCACCACTTAGAGATATGTTCACAGACGTATATGAGGACTTACCTTCGAATTTAGTGGAACAAGAAACGTCGCTTAGAGAAACAATACAAAGGCATCCACAAGACTTCCCTAAGGACGTACCTCTATGAAATCATATTGCTAGCGATCGCCATGTATTAGAACTACAAAATAATGTTGCATATTAAGAGAAAAATTGCAACAAAATACTCTGATCTTAATTATCGTATCTACTAATACACCCTTACGACGGTTTACCAAACTACGCACCTCTTAGTACTGGTTACTGACAGTGTCATCACATCAAAATTCAAGTTATCAAGGATCGAATCCGGTACCATTTGGTACTATTACTGTAGTTGTCTAGCTTCAAATGTGACGCGATGATGTTGGTTGTCATCCAAGCTCAAGTCACATATATTAAAGTTTAAGCTAGTCATGTTTTCTAAGTCCTGTTGCAATTAATTTCTTTTTTTTAAAAAAAATTGGCGTTCCATCTTCAATTTTGTTTTTTTAGTTTTGCACATATCATTTCTCAAATGTATATGATACAATAATTTCTTCGCAGAAAAAAAAAAAGAAAAACATAAAGCTTCCAACACTAAAGACCATTGAGTAGGGGTGGCAATTTTCGACACGACACGATAAACGACACGAACCCGACACAAAGTTAAACAGGTTTGGGTTGAGGATAAACAGGTTTGGTTCAAAAACAGGTCAACCAGTCTAACCCGTTTAATAAACGGGTCGTGTTTGGGTTGAGTAAGTATTAAACAGGTTAACACGTGAACCCGTTTAAGTATACGAGGCTCTAAAAATAAAATATATAACTTGGATTTTATGTTAGATTTGGATTAAATGTATTTTATTATGTACTTAGTATGATTGAGTTACGATTATAACTCGCATATCATTGAAATTGTCGTATAGTTATTTGTATGTTATTTAAACTAGTTAATTCAACAAACCACCAACCTTATTCACCGTTTGACCTATTTACTTAAACATATTAAACGGGTTGCACATGTTATGCAGGTCTGAGTTAGAGTTGAGTTTCTTGACACGATTAATAAATGGGTCGTGTTTGGGTTGAGGTTATAGTGACCCGCCAACCAGCGAACCCGAATAGGTCAACCCGAACACGACTCGATTGACACCCCTACCATTGAGTAGTACTTTTTTGTACATTTTAGCAATAAAGGTGATCGATAGAAAATAGGCAAAACTCAACTGCTTTAACCTTTAGGGTGAATTTCGAATTTTCAATACATCACAAATAGGATTGCATGATATGATGTCTAAAATGCATCTAGACAATAATGAAGAGGAGATTCATTATTCTACTACGCAACAAACAGTACGAGTCCATGATCTATGACAATAATACATGATCGTACTCAAGTATATAAAAAATTGAATAAGGTGATGTTGGAACATAGGTTCACATGGCCGAGGTCTTACAAAAGCAGCCCCTTTACTCTCGGGTAGTGACTATCTATATCATACGTCTCTCATACCCCATTCCCGCAGAATTTGGTATCATTGTTGTTGTTGTTGTTGTTGTTGAATCAACTTGTCCATTCCCGCAGAATTTGGTATCATTGTTGTTGTTGTTGTTGTTGAATCAACTTGTCGACATATAGTAGATAAGCTAATGGTTGAAACAAAAAATAAACGTGTCTTTATGAGTTTTACAACTTCTTTGGATCTCCACTATACGAAGGAACTTGATTCCCAACCATTTGTTTTCGTAGGAGGCGAAAGCTCAGAAAGAAATTTTATCAACAAAATGTGTATGTCTAGGATAAAAGATTAAAAACAAATCAATCAATCTAGTTGTGACATTAGTATCAACAATGAAATTGGTTTATTAGTTCGGCTTCGGTTCTTGCCTTAATTAGTTTTCGATGTACAAGTCCAAACCTAAGTTGTATAAGCTTCTTGCTTAACGTGTAAGGATGGTGTTCGTGTAAGGATGGTGTTCGGATGAACTAGTTTTAGTATTATGAGTGCTTTTATATGATAACTTTCAAAAAAAATATTGCTAATATTGGTAATTGCTAGTTTATTGGACATTTGAAGATAATTGCCTATGGCAGTTGCTATAATGAATGAGACATAAGATAAGATATCTCCATCATATTAATTTGGAGGATGAACATATGTGGATGTAGTAGTTACGTGCTTGTCCGTAAAACGTTCCTTGCTAGATGACTTACAATCTTAGAAACAAAAACAAAAACAAAAATGTCATTTACATTCGTAAACACCATATAGTTGAACAGTTCATTCGTTATCCATAGAACATCGATCGTGTAACATGAATGTAATATATTTTTTTGGTTAAAAGGGATCACTCTGGTATATATATTACTTCAAAAAACGTTTAAGTATAGTGGATAAGAGTGAGTATCTTATATCTATTGGGATTTTAGAACTAAGTTAACCATTAATCTCTACGAGTACGCAGCGGATATGGATCTAATATTTGCAATTAGGTTAAACACGTAATTAATAAACAATTAATTAATAAAAATGA
The DNA here is from genome assembly GCA_910596185.1 of Chrysanthemum makinoi. Classification (NCBI taxonomy): domain Eukaryota; kingdom Viridiplantae; phylum Streptophyta; class Magnoliopsida; order Asterales; family Asteraceae; genus Chrysanthemum; species Chrysanthemum makinoi. The sequence continues at coordinate 174,798,282 of OU343224.1, forward strand.
TAAAAGAAAACCTAACCTTTCTGGCTATTTGAACGCAAGTGTAACGGACAATAAAACCAATATGAAACTAAACATCTAAAATAGATGCCTCTATGAGTATCATAAACAAACCCGATAACCGTATACGTTCGATATAGAAGCTAGTCGAGAACATAAACAACCCAATCAACAATTGACACCAACACTTGAATAAATCACAAACTAGAAAACCAAAGACCAAGTCTTATTTCTGTCCGAAAACTCCAATGAAAACAACCAACAAGCTGTTTTCAATTACACCCGATATCGGACAATAAAGGTTTGATATCCTTTGCTTTTTCTGTCCGAGAAGCAAACCCACGAACAAGAACCAATACACCTTCGTTGTTTCTGCTTTCAACCACGAGCTCAGCAACAACAACCTTCCAATCATTCTAAACCTAGAACTCTTGAATCAACACAAGTTTAGGAATTAGAAAACCAATACAAACCCTAATCGACTTGATGTTGAGTCGACTTAGGGATTAGCAGGAAACTGGATTCGGTTGGGGATTAGTTAGGGATGATTATCACGTGAGTTTGGCTGAAGATGTGTTTGTTTTAAAACCCAAACGAACCGGCTCTTTGATTGAGCCAAGACTTGTTCGACAAGTCTAAACCCAAGCAAAAGCCCACTCACTCTTTGTCCGATCAGCTGTAGGATTCTAGGGCCCAAGGCATATCCCATTCGACCCAACTGTGACAACCCGTACTTTCAGGTCATTTCTCGACACAATGCATGCCTTACAATTTCAACATTTATAGTAAACTTGGTTTACTTGTTTCAAATTCGCGTAACCTTGAAGGTTTAGCGGCGAATTCATGATCATAACATCACGTACATTTCATATGGACTATGATTAGTCTACATTTCATTGACATCATGTGCATCTCATTAGTTCATTCATGACAGTTCATTTCACTTTATACGCGTAATTTTTATATTTAATAATCTTTATCGCGTGAGTTATTATTTTGTATATTTAATCCATTACTTTCAAAAATGATCCCGAGGTATTTTTAAACTTACATTTAGTTTATAAAAACTATATTTTTAGTTTTCCTAGTGTTTCAAATTTATTTGGTACTTAAATCGTTAAAATTAAATTATTACGACGTTTTCTTAAAAAAATCATACGATAATTATTTTATCACCCAAATTTCACAAGGAATGTATTTTTACAATTTTTATTATCTCAATACATTCTATTTTGACTTACTAAAAACTTACTTGTACCAAAAATTCTCATTTACCTTTACTTATACCTTTTATTTCACAATTATTTATACTTTATTTCAACTTGTACAAGTAACATGTATACACAACACATTTGAAAAAAAAAAAATATATAATGAGGAAGCATCCTCCCCCAAAAACCGGCCATAGGGGGAGGGAATGCATTAATTATGTTGGTAAAATTTTCTTGCAAGATAATATTTATACTCCAACTCTTCTATAGTCATTCATTTCATTTCATCAAATTATTCAAATCAAGAAAACTTGTCTCTCCTTTGTTTCTTCTCCATCAAACCGAACTCCATAGGTACAAGGGATCATCAATTTTGCAAGATCAAGCTAATAATCAATCTAGATAATACTCTTATTTAGGTTTTGAAATAAAAACCTAGGGTATTTAGGCTAACCTTGGTTCTTATCACCTCATCATATTCACTTGTAAGCTTGATTCTTTCATTTTCATGTTTCTTTTTTTGGAGCAAGTATGCATGTTATGTGATTTATACCATTTTTCTTATGATTTTAGAGTTATATATATACTAAGGTCATCCTATAATTATTCCCATGGTATTCTTTGGTCTTGATGGTGATTAGGAACCCATGACACCCTAAGAAGGTGTATGGTAGGATTAGATTAGTTTGGAGTTGATTTGAAGGGATTAGAATAGGTTTTGTCCGAGAAAAACTATTTTCGATAACTATATTTTATGTTCTGTCCTTAATTCGAATTTCTGGAAAAACCTACTGTTGGTACGACTTTTGGCCTTGATATTTAGAAAATATACTTTAAAACGAATCCGTGGCCGCTTGAACGGATAAAACGGACTTATAACGAAGAAGTTATGGATTTTTAAAGTTTGACGACGAAACGTATTATTTTCAGAAAATTCAGCAACATGTTTTTACTTTATTCGAGTCAAAAACGAGCCTTAAGCTTTACAAATTATTTCGACTTGTCAAAAATATATTAGTATACTTTGATACGAAGCTAAGGACGTATTATACGTAGAAAACGGATTTGAAACGACAAAGATATGCATGTTTTTATAAATTTGCCGTAACTATTATTTTCTGAACACAATTAGCCAAAATCACCAACTTTAACCCTTAATATCTTTATGATCGAGACCTTTTGGACGAAAACCCCTGAACTGAAACTTCTAGATATCGATACAAACTTTCCAAAACCGTCGAGTTCGTTCTCTAACGATCGACGTACACCGTTTTACGACTAGTTTTCCAAAGCCATTTTTGTTAATTTCATAAAAATTCCGACGACATTGTTTTGCGACGAAAAGTGGTAATTTCTCTAAAAATCATTATAAAACCATTGTAGGATGACATTTTGACGTAAAAACATGTAAAGTGATTTTGATTGGTCAAGACGTCAAAAGAGTATTTTTCGACGATGTGTAATATTTTCAAAACTCGCAAATGGTATAAATAACATACGGAATGCATGCATAACATTACATTGCAATTCATGACAGATCATATCATTGGTACTAGGTACCGGATAACGCATCACATTATACCTCAGTGTACTCACTCTTGTCATTTCGTCAGTTTACCAAGTGAGTTTCATGGCCCCTACTTTTACTTGCTTTCATAACTGCTTTGGGGAGATACATGTTCGACTATTTTTCACAAGTACTTTATATTATTAAGGATAATTTCTATCATGATCACCATTGTTTCTAAATCAAATGTTGTACTATATCAATTGTTCCTGTTTATGCTATATATAGTGCTTCGTCAGTATAACGTTCTATATCAGTTGACTAACTGATACATCAGTCGAATAAAGTACTATGTCGGGTTGACTACTGATACATTGAGTTAAGTGCTATTGATTATGTGCTATTGTTCTACGACGAGTTAAGTGCTATTGATTATGTGCTATTGTTCTACGTCGAGTTAGGTACTATTTTGTGAATTCATTTGACATCATGCACTTGATCATAAACTATATATACATTTCGCAATGGTTGTGAACACACAAAGTTGCAAGTTTTGTATGGGGGGGACTTGGAACTGAGTGGATTTACAATGCCTTTGCTACATAAACGATTTTGAAAGGCTTTACATTTCAAAACAAACTCTATGAACTCACTCAACCTTTGTGTTGACACTTTTAGCATGTTTTATCTCAGGTATCTAAGGCATTCACTTCATGGCATGCATTTGGACACATCATGGAGTCGTGGTGACGACGCGTCTCACTTGGGTTTACGTACTTTAAAACATCGTTTGAATTGTAACAAACTTATTTCCGCACAAATTGATTTTCATTTGGGACCTATCTTTGTAACTCTGATTATTTTATTAAATCAAACGATGTATTTTCCAAACGACACTTTAGGTCGTTCAATATAACTGTGATTGTGATGCTATGACAGTCAATCCCCAGGAATTCCATTCCGCTGCAAAACAGGTAAATTGGGGGTGTGACAGATTGGCATCAGAGCTTCGGTTATAGAGAACTAGGTTGCATCATTGACCCTAGACTATAACTACATCATCATAGCATCTCGTCATTTCATCACAAGTGCATGTTCACTTCACATGCGGTTATTACGTACATTTTTCGAGTTATTTACTTTCATTTCAAATCGATTGTCACATGGATGCCCTTATATACCCATCCCATTATCCTTTCCTCATACTCTAACGTGGAGAATTCCTTGTCATTCCCTATCACAATTTTTATATCAGCTGATTCGTCACCGATAACGTCAAATGCCGAGATGAATCTTTATATAGGGCGAAGTCACTCTCACTCCTTGTTTCACCACTAACATGTCGAGTTACACTTTATTCACACATTAAGTCTCTAAACCATCATACATAGAAGCACTCACAACACCTCATAACCCATCTTTTTGGAACCCGTCGATCATTTCGAAAAATAACCTCAAACTTATCGTTTCTTATCACATTTCTTTGAAGCGCTTATTATTAACATAGGATTTTGCTACGTCTCACATTTCCTCTTGTTTTGAAGAAGATATGGCACCGAAGAAAGCTACACCTGGAATGACTCAAGCGGCAATTCAAAAGTTGGTAAGGGATAGTGTAGCCGAGGCATTAAGGATTGAAAGGGAAACAGTGGCTGCTGCTGCTGAGGCCGCGGCTGCTGCTGAAGCCGCTAGGGCTTCTGCTATAGCTGGAAATGCAGGAGGATCCGGAGTTAAGAGTTGTTCTTACAAGGATTTCAAGAGTGGAGATCCCACTAAGTTTCGAGGTACCGAGGGAGCTACAGCCATGGTTCGATGGTTTGAAAAATTGGAATCGGTGTTTTTGCTTTGTAACTGTCCGGATGACAGTAAGGTTAAGTTTGCTACGAGCACATTACTCGATGGAGCATTGTCTTGGTGGAATTCTTATGCTCAACCGATTGGAATGGAGAATGCTTTCAAGCTTACTTGGGAGCAATTCAAGAGTTTGGTGACTAAGAAGTTTTGTCCTCGTACGGAAGTGAAAAAGTTGGAGACAGAATTCTATGAACTAATGACTATTGGGTACGATATTGACACTTACATTCGAAGGTTTCAAGAATTGGCCGTGTTATGCCCATCTATGGTTTCGGATAATGAGAAACTACTGGAGGCTTTCATTGAAGGACTTCCCGAAATTATTCAAGGTGACGTGACTTCTTCTGACCCGCAAACGATTGAGGAAGCTATTCGATTGACTCAAAAGCTCATGGCCCAGATAGTGAAGAGAGGCAAGTACACCAACACCAACCAAAACAACAACAACCCCTACAACTGCACCAACTACAACAATAACCAAAACAACAACAACAACAACGACGATAACCAAATCAACCACAACAAAAGAAAGTGGGAAAATGACCAGGAAGGTTATGATAACGACAACCAAAACCATAACACTAACCATCATCAACAACAGAATAGAAGACAAGAAGTCGCCAGGGTCTATGTTGCTGCACCAGCAAGGGGAAGAGCTTATGCAGGAAACTTACCGCGATGCCACCAATGCACGCTACATCATAATGGTCCATGTGGTATATGTTTTAGCTGTCACAAAGTAGGACACCTTGCTAAGGACTGTAAGGGCAAAGCCGTAGTCACATGCTTCGGATGTGGGGAGCAAGGACACTATCGGAATCAATGTCCTCAAAAACAAGGCCAACAAGTCGAAGGTGCTCATGGGAATGTATATATGTTAGAAGGAGGAGGAGGAGCTCGTCAAGGTATCAATGACGCGGAAGACTGAAGAAGTTTGGAAACTAACAGTCTTAATTTTTCCTTATGTACTATGTCGTACTAATTTTATGTCTTCCATCGTATCCGAATCTTTATAACCTAAGATGTACTACTTTTGCTAAACTACCCGTTGTAAAATACTCTCATCTATCGTACTTTATTTTCTTTCCGATTTGTTATCATTTACGAGGATTTTAATTCTTTTTACTTTAACTATCATTTTAACGACACTTCTCCATGTCTTCTCTCCTCGATGTTCATCACAATTTTTACATCGGTTGACTTAACACCAAACATCATATGAGTCGATTAGTCCAAGCATTGCATAGTTACTCCTAAATTATACATAGCCTGATCACCTATGTCTAATTCAGGAGAATCATGCAATGAAGGGAGTAGTAGGCTTATATGTGCAAGCATTCCGTAATCGAGCCAAATTTTCAAAAGATTTTCTTCAAACCACTTGTTTCCAGTTTGATCCGCGTGGCAGTTCTTGTTTGATGAGTTGCAAAGATCGAGCTAGAAACAAGTTGTTACCTAAACCGATTTAGCCTAATCTCATGACAGTTCTTGTTTGATGAGTTGTGAGATTAAGTAAAAAAAAAATCGGTTACCAAAAAGTCTTTTGAGGGTTTTGCTCGGGAATGGGAAAGTTTGCTACATCAAACCCTAAACCCGTTAGACCTAACAACGACTGAATTCAGGGACTGAATTCCTTTTTGGATGGGCGAATGTGACAACCCGTACTTTCAGGTCATTTCTCGACACAATGCATGCCTTACAATTTCAACATTTATAGTAAACTTGGTTTACTTGTTTCAAATTCGCGTAACCTTGAAGGTTTAGCGGCGAATTCATGATCATAACATCACGTACATTTCATATGGACTATGATTAGTCTACATTTCATTGACATCATGTGCATCTCATTAGTTCATTCATGACAGTTCATTTCACTTTATACGCGTAATTTTTATATTTAATAATCTTTATCGCGTGAGTTATTATTTTGTATATTTAATCCATTACTTTCAAAAATGATCCCGAGGTATTTTTAAACTTACATTTAGTTTATAAAAACTATATTTTTAGTTTTCCTAGTGTTTCAAATTTATTTGGTACTTAAATCGTTAAAATTAAATTATTACGACGTTTTCTTAAAAAAATCATACGATAATTATTTTATCACCCAAATTTCACAAGGAATGTATTTTTATAATTTTTATTATCTCAATACATTCTATTTTGACTTACTAAAAACTTACTTGTACCAAAAATTCTCATTTACCTTTACTTATACCTTTTATTTCACAATTATTTATACTTTATTTCAACTTGTACAAGTAATCATGTATACACAACACATTTGAAAAAAAAAAAAATATAATGAGGAAGCATCCTCCCCCAAAAACCGGCCATAGGGGGAGGGAATGCATTAATTATGTTGGTAAAATTTTCTTGCAAGATAATATTTATACTCCAACTCTTCTATAGTCATTCATTTCATTTCATCAAATTATTCAAATCAAGAAAACTTGTCTCTCCTTTGTTTCTTCTCCATCAAACCGAACTCCATAGGTACAAGGGATCATCAATTTTGCAAGATCAAGCTAATAATCAATCTAGATAATACTCTTATTTAGGTTTTGAAATAAAAACCTAGGGTATTTAGGCTAACCTTGGTTCTTATCACCTCATCATATTCACTTGTAAGCTTGATTCTTTCATTTTCATGTTTCTTTTTTTGGAGCAAGTATGCATGTTATGTGATTTATACCATTTTTTTTATGATTTTAGAGTTATATATATACTAAGGTCATCCTATAATTATTCCCATGGTATTCTTTGGTCTTGATGGTGATTAGGAACCCATGACACCCTAAGAAGGTGTATGGTAGGATTAGATTAGTTTGGAGTTGATTTGAAGGGATTAGAATAGGTTTTGTCCGAGAAAAACTATTTTCGATAACTATATTTTATGTTCTGTCCTTAATTCGAATTTCTGGAAAAACCTACTGTTGGTACGACTTTTTGGCCTTGATATTTAGAAAATATACTTTAAAACGAATCCGTGGCCGCTTGAACGGATAAAAACGGACTTATAACGAAGAAGTTTTGGATTTTTAAAGTTTGACGACGAAACGTATTATTTTCAGAAAATTCAGCAACATGTTTTTACTTTATTCGAGTCAAAAACGAGCCTTAAGCTTTACAAATTATTTCGACTTGTCAAAAATATATTAGTATACTTTGATACGAAGCTAAGGACGTATTATACGTAGAAAACGGATTTGAAACGACAAAGATATGCATGTTTTTATAAATTTGCCGTAACTATTATTTTCTGAACACAATTAGCCAAAATCACCAACTTTAACCCTTAATATCTTTATGATCGAGACCTTTTGGACGAAAACCCCTGAACTGAAACTTCTAGATATCGATACAAACTTTCCAAAACCGTCGAGTTCGTTCTCTAACGATCGACGTACACCGTTTTACGGCTAGTTTTCCAAAGCCATTTTTGTTAATTTCATAAAAATTCCGACGACATTGTTTTGCGACGAAAAGTGGTAATTTCTCTAAAAATCATTATAAAACCATTGTAGGATGACATTTTGACGTAAAAACATGTAAAGTGATTTTTGATTGGTCAAGACGTCAAAAGAGTATTTTTCGACGATGTGTAATATTTTCAAAACTCGTAAATGGTATAAATAACATACGGAATGCATGCATAACATTACATTGCAATTCATGACAGATCATATCATTGGTACTAGGTACCGGATAACGCATCACATTATACCTCAGTGTACTCACTCTTGTCATTTCGTCAGTTTACCAAGTGAGTTTCATGGCCCCTACTTTTACTTGCTTTCATAACTGTTTTGGGGGAGATACATGTTCGACTATTTTTCACAAGTACTTTATATTATTAAGGATAATTTCTATCATGATCACCATTGTTTCTAAATCAAATGTTGTACTATATCAATTGTTCCTGTTTGCGTGCTATAGTGCTTCGTCGTATAACGTTCTATATCAGTTGACTACTGATACATCGTCGAATAAAGTACTATGTCAGTTGACTACTGATACATTGAGTTAAGTGCTATTGATTATGTGCTATTGTTCTACGACGAGTTAAGTGCTATTGATTATGTGCTATTGTTCTACGTCGAGTTAGGTACTATTTTGTGAATTCATTTGACATCATGCACTTGATCATAAACTATATATACATTTCGGCAATGGGTTGTGAACACACAGGTTGCAAGTTTTGTATGGGCGGGACTTGGAACTGAGTGGATTTACAATGCCTTTGCTACATAAACGATTTTGAAAGGCTTTACATTTCAAAACAAACTCTATGAACTCACTCAACCTTTGTGTTGACACTTTTAGCATGTTTTATCTCAGGTATCTAAGGCATTCACTTCATGGCATGCATTTGGACACATCATGGAGTCGTGGTGACGACGCGTCTCACTTGGGTTTACGTACTTTAAAACATCGTTTGAATTGTAACAAACTTATTTCCGCACAAATTGATTTTCATTTGGGACCTATCTTTGTAACTCTGATTATTTTATTAAATCAAACGATGTATTTTCCAAACGACACTTTAGGTCGTTCAATATAACTGTGATTGTGATGCTATGACAGTCAATCCCCAGGAATTCCATTCCGCTGCAAAACAGGTAAATTGGGGGTGTGACACCAACTGTGAACTCAAAACAAGCCCATGGGTCATTTTAGTGATCGGGTCAAGTTTACATCATATCGGGTGTAATATTATTCAAGTATCAAATACGTTCTACACGTATACTCGTGTTTATCGTGTGTGCCCCCCATAGGCTCACACACTTTTAGTTGTCTTGTCGTGTTTACAACTCCCACAAACCAACAGCTCCCACTTGGGAGTTGGTCTGTCGAATGGCACACAAAACTAACGACGGAAACGCCTAGCAAACGCTCTCACCCGCTTTTTAACTAAAAGTGTTTGAGAAAATAGTTTCGTAAAAGTTTCTCAGTAGCATGGTCATCCAATGTCTTGCTCTAATCATCCCTTGTTATAGATACCGTTAAACCATGGATAATGGATCTCAAATCATTCCATATAGTTTAACCATTTAGAATATTGTTATAGATTTTAATTCAGATATACCAAATGTAATCAAGTATCATCTTGCATTACCCTTTGGGTCTGGTCAGACAGCTTATCGATTAAATCTGAGAGGCCATGGTATCTTTCTGCACATATCAAGTGGAGTAACAAATCCTTTATTTACTACAAGTGTTGTAGATGCTGCTTCACATCACTCCGAAATATAGCCTTTATAACTACCTTATTCAGATAGCGTTTTGCGTATACTTACAAAAAATGATATCCACACATAACAGAACTTGCTTGCATCTCAAGTCTAAGGACGAAGATAACAAACCATTTTCAATATTTTACTTATGACAAGGATCTAAAAGTAAATGTTTGAAAGTTGGGGAATTCAATATGCATCTCTAGTGAATACATATGAGTTTGGCGGGAACAATCCATATTCTCGTTAGAATATAACCAACACTCACATTTGCCTTACATAACAATATTCCCATATTGTTAACCGACAATGGACATATTTAGAATAATAAAATTATTCAATGATTAAACATGCAAATATAAGATAATAATTATTATATGAATGAATAACAAATACCAAGTTTCTTTATTCATCATAAAGTAAAAATTGTCTATCAATTCCAATTATCCAAATACTAAAACAGATATGCATGAAACTCATTTAGTAAGTTGAAGCCTAATGTTTACAACATTCTCAACCTTTCTTTAAAAGAAAAACTAAATAGTCATCTGAGTAAACTTTTCGAATACTTGTTTCAATTTTCTCATATAGTGAGTGATTTGAAATATAAGATGAGTGTCTTATCTCATATGCTCATACTATTACAAGAGTTATAGTATGGAGATGTCGTCTTACCTTGCATGAGGTATTAGAAATCAACGACATACTGACAGTCATCTTTACAGTTTCTAAAAGTGTAAAGTATTATCATTCCTTAATGTGTAATGCAACAATGCTCTATGTTGAGCATAGCTAGTTAGCAGATTTATCATAAATGATAAAATTCTACTACAACTAGTATAAATAATCCTCTAGCATCATTTGTACTTATTCAACACTATGCTTTATAATTCATAAACATTTATAAAAACAATAATCTAAACACTCTCAATTAGATATTGTTGTTGTCAGCTCATTTTGTTCTTGTACAAAAGCAACAACTAGTCTTATACACAATATAATATATACATGATAAACCCTTAGTTTAAAAACATAAGGTTTCCATCCATGTAAATTATTCCAATTGAAATATACCATTTTAAAACTTGCTCAAATGATATATTGCATTTGTGTCAGACTTATTTTCCGCATTTGTTTATTCCAGATAAACATTTATTCCAAGGTTGTTTGTTTTATTCCCTAAATTCCATGTGAAGTTTCATTCCAAGCTTAAGGATCAATGTCAAATGTACTCAAGAGTTATCTTAATTTAACCAGAATCATATTATAATTAAATTTAAGATATCAGCTCTTAGATGCATGATTCAATCCAAACTTGGATTGCATAAATATTGTATACTACATAAAGATTATATAGATTTATAACCTTTTTGATTACACACCGTCCTGGCAAAAGGTAATTATAAAGAAAGAGTTATAAAATCTTAATTGTCATATTCTACATACAAGGAACATGTATGACAATTAAATATCTTAATATAATTAATGTGTGTATTATATAAGAAAATTTAATCACAATCAATTGCTTAAGTATGATTAAAAACTTCTTATAAAATGCCATGCATTAATATGTATACAATTTTGTCCTTGTGAGTCTTTCTTCAAAAGAAACTCATTCCAACCTCATAGGTTAACTGTTAGGCAAAATAACAATCAAGCTCAAAACTCGATTTGCCTTTTAAGGACTGCATCTTATCATTCATAGTTCTAAAACATTTATCAGCTTCAAGATGTGATAATATATTTTATTAGTTAGCTGATTTACAACAATCTTCTAACTTATATCCCTCAGCATTGATATAAAATATCACTCAAGTGATGAGGCATTCTTTCGGATTTATGAATGAGAGTAATCATTATACGTCGATCAACATTTTCATATTTAATCTTAGTATAATATTAATAAGTGGATTTTAGAAGGTTAAATATTTTGTTCTCAAAAACTTTGAAATATGTATATACTCCCACTTACTTTTGTAAGTAGAGACAATTCTCTAAATACTAAGTATTTAAGCAACAATAAATTGTTCTTTATGGAGAACCACAAAATACATTTTAAGTTCTCATCTGAAGATTTGTAAATAAAATGCTTCATAAGATTTTTAACAAATTCAGAACTTAAATAAAAACATAATGGAATTCATTCCAACAACTCAAATTAGGGTTTATAGAAAAACTCTAATTTAGTATCACTCTTTAATCAAAAGTTCTAGCAATAGTTTTGTGTTTCGTCAAGCTACGAAGAACACCAAACTTCAAGCTAGGAAGTGTAGAAAAATCAAAAATCCAAAAGGGTTTATGATTCAATTGGTTTGAGTGGTAAAACCTCAAATCCCTAATGAATTAGGGTTTTCAGTTATGGGTTGTCTTGAATACCTTCTAGGTTTGAACTATATTGAGTGTATCCATGACACACACAATTTCTAACCTTGATATGTTTTGGAGGTAGAGCAAATAAAGCTATCATGAATCAAACAATATGAATAAGGTTTGATCCAACACATTAGACATACCATGATGAAGTGGTATCCTATGAGTTATTAGAATTGTGAAACGATATCAGAATTCTTTAGATAACTTAATTCTCTTTGGACCAAATACTTGTCGATTGGGTCGAGCCAAATTGCATATAAAGTATTTACGAACCAAGTGCATGCAATAATGTATATTCATTGAACAATACAAGAAGCTTATGTTCACTTGTTGACAAGAAGACAAAACTGTTCAAGGATTATATGTTCATGTGTTAACAAGAAAACAGAACATTTCAATAATACATTATAAGTCTTTGAATAATTCAAAAGCCTCATGTTTATGTGTTAACTAGAAGACATAACACATTTACTATATATACTTTATGTTATAAGTCATTGATTAATTCAAGGACTTTATAATTATGTCTTAACATGTAAGCATAATTATACTAACAAAAGTAATCACAAACGCAAACACCTAAGTTCTATAGTAATTTCAAGTTAGTTTTATACTTCATAATTATGATCATTATCATATAACCATAATTATGTTGACTAAAACATGTAGTCTAATGTTGAAATATCTATACATAACATCATGACATTTGAATGTAGTAGGGCAATAAACATCTAGCGTGTTCAAGTCCTAGTAGAATCATTTTTAGAATGTAGTAGGGAAATAAACATCTCACGTGTTTAAGTCCTAGTAGAATTCTTGTTTACATGTAATAGGGCAATAAACATCAAGCGTGTTTAAGTCCTAGCAGATTTATTAGTTTTCTTACCTTGCGGTCAAGAGATACCAATAATATTGTTGTTCTTTGCACACACTTTGAGATTTCTCCCACTTGTGTAAGGTACAACATCATATTATGAAAACAAACAACACGTGATTGATTGTTCAAACAATATGATAATGTCATATATATCATAAGTAGTTTTAGAACCATAACCTGTAATAAGGAATTGTGGATTATTATTCTATAGATAACACTTTAGGAAGCGACAGCAGGAAGGCAACGTGTTATCTTATAAAATAAAATGCAATTTTCCTTTAAGCAATGGTTGTTCATATTCAGAAAATAATGAATTATTTCAAAACAAGTTTGAAATTATATGGGTGACTAACAAGGAAATAAATCCGGTAGCTCCCACTGAAATTGACAACATTACATGAATGATATTTCAGTAATAAAATGCAACTGCTCCCACTGAATTTGTCAACATTGTAAGTGTTACATTTCCAGTAGAAAGCATATAGCAGTTTTATATACTTTCATGTTCTCTTTAAATGCCTACGAGTAGCATGTACTTAGGTATTGAACAGAGTATATGAAGTTCTACTTATGTAGACAATGGACTAGCCATTCTTTCATTCAATTAACTTGAATCTTTAGCATGCAATTCCTCCTTTATCGTCTACATAGCCCCAAAGGTAATTAGCACTTTTAGGAATAATAAGAGTCCAAGAAGATTACCTAGCAAATATGCTAGTAATTCCTTTACTCTTTGCGGTTTAAACTCATACACCGTAACAAGTGCAGGACTTTATTTATTTTGGTAGCTCTAAACACAATGTTTCTAGTTACACAAAATATTCTATCTTTCAATTAACTCTAGACCACAAAAGGGTAATGAAAGATCACAAATGAGTTTATCAATTTGTAACCCTATCTAAGTTTGTCAACTAAGGAGAAAAGATATGTATAAGTCTCACTCTTCTTACTAGGAAAAAAGACTAAGTTTGTCTTTCAAAGAAAAACAACTTTGTTTACGAATTATGTTGCAATAACATAATTAATCAGAACATAAAAAGTTCAATTCTAGTATTTTCGATAATTACATTCTTACAAGAATTAACTACCCAATTAATTACTAATTAAGACTAAGATCCATCTTGCACTCCCACTTAATTACCAAAGGTCTGACCAGGGCGTAAAAAATTGGGACAAGAGGTAAGCGACGAGCGTTAATTGCATAATGCAACTCTTAGAATTTATGAGACTGTTTAAGGCATTAGTATCAAGTAATAATGTCAAAATCATGTTTAGTTCTCATCTTATGCCTCAGGTTCAAGGTCTGACCAAGCCAACTCGAAATAAGTCGACCAAGTATGAACGTGTAAAAATAACCAAAGGTCTGACCAAAGCGAAATAATTACCATGGGTTGGAAAGGCCCTTAGGTCTGACCAGAGAAGTCAATCCAAATGCACGCGTTCATAGTTGGATGGCCTTAAAATTAACAAATAGGTATGCACATATAAATGTGGTAAAAGTTGTGTACAAAGAAGCATGCAAAACAACTTTGTAACACTAATTTTAAAAACTTTTGGTAATGACACTGTAGTGATCATCATGGTTCACGGTAGCTACAATCGAACGCACAGTGGAGGCAGAGGACCGTGTAAGCCCAAGCAATAACCTAGATATCCTTTCGGCGCGTATGCGCACCTCTTTGAACCCCCTTTTGAGTTTGTTCTAGTGGGTGAGCCGTAAATCCCAAGTGTCCATAGCGTCTAGTTTTTAAATTCTTGAAAACGTGTCTCATATATTAGGCTACTTTATTTTACAAAAACGATTTTCCACGAATCAAATAGCAGGTCACAATTGAGCATGATATTTAGGCGTGTAAATAAAGACCAATATTAATGTTATGGTTACGATATGTATTATTCCATATTGCATAGTATTAGGTGTCAAAGTAAGTAACAATGCACATATAGGAATCACAAACATATAATCATAAACATCAATATAAACACATATTGTTTCGAGTTCTCTTGCGAGTCTTCCCCAAACGGAGAACCATAAGACCGTCACTAGGATACAATACCTAGATCGCCCTATACATCGCTTAAAAAGCAATTGAGTGGGTCTTGTGGCCAAAAAACACATAAAACATGGAAATCTCAATTAACAAGTAATTAGGCAATTTTATGTATTTAATAAACACTACGTAATTCTAATTATCATTATAATTCTAATTAACAATTAATCTATACTACTATGGGAAATGATTTGGAGACCTAATTATGTGTCTAAAGACATGCCTAAACATACGTGGCATGATCCTGATGGTTTGTGAAAAAGTGGGTCCCCTGACTGCAGCCAGTGATGATGCCACGCAGGTTTAGGCATAAGTTTAGGCATGATTTTTTAGGCCTCCCAATCACTACTCTTTAAGTTATGGGCTCCACAAAAAATTAAGATAAGGAGCTCTAATCATTGAGTGACATGTGTCACTTCTCTAACTAAAAAATAACAAAAATGGAGGAGCTCTAACAAACTAAAATAAAGAGCTCCAATAATGAGGTGACACATGTCACTTCTTAACTAATTAATCACTTTTATTTTTAAATTTAAATATCTTTTAATTCGTTTAATTTTTTTATGATCTAATTTCATCATATTTTTTAAAATTTTGTGCTTTTTAATTCAATATCCATTTTGATATATTTTTATAAGTTTTTAGTTTTTACATTTTTAGTAGGTTTATTTTATTTTGATTCAAATTTTTATAACTTTAACCTTTATTTCAATCAATACAAACTTTATTTATCAAAATCATTTACTTTTGGGAAAGTGTTTGACGGGTAAGAGATTGTCTAAGGTCTTTTTATATGCGGGAATAATGATGTCACGGGAAAGATACGGAAAACCCAAACAAACACATACAACTAACACATATACATTTGGAGTGTTGTGAAATGAATTCACTAAGCGGGTAAGGAATTGCGAGGAGAGTTGGGTTAGCAATTCATTTACTATATTTATTATATAACTATATTTATCAACGCCGCTGCGCGCGGGTATCCAACTAGTTAATTCTAATTAACTTTTAATTCTAATTAACAAGTAATTCTAACTAGCAAGTAATTCTAATTAACAAATTTAATTCTAGTTAACAAGTAATTCTAATTAACAAATTTAATTCTAATTATCAATATAATTTATTTGTGTGTGACTAGTTATTATTTATTAAAATATTGACAAGTATTGCATATAGTTGTCAAAAAAAATAAAATGAATGACTAAATTAGGTTTCATGCAGCCTTTTAAATATGTTTATTAATAAGAAACGTGTAACCCATAATCGCAAAAACGAGATGGCTCTGATACCACTGTTGGGATTTTAGAAATAAGTTAACCATTAATCTCTATGAGTACACAGCGGATATGGATCTAGTATTTGCAATTTGGTTAAACACGTAATTAATAAACAATTAATTAATAAAAAGGATAAAAGAAAACCTAACCTTTCTGGCTATTTGAACGCAAGTGTAACGGACAATAAAACCAATATGAAACTAAACATCTAAAATAGATGCCTCTATGAGTATCATACACAAACCCGATTAACGTATACGTTCGATATAGAAGCTAGTCGAGAATGTAAACAACCCAATCAACAATTGACACCAACACTTGAATAAATCACAAACTAGAAAACCAAAGACCAAGTCTTATTTCTGTCCGAAAACTCCAAAGAAAACAACCAACAAGCTGTTTTCAATTACACCCGATTATCGGGCAATAAAGGTCCGATATCCTTTGCTTTTTCTATCCGACAAGAAGACCCACGAATAGGAACCAATACGCCTTCATTGTTTCTGCTTTCAACCAGGAATTCAGCAACAACAACCTTCCAATCATTCTAAACCTAGAACTCTTGAATCAACACAAGTTTAGGAATTAGAAAACCAATACAAACCCTAATTACTTAATGTTGAGTCGACTTAGGGATTAGCAGGAAACTGGATTCGGTTGGGGATTAGTTAGGGATGATTATCACATGAGTTTGGCTGAAGATGTGTTTGTTTTAATACCCAAACAAACCGGCTCTTTGATTGAGCCAAGCTTGTTCGACAAGTCTAAACCCAAGCAAAAGCCCACTCACTCTTTATCCGATCAGCTGTATGATTCTAGGGCCCAAGGCATATCCCATTCGACCCAACTGTGAACTCAAAACAAGCCCATGGGTCATTTTAGTGATCGGGTCAAGTTTACATCATATCGGGTGTAATATTATTCAAGTATCAAATACGTTCTACACGTATACTCGTGTTTATCGTGTGTGCCCCCATAGGCTCAGACACTTTTAGTTGTCTTGTCGTGTTTACAACTCCCACAAAGCAACAATCTCGGCCCGTTACATGGACATTGAACAAGTATCAAATGTGCAACACCCGAAATTACTAAATAAGAAAGACCTGCCAAACTTATGACCTACCAAACATAAAATTACTTCCTACCACTACCTTGAAGCTTGACATCATACAGGTCACGAAAAGCATCCAATTGTCCTGGCAAATCGTAGACCTGAGCAGCATAATTATCATCAAAATAATCTTCAAACTCATGATAGCCACCAGGCGATGCAAGAAACTTTGCCATATCATTATTCGGCTCAAGTACCTCGTCCTCATCACTATCGGTAACAACTACTTCACCCACTTTAGAGTATGGGTTGCCCACCTTTTTTTATGACGTACACGAAGAAGAAGAAGAACTAGACTTAGTAGCCGCAACCTGCACCTTTTTAAGAGGCTTACCATCATCATCCACAAAAGTAGTTTTCCCATCAATAATAAGCTTTTAAAGCTTTTCAATTTTCTGAACAATAAGAATAGTACAAGAAATACTATTCACATCAGTATCGTCCATACCAAGAGTATCAAATGTGTTTGATGTAGCAATATTTGCCCCTGTACTTGCCTCCTTTCTAGCACCCGACTTCTTTGAAACAGGAACATACTTTTGTTGAGGGTTTGAAAGGCTAAATTCACATCAGTATCGTCCATATCAAAAACATAAATGTAATATATGACAATGCTTCCACTCTATGGAGATAAAAAGATCAAAGAATTGTTTGAGTGTAAAAGTGATGTATGTAGACCACTTAGAGACGTATATTCATAATGGTTAAATAATGCAAGCGATGAGGTTCTTCCTTCCATATACACTTCCAAATTTCCAATGACTGAAAGATTAACTTTGCATAGATAACTTTTTAAGTTAATCGATCACCACCAAGGTTGCATAGTGGTTAGGTGTTTTTATGTTCTCATGAAAGGTTTTAGGTTCAAAACTTACTAAATACACATTTTGAAAGTAGTCAGATAAAACATCATGAACGGTCACCAGAATACCCTAGTCAGGTCACGTACAGTAAAAACCAAACTATCCAAAAATACTTTGAAAAAAAAAACTTCATCCGTTTATACGTTTATAATTGTTTAAAATTATGGCCTCGTCTATAATTTTTTAAAGTTATGGCTTCAATCAATCAATCAAGCTAGTAATGCTTTGTTATCTTGAGGCAATGTTACTTTTGGCTTTATCATGCCACATTGATTGGTTAAAAATGCAAAGAAGTTGTGGTTCATGCTCTCGTCCATTGTTAATTCCTAATTTTCTATCAAAAAGGCACCCTATTGACTCTACGGCTTGAAGCCTGCGATTAAATAATAACTTAGCACATCTTTTTTGTCATAAATTGCTCCATCCTCATTCTGTTTTGGATTGTAATGCTTAATAAAAAATATAGCTTCATGAGCAAAAGCAAAATATGCTACTCATTGATAACGATTAATTACATCCTTATTATGTAAAAGCAATGTTGCAAAAATCGTGAATCGGTAGTTGAGCGGTCGACCACCATGCAGCGAGTAATCGGTCAAGTCGGGATTAATCGGTGATTAATCGGATTGGCATTTCCGCAGTTTTGGTATTTCGAGACCAAACTAAAAATCTTAACCGATTTCAAGCGGTTATGTTTCCAAACCTCAATAAAAGGCTCCAATTCTGATTATGATCCCCATTGTGCGTTATAAGTGAAATATACGATCCCCAAATTAAGTATAATGCCTAAATTATTATTATTTTAAAAATGCCCGATTCGGCCGATTTTTTACCGATTCGGCCAATTTTGACCGATTCTGCCGATTAATCGGTCGATTCGGCCGATTTTTTGACTGCTTAGTGTCGATTTTTATCCTAGGCCGATTTTTCGACCGATTTTCAAAAATCGACAAGGTACTCGGCCGATTAACGATTAATCGGCGATTAATCGCCGAGTTGACCGATTTTTGCAACATTGCGTAAAAGTGATATATGGATTTATGGTTTATTGTCAAGATTAGTCGACTCCATCATTTAGAACGAGTTTCATACAGCTTGACACCTTAACTCCTTATTGATATCATAGTGTAAATTAGTCATCCTGTTTTAAGAACTAATAGGTAAAAAAAATTGAACCTTGTTTTTATGCATGCAGAATCTTTTGTGAAAAAGAAATGTGTTTTCTTTCAACTAAACATACTATCATAGACTCATATCATGACGTGAGATTAATGTTATTACAATATTTTTGACGATCAAATGGTCAGATTTTGTTATTACAATATTTGATTTTTATCATGACGTGAGATTAATGTTATTACTACAATATATATATATATATATATATATATATATATATATATATATATATATATATATATATATATATATATATATATATATATATATATATGATAAAAATCAAATAAAAAGGCAAATATCCGTAAAAAGATTAAAAAAAATCAAAAAAAGTTCTCGAAAAATTCCAAAAAAATTTCACAAGATCGGGTATGATAGTGCATGAAAAAGTTGTGAATTTTTTTTCTTTCTAAAAGTGGATATTTTTTTCAAAAAAAATTTATGAAAAAATACGTTTGCGCACTAAATCGTTTTTTTTTTGCATCAAAAATTGGTTTTTGCACCCAACTTATTTTGACTTTTTTCATCAAAATAACATTGCGCATCTAACTAAAACAAGTTGAAATTTTTGTGCATCAAAATTTTTTTGCGCATCAAAATTCGTTTTTTTGTGCATAAAAAAAAAACGTATCAAAACTCAAAATTATAAAAAATGTTTTCACAAAAGTTTTATGCACCAACATACCCGATCTTGTGGAATTTTTTCGGAATTTTTGGAGAATTTTTTTAAAAAAATCTTTTTATTCTTTTTACGGATATTTGTCTTTTTATTTTAACTATATATATATATATATATATATATATATATATATATATATATATATATATATATATATATATATATATATATATATATATATATATATATATATATATATTGTGAAAAATAAAACTTCTCAAAAATGTTAAACCCGCAAGCGACAAAATATGGGTTTATTAACAGATAGGTTACCCAACTTTCCAACTTTATTCGCCTAAGTTATCAAACTTTCATTTTGTTCACTTAGGTAACTTAACTTTACTTAAGCATTCAACCTCTATTTTTTCAGTGTAATCAAAGTAACCCAAATGCATTTTTTTGGTAAGTTAAGTAATCTAAATGTAGCGTTTTAGAAATTCAGTAACCTAAATGTAGCATTTTTTTAGTTAAGTAACCTGTTTGCACAAAAAAAAAGTTTGGTAACTTAGGCGAATAATGTTGGAAAGTTGGGTAACCTATCTGTCTATAAACTCACAAAATATACACAATCACGGCGAGAATTATTTTATCTTTCAGTAGACGGGCACTTCGATATACTTTCGACAAACTTTTGTTTCGATATTTTTTTTTTGCTTTGAATTTTCGATGAAAAATCACATGTGCTTTTAAAATAATAAATCACTGTGATTTTTCAGGACGAAATTTCAATACTCACAAAAAATCGAAAAAAGTTCGTTAAAAGTATATAGAAATGTCTTATGTAAAAAGATGATTTAATTCTCGTTGTGATGATATGATTCATTTCGCGTAACGATTAATGGTTTGTGAGATATTTAATTATTAGAAAAAATAAACTAATGGGGTGACTCAGCGGTAAGAGTTTAGCCTCTTAGGACGAAAGTGCCTAGAAGCATTGGGTTCGAACCTTGGGGAGAAAATTAATCCTCCATTGGCCACGGAGGTTCACCTGTGCTAACTTCGAGCTATCAAAAAGGGTAGTCGCCCTAATATTAGTTGGCTCGCAATGTTTAGTCAAAAACTCAATAATTAAAAAATAAATAAATAAATAAAATCCAAATAAAAATTATTACAATTTTTTTTTTTTGAAATGCAACAATATATTAGACCAACAAAAAGACGATACAAACAAACGGCATCCCTCCTCTACAAACAAGACGATTAAAGAGATATTATTAATTTGATTAAAAAAAATAATAGGATTTGTCTACTTTTTGTAATCTATGTTAAACTTTTCCCCTCATATCATAGCTTGTTGCTAGCTAGTTTTTTTAATACCAAAATTGAGCCGTGACATAAACTTTTAAAGACTTTTGAATAATAGAGGATAGACTTCTTAAAAAATAAAGGGCAAGCCAACGTAAGCACCCTATTAAATCTTTGGCAGGTACCTCAACTAGAGTGGACCCCCCATTCGTACGGCGGCGATTTTTTTTTTTTTTTTTAATAATTGTGTGTGTTGTGTTTTTTTTAGTGTATTTAATTTGTGTAGTGTATAGTGTGTATAGTGTATTTAATTTGTGTAGTGTTTTTTTATGTATAGTGTATTTAATTGTGTAGTGTTTTTATATGGTATTTATTTTACGTTATGTTTTTTAATTGTGTATAACAACAAATGTAAACATTAAACAAGTAAAACAACAAATGTTTTCAATATTACAACGAAATCTACTCCACATGAAGATTATTAATGTCATCTATAAGTTTATAGAGTATTCCACTCGGTACGACATCGCGTGATCAACTGGATTTCTTGCCAATTCCAGTGATACTTCCAACGCCTTTATTTTTGCCTGCAACAAATTGTTTTCAGCCAATAGCATGTTGATTGTTGTATCTTTAGTTTCGCAGTTTGAGCACTGCGTTGAAGAAGAGGCTTCACCAAAATACTTTTGTTGAAATATTTCCTTCCACATGAAGTATCGACACCCATAGTTGGCTGTTACATGACGAAACAATTATAAGAAATGTATTCTAAACAAACAAGTTATTGATATATTTACGCAAATAAGCAAACGTTTAATTATTTACCTTTGAGAAAGGACATGCATAATACTTCAGACCACAAGTTTTGGTTGTTATCCACTTAACTAAAATCTTAGCTTCCCGGAAACTACGAAAGCCTAAGGATCGAAAGGGCCTCTTCCATGTAGCGGCTTTCTTCTCGGCACATCCCAAAACATCAGTTTTAAGTGACCAGGCTTTTGACACCCCACAGAGAATAGTACCGGAATTAGCGGGAATTCGATTCCAAAGATTTACGAGGCTACCGTTAAGTTAAAACTAAACCTAAATGGACAACAACCGACGATAATTTAGAAATTCAAGATTCAAAGGTGAGATCACTCCATGTAGCGACTTTCTTCTCAACTTGTCCATTTAAGGAGGCTAGGTTTTCACCCTCGAGAATAGTATCTGAGCTTGGGTCTTTGACTTCAAGAATTTCTAAATCACCGTCAAATTTTAAAACAACCTTGACGAATCCTAGCTCAACTTCCGATTTAAATTTAAGAAAAAGCAAGTTTCAAGACATTTATTCATAAGCAACATAGTACTTTTATTTGAGGACTAATATTTTTTCATTTTCCATTTTTCAACTTTTTTCTCTTTTTTTTTTTCACTTTTTCACTTTTTTTTTTTTTTTTTTTTGACTTTTGACTTTGACTTGCAATTTATTTTTTCATCATTCAAGCACTTTTACGATACTTTCACTTTGCAACATTATTCCGATTTTAAGAAAGTATGTTTTTCCAAAAATTTAAATAAAAAGTTGAACTTGAGCTCTATATCAATTTTTCTTAAAAACTTTTTGTTGTAACAAGATGATTTGAATGTTCAAAAGTTTGACAACGAGCACTTATTTTAGGTTCAATTAGGAGCTACTGGGAGAAAAAGCCATAGATTACTTATATAAGCTCTAAAGAGAACCAACTACTCCACGCTTAGCATTTTCATTTGCACAACTAGTAAAAACTTAGCCTAATTGTTAAGAGAGCAGCTAGATCAACACTCTAGCAGAGTCGGGATTCCCTTTGTTCTAACCTAATCAAGACTAAACTACCATTAACACCGAAGCATTAACGCTTTATTTTCGTGCAAAATTTTTTAAATTTGGGTCAAAACGGGGGTACTAGGGACTAAAGGGTACAAATGTGACAAAATTCGACAGAATTCCCCCCACACTTAGAATTGAATATTGCCCTCAATATTCAAAGTCCCTACCGGCCGATACTATCGAACGGAAAAAGATAATACCACTAACAAAGTGTGTGGACGAAATCTGTTATTTTACACAAAAAGGATTTGGAAAATATATCCCCGGATAAACGTTAGTAAAATGATCGGATATTGGGCGGCTGGATTGAAAACAGGCGCATCAATCATCACGAACAAAGGGATTCCTGAAAACATGAGCAAACACACAAGAAGCAAATACTGTGGAGGTTTCCCCCCACACTTAGTTGTTAGAAAATAGAAAGAAGTCGAACATGGGTGAAAACCCATGGAATGCTATTTTTTTTGTTAACCGAGTCGCTAGCTTGACTCGACCCCGAATTCATTGGTCCATGGGGAAGCAAGTGGAAGAGAAAATCTCCATCGGACTTTCATTCAAGTGGTGTGGATAAACATTGAATGTGTTGAAAGTTCCACTCCGATGAGATATAACCGGCTCAAGAGAGAGAGAAATGCCGGGATCAAAGATGGTATCTTCACTCCCGTAGGAGTTAAGACATGGAGAAGAAATTGGAGGGGAAGGAAAAGTGTCAATCTCATGACAACGGGTGGGATGGGTGGGCAAAATATTGGATTGAGGAACATTAAGGGAATGTTCATAAATCTTATCCACCACTGAAGCAATGAAAAAATCCGTGACGGGCTTAGAAGAGGTTCCATCATCCGGCGGTTTAGCAGGCGGACGAGTAGATGATGGACCTAAGCCATAATCGTCACTCTGAAAACCCGAAGGTATCGAGTTATCCGGAGAAAGAAAGTCGACCTCTTCCATACGAGTGTCACTTGACGAATTATCAGAAGACCAATTGTAAAGAAGATTTTCTAATTCGGTAAGGTCGGCTTCAAAGTCGAAGTGAGCATCATCATCTCCCGGTGGAGAATGATCAACGAGAGCGAGTTCATCGGCGAACTCCTCGAGAAGGTCCAACGTCGAAGTGGGATTGCCACTATTCTTTTCTCCGGGTAAAGAAGGAGATGTAAAAACGTGGTTCTCCATGTAAAGGTCACTATCCTCATTCTGAATATCAAAGATTGGGTTATCCGAAACAAGAGTGAATTCAGAATCAAATTCAAACAGAGGATTAGTGAACGCCATAGCAAAGGTTTCTCGGACACAACGAGAATATCTTCATCATCCGTTTCAAAATCAGTGTCCATATCAAGATCATCGGGATCAACATCTCTCACTTCTTCCAAGCTGACGAGCTCAGAAGGAATTTCCTCAACATACTCGATGTCTCCACACAATAAAGAATCATCAAATGACGTATAATCATTTTCAGACTCGAAAATCATCTCAACATAAACTTTTGAGGTGGGAGAAGAATCATCATCGAGAGGCTCATCACACATATCACCAGAGATGACCTCGGATTCACTTGGGGTTAGGACGAGGTTCTCAACACAAGACGGTTCCATTTCTGGAATAGTGCTAAGATGCTTATCCCCCATTGAAAGGTCATCTGAAGGTTCTATGGTAGATAGGCAATATGAGGGCGGAGAGTGGACATGTGCGGTACTTTGTGGGCTTGAAATATGCACCTTGTCCTTTGTCATCTCCCAATCCTCCTCATCCTCATCATCAAGATGGAAAGCTTCGTTAAATAGGAGACGCTGTTGAGCAGCTCGCTCATCGGCTAGTAATCTTTCGTTGCGAGCTGCTTGTTCTTCGGCAAAAAGTTCTCCATACGCTTTCTGATGAGACTCTTCTTGGGCACGTTTATTAACCAATCCTTTTAAAATTTTGAGTACATCTAGACAATTTTGGAGAAGTTCTTGAGGAATTTGTGGAGGTTGTGTTTGAATCGTTTGGTATTGTAGAGGTTGGTCATGATGAGAATACTCATAATTGTTACAAGGATCATGCTCATAGACAAGTGGATTCCTCGTTTGACAATCAGCGTTATAGTGCGGACCTCCACAGTACTCACAACCGTATGATTGATCTGAGTGATTCGGTGAACCATATGGATATTGGTCAAAACCAAAATTTTGATTGTTACATGGACCTTGCTCATAGACAAGCATGCTCCCTCGCTGACACTCAAAACTCTGGGTGAGGACCTCCACAATACTCACAGGAATATGTCTCCATCTCATGGTGCGGGGGTTGGTTAAATAAATTTGTTGGTTCATTTTACAGAGTGGGATTTTGTTCATAGACAAACCTACAACCGAGGCAATTTGGAGGTCCCCCACACCATTTACAACCATATTGGTAAGACGAAGACATAATGAAGAATTAAACGGATAGAGGGTAAGAGAAATAGAATCAACGAATAAGAGGAACGAGAAGAATATTTTTGGGGTTTTTCGAAAACGAGTGCACATGCACATTCAAAAACAACACTTTCAATTAAAACAAGACCGATGCAAAACACAAGGAACTTAAACCAATAATCACAAGCGTATTCACGCAAGTGACACAAAGGCAAGTTTTGAATCTTTGGTTCCGGAACTTATTATGATAACACTCAAGTTGAGAAGTGTTATATTGATTGTGTGTTCTATTTTATTTAAAACAACAAGCAAAAATCTTTTTGTATTTTTAATCTTTTACATATATATACAAAGAAAAGAAAAATATTTTTGTATTTTTATAATAACGATAACTTCACGAGGAAGGTTCTTCAAGTCACTAATCGCAAAAACTTCACGATATTGTCGCAACACACCTCCCCGGCAGCGGCGCCAAAATTTGATTCGTGTAAAGTGAGTGGTGAAAAACACAAATATCAATATATCAAATTAACCGTAAAACCCGACAAATTAACCTTTTAGGAAAAGGGTTAACGTGCCAAACCTCACGAATGTGATAAAAATGATACCGGGAAAGTGATTTCCCCGGGTCGTGTCCCAACGAGGTGTGAAATTGACGGTGTCGATGAGTTTTATGATTTTGGACTTGAATTGGTTTAACAAACGAGGATTTTGATTACGCTAATCTACAAATTAAAGAACGAGAATGAAAATAAAGCAAGTAAAACAATGTAAACTCTAAATAAACTAATACTAAGCCTAAGTAACAATAAAACGACGCTAAACTACATCCTAGGGTGCTAAAATGTAAAAACGCTAAAAACCGGGAACACACCGAGCCCCGAAAGTGAAAAAGATGCAATTTAATTCCTACGAGTGCAAAACTAATTTTCCTACATTCTAAATGACTAAAAATGATTTTAGGAAAAAGCCGGGAATTTTTTTCGACTTTTATTTTATTTTCTTACGAATTAAAAACTAGAAAGTAAAAAACTAATTATTAAAAATAGCAAATGATTTTTGAAAATTTGCCAAAAATTCCAGAAAAGTGCTTTTAACAATGCTTAGCATAAGAAAATTGAAAAAAGTCTATTAGCTACACTAAATAAGCTGATAAATAAGCAAATGAGAATAAGCAATTTAATCTGAAAATAAGATAAAAGAAATAAATAAAGAAGAAAGGTACTCAACATCAAGGTAGCACAGATGGCAAATGGGTTGTCTGTTGGGTCTGCTGTGTGCGCCTACAAGGGAGACCAGGTGGTCCTGTGTTCGATTCCAGCTCACTCCCTTTTGTCACTTATTATTTTTTTTACTTGAACTTTTCCCCAGAGCAACTGAATCATGTGTGAGGCTGCCAAGGCACTAGAAGCTATCCAAAAGCTAATCCATAAGCTGAAACTAATGGCCACAATCTAGGGCACCCCAATAAGCACTAACTAAGCATTAAAAAGCCAAAAAGAAAAGTAAAAAAAAACAGGTTGCTGTTGTGATGTTGCTGTTGTGGGCAGACCCCAACCAAACACACCATAAGCAGTAATAAGCACAAAATTATGCAAGAAAAGCAGCTTGAGAACTGAAATGAGGCAACGTCTAAACTAGATAACTATGATAAGCTAAAAGGAAAACAAGAAGAGAGCAATAAGCTGGTACAGGTGAACCTACTTCTGTTGGCTACTTGCAAAACCAAACTTCAATCTCTAAACCTAGCTAATACTATCCTAAATTTAAGCTAAAAATAGGGAACATGGGGCTGTATTGGGACAACAGCCTACATGTGAGCATGAAAGCTATCAAAAGCTACAAGAAAAACATATCATAAGCTAAATCCTAATCTTGATTATCTAAAGTAAACTAAAGGGGACCTAATGAGCACTAGATGAACATTAAAAAGCTAAAGAGAAGGTGAAACGAGGATGCTTAGAAATACTGTAACAGTGGGTAAAAACAGAAAATGGAGGACTTTTCAAGGCTAAAAGTAAGCTACGTAACAAGCACCAAATTCTAATGAGAGCATAAATACATGAAAACTGAATATCTAACTATTAATTGCTACAATGAACTAATCCTAAACCTATCCTAAAGTCACCTAAATCTAAGTAAAAAAAAGGGAACAGTTGGCTGTTGTTCAGCAAAACAGAAAACAGATTTTTTGAAAAGAATCTCTAACCTTTTTTGTGCAAACAAGAGTTATGGATAACACCTTTAATGACTTAACCAACTATTACCTTGACTAATTCAAAACCAAACATGGGTCAAAACACTGATTTGACCCATAACTTAAGCTAATCCAAACGTCCCCTTAGAGGGAAAAACCATGAAACTGTTTTAGGAAAAGTGATTCAGATTTAGAGACTTAAAAAAACTGCTTTGATACTTATAGCAAAATCTCACTTGAGCTTAAAACTTCACACAATCAACTGCACTATGAATTTAAAGACAATACCAAAAAAAATTCATTTAAAAGGAAAAATACCAAACTGGAAATTGAACTGAATTAAATGGCATTAAAAATTAAAGTTTACAAGAAAAGTAAATGACAATAAGTAAATTGGACTAGAACTTGGATTTTCTAGACAAGTTTTTCATTTATCCCCAATGCCTATTTATACAAAATAAAATCTCTGTCTTCAGTCTTGTTTCACTTTGTGCTTTTTGTGTGAGATGAAATAGCCAAAAACTCCATATGTGCTTCTTGAAACCATTCCTGAGCCATTGGATTACTTCTAGGAGATCCACTTGATGTCACAGCCATAGGATGAACATTAACTTTTATGCAATCACTTGGATTGCCAAGCTGGCAATGGAGTCTTGTGACTCTTTCTTGGGGAAGAGAGTTAGTGTGTTGGGAGTCTGTGACTGAGAGAGACAGTAGGAGGAGGGAAATCTTGGCGCCATTTTGGGTCTTCTGGGTTTGTGTGAGATCTTTATTTTGTGCTTCAGGTTTGAGGATGAGAGAAAGAAAGGGTAAAAGGTTTAAGTAAATGGGGAGGGTTCATTAGGAGGGGTTCAAAGCAGGGGGAGGGGGTTCAATGGTAGTAAGGGTTAAGTTTATTTTGGTTTTATTTTGCAAAAGTTTTAAATAAAATGTTTTTTTTTTAACTAAAAAAAATTGGTTTTAAGGAAAAATGTAATTTTTACAAAAATGGTTTTGGGTAAAATCAGGATTTATTTGGATATTTGGGTTTCAGGGACGGGTAAAATTGGTATTTTGGGTTCGGATTAGGTTTTAGGTTGTTTTTCCGCTCTCACTCCAAAAACGTGTCCCGGGCTCTCAAAATGTAGAAAATCCACTCCCGGCTCCGTCCGCAAAGCACGTATTCCATTCCAAGCTCATTTATGTCCGCTGCTCGTTTTCGATCCTTTTGTACCTGCAAGACACAAAACACACTCCGAGGATATTTTTAACATATTTTGATCATATTTGGGTGTTTTTGGTCATTTTGTGGTCTCAGTGGGAAAAACGATGAGTGAATAAGCACTCATCAAATTCCCCCACACTAGGCAATTGCTAGTCCCTAGCAATCAATCATGTAAAGTAATGACTGGAATTCACGAACATACCCCATTTTGACATTTTTTTATTCGATGCGAGAAATTTAAACTAGACTGAAAGTAAACAACATGCTTGATTAACAAAAAGTGGTATCATGGAACGGGATTCACACAAAATGGGTGTCTCCAGGGAATTGTAATCGTCGTCCTCTTTTTTATACTCTCAAACTAAGTCTAAACTTATTGTGCAAACGTTTTGGCCAAATGCTAACATTACTTATACTAATAATCTATGTAAGCCGGGGCTTAACTTTTTACTCCCGCAGTTTATACAATTTAAGTTCGTGTGCTCATTTTCAAAAGTTTGACCATTGAAACCGACCTTGTTATGGTTGTTATCCACTTAACTAAAATCTTAGCTTCCCGGAAACTACGAAAGCCTAAGGATCGAAAGGGCCTCTTCCATGTAGCGGCTTTCTTCTCGGCACATCCCAAAACATCAGTTTTAAGTGACCAGGCTTTTGACACAGAGAATAGTACCGAATTAGCGGAATTGATTCCAAAGATTTACGAGGCTACCGTTAAGTTAAAACTAAACCTAAATGGACAACAACCGACGATAATTTAGAAATTCAAGATTCAAAGGTGAGATCACTCCAT
Organism: Chrysanthemum makinoi; assembly: GCA_910596185.1. Classification (NCBI taxonomy): domain Eukaryota; kingdom Viridiplantae; phylum Streptophyta; class Magnoliopsida; order Asterales; family Asteraceae; genus Chrysanthemum; species Chrysanthemum makinoi. The sequence continues at coordinate 174,828,188 of OU343224.1, forward strand.
GTAGCGACTTTCTTCTCAGCTTGTCCATTTAAGGAGGCTAGGTTTTCACCCTCGAGAATAGTATCGGAGCTTTCGGGGTCTTTGACTTCAAGAATTTCTAAATCACCGTCAAATTTTAAAACAACCTTGACGAATCCTAGCTCAACTTCCGATTTAAATTTAAGAAAAAGCAAGTTTCGCACATTTATTCATAAGCAACATAGTACTTTTATTTGAGGACTAATATTTTTTCATTTTCCATTTTTCAACTTTTTTCTCTTTTTTTTTTTCACTTTTTCACTTTTTTTTTTTTTTTTTTTTTTTTACTTTTGACTTTGACTTGCAATTTATTTTTTCATCATTCAAGCACTTTTACGATACTTTCACTTTGCAACATTATTCCGATTTTAAGAAAGTATGCTTTTCCAAAAATTTAAATAAAAAGTTGAACTTGAGCTCTATATCAATTTTTCTTAAAAACTTTTTGTTGTAACAAGATGATTTGAATGTTCAAAAGTTTGACAACGAGCACGTATTTTAGGTTCAATTAGGAGCTACTGGGAGAAAAAGCCATAGATTACTTATATAAGCTCTAAAGAGAACCAACTACTCCACGCTTAGCATTTTCATTTGCACCACTAGTAAAAACTTAGCCTAATTGTTAAGAGAGCAGCTAGATCAACACTCTAGCAGAGTCGGGATTCCCTTTGTTCTAACCTAATCAAGACTAAACTACCATTAACACCGAAGCATTAACGCTTTATTTTCGTGCAAAATTTTTTAAATTTGGGTCAAAACGGGGGTACTAGGGACTAAAGGGTACAAATGTGACAAAATTCGACTGAATTCCCCCGACTTAGAATTGAATATTGCCCTCAATATTCAAAGTCCCGGCCGAAGCCGATACTATCGAACGGAAAAAGATAATACCACTAACAAAGTATGTGGATCTAAATCTGTTATTTTACACAAAAGGATTTGGAAAATATATCCCCGATAAACGTTAGTAAAATGATCGGATATTGGGCTGGATTGAAAACAAAGCATCAATCATCACGATCAAAGGGATTCCCGAAACATGAGCAAACACACAAGAAGCAAATATCCGTGGAGGTTTCCCCACACTTAGTTGTTAGAAAATAGAAAGAAGTCAGAAACATGGGTGAAAACCCATGGAATGCTACTGTTTTGTTAACCGAGTCGCTAGCTTGACTCGACCTCGAATTCATTGGTCCATGGGGAAGCAAGTGGAAGAGAAAATCTCCATCGGACTTTCATTCAAGTGGTGTGGATAAACATTGAATGTGTTGAAAGTTCCACTCCGATGAGATATAACCGGCTCAAGAGAGAGAGAAATGCCGGGATCAAAGATGGTATCTTCACTCCCGTAGGAGTTAAGACATGGAGAAGAAATTGGAGGGGAAGGAAAAGTGTCAATCTCATGACAACGGGTGGGATGGGTGGGCAAAATATTGGATTGAGAAACATTAAGGGAATGTTCATAAATCTTATCCACCACTGAAGCAATGAAAAAATCCGTATCGGGCTTAGAAGAGGTTCCATCATCCGGCGGTTTAGCAGGCGGACGAGTAGATGATGGACCTAAGCCATAATCGT
>OU343224.1:174829883-174842645 GCA_910596185.1 Chrysanthemum makinoi
TGACGAATCTGCTGAAGAAGACATGGATTCTGGTGAAGAAGACATGGATTCTCAATAAGAAGAGTTTCTGCTGAAGTAATATTAGCGCATAGTTTGTTTCTACGGATATAGATATTCCGTATATTTATTAGTTTGTTAGGATTTGCATGAGCTATTTTAGGTAGTGATATGCATTTATTTTATATTATTGTTTTATTTAGGGTTCCTTGTGTATAAAAGGAACTGATGTCTTTTGTATTAGGGAGACTTGAACATTAGAAACCTCTGGAGAAAAACATTCCAGGAAAACATCTCTTGAGAGAGAGTGAAAAAGATCCATAGAGGATCATTGTTTTAATAAGAAAAACCTTGTTGGTAACTTTGACTGTGTTAATTATTATCCGCTGTGCATCTATTCAATCATTGTTATTATACCCTAGTTGAGTCCGGATCTTGGTTTCAACAAGTGGTATCAGAGCGGGTGGCTCTCAATCTAGGGTTGATAAGGTTTTCTCTAATTAGGGTTTATACCCTAATAGCTACAGCAGATCTGCAAGGTTCGACAGATAATTATGAGGTATCGAGTTTTTCATATGTTTGATATAAATACCTCGTACTAATTGAATTGCAGCGAATTGGTTTATTTGGTCAAACGGATACAGCGTACTTATTGGTGAATTGTTTTTTGACTTTTTGAGCACATGATCTTTACTCATTATTAATATTTGTTCTAAGTGGGGCTCGGTTTGAAGAAAATTGTTGCTGCTAATTTACGAGTTCTCAACAGTGATAATTATTGTGATCACGTGGGCTTGAATTTTGGATCTCCGAATTCAATTGGTCAACGCAAGTGTTTTATAATTCAAATTGTGTCTTCTACTGTTGATTAATCGGGTCACGTGATTGTGGTTGTTCTCTTATTTGATCCAATCATTGGTCCTCACACGTTTATTTGTTTGTTCATTTGAATACAAGAATAGCGGCGCATCTTTTAAGGTTCATTGAATTGCATATTAAAGATTGATCATTCTTCATTCTTGGTCAAAAGAAGTATTGAGGTCACGTGTGAGTTCTTTTTTATTCGATTGGTTGGTTTATCAAGTGGTCAGCGAATAGTGTTTTTGAGATCAAAAGTTACGGCGCAATTAATTGGTAGTGTTTTCTCCTGATACAAATTGGTGTCAGTGTTTGCAATATGATCTGAGGTCACGTGTGGTCAGACGAGTATTATTTTCTAGTTGGTCAAAGTAATTGAAAAGGTATCACAATTCCTATTGAGCATATTTGTTTGGCAAGAGGGTATAGTGGGTCCTTATATTGATCTCGATACTGATTGGTTCTTAAGTGTACTGGTCTTTCACATATTTTAATCTTGGTCCCACAATTGAATTCAAGTGAACACGTGGTTTTTGGTTGAATTCGTGGGGTCTCATTGCTGCTGAACAATTGAATTCAAGTGATCACGTGGGTCTGTTTGACCTTGTGACTTGTTGCAGTCACGAATATTATTTTGTTTCCACTGATAGTGGGTCGTTGCTGCTGAAGAGGTCACGGGGATACATATTGAATTTGTTTGCTAGTCATATTTTTGCTTGGTACTTTTAAAATGGCAGCATTTGTTAATGAAAAGGATGATGTTATGTTTCCTTATTTGATGGATGATGAGTACGATGTCTGGGCTAAGAAGATGGAACATTGGATCATGAATAATGACATGAATATCTGGAAGGTGATCCAAAATGGCAACAGCTTGAAAAGGACTGGATGTCATCAAGATGGAAACCTCTTTTATCTTCCTCCAACGACTGCAGATGAACACATTGCTGTACAAAGAGAGTCAAAGGCCAGAACTACCTTGCTTAATTCTATTCCTGCTGATCTTGTAGCAGATTTTCGTTATATGGATGATGCAAGTCGTATATGGGATGCACTCAAAGAAAGGTATGGTGGAAAGGCTGAATTCAAGAAGATGAGCAAGGAAGCTGATGCTGCAGGTTATGCTGAAGAACTTGCCGGTCCACACTTTGCATTCATGGGCATCTCTCAGGTACAAAATTGTGTGTTTGGTTGTAGTGATAAATATAATGAACTAAAAGAAGCCTATGATGAAATGAAACCTAAATATAATGAATGCTATGTTGAAGTTGAGGCTTATAAACAGGCCTTAAAAACATTAGAAAGACAAAAAGTTTGGTTTCAGAAGAATCAAATAGCTTATGATGAGAAGATAGGTGTTTTAGAAAGGGATCTTGAATGTGCTAAAAATGAGTTAAAGTGGTCTGAGAAGTTAAGAGCAGATGTAGTGTCAGAAAATTTAGAGCTTAAAGAGAAACTTAATGAGGAAATTGCTAGGCATAAGGAATGGATATTAAATGGAAACAAGTTAGCAAGTCACATCTATGCTAGTCAAACTCCTAATACTACTATAGGCTTAGGCTTTAAGAAGTATGTAGGATTAGAAGCTAGAGATGACACACGAAATCTACTAAGCCAAATTAGCTAATTTTGTCAAAGAAGGTCAATTACATGCTGTCCCTGGTCCTATTTAGAGAAGCATATGCCCATTGACCTTTCCATTACAATTGACTTTGATGGATCACACCATTTATATGGCAAAAAGTCAAGTGACTTGCCAGACCTTAGTATCAAAACTAATGACTCTGTCTCTTGTTCTGAAAGTGACAAGTCATCAGACCTAAAGTCCACTGACTATGCCTCATGTGATTCAAGTGAAAAGACTAACTTATCTGAGCACACACCCAAGACCACACCCAAGTCCAAAGTAGCTGATGCTGAGCCTAATATTGCTGAGCCCAAAACAAAGCCAGTTACTTATTCTGTTGAACACAATTTTGCTTCTAATTTTGTTTCTGATAAGTTTAAATGTAATAAACAAAGTTGTGTTAAGAATAAGTCTTTTAAGAAGAAATCTTGTTTTGTGTGTGGTAGTAAACTCCATCTTATTAAAGATTGTGATTATCATGAGAAAAAGATGGGTGTTTCCTCTGGCCATAAGACTTCTAGACCCACATGGACTAATGTTGCTAGTATTCCTCCATTTGTTCCTAAAGCTGCACATATGAGAGTAGGTAATCCAGTTCCCACTAGTAAGTCTAAGGTGTATGCATCTGCTTCAAGGCTTAATAGGCCTTTTCAGTTCCCTCGGTGGAGGATATTCTTCACCACTACGGTTGGACATAATGCTAGACTTAGGCCCTATAGACCTACTAGTTCTTATTTTCAGTCCTCTACACCTTATGTATCTCATATGAATATGGCACATGGTGGAGTTAGAATGGCAAATGTTGTTAAGCCCTCAAAAGGTTATTCTTGGAAAACTCAAATGAAAGGTTTATTCTGGGTACCCAAGAACAATAATCTTTGTCAGGTGCATTGATTGAGGGGAGGCATAAGCCTAAGGGGAGGCATAAGCCTAAGGGGAGGCTTATTGTTGTATATTTGTCTTCTAACCATTTTGCAGATGTTGGATCCTCATACGCCTAAGGGGAGGCTTAGTGTTTCACGACACTACAACTGTCTTTGGTTTCTACTGATGCTTGATGGTTTATTTTCCATGTTTTGGTTATTTATTTATTTTTTCTTTATTTTATATTTCGTTTAAAAAAAAAAAAAAAAAAAATCGTGTTATTTCTTTTAGTGATAAAAAAAAAAAAAAACTAACCTGTCGTGTTAAGGTTTCTTACTCTTTCTTGCTTGCAGGTTTTGGTGTTGGTTAATAACCACACAACTCATGGTTTTCATCTCACCATGTCTTTTCGACATAAGAGTTGACTAGCCCACGTGATTATGGCTTGTGGTAAAGGCCATGAAATCCATAAATGGTAATCAACTCACCATGATGATGACGACATTCCATCAAAGAGTTGCTAGTCCAAAAGCAAACGGTTTTTGGTAAAGACATCTCAATTCCGTTGATAGCTATAATGGTTTGCTCAAAATCATAGGGTATGCAACCACCCATGCTTAATTGCCGAGGGTTGTATGGTCATCAATTCACCATGGTTTATTCCTTTTTGGAATCAAAGAATTGACTAGTCCCTGAGCAAACGGCTCATGTAAAGACATATCAAATCGTTATATGGTTGTTGGTTTGCCAATAAATCGATGGTTATCAGTGTACCATAGTTTTCTCCTGAAACATTTGGCTACTCCAGTAGTGATGGCTATTTATTAAAGAGACAAATCCATTATTTTCAATGATTCACCTCTCACGGAGTTAACACTCTGGATGTGATGAGAATAGTATGAAACTAACTGCTTTTGATGTATCTTTTGTCATTTGTTGCTTGCAAAGATCTGAGTTTCAAAGTTTGTCATCATAGAGATGTACTTGTTTTGATTATTTGCTGCTGATGTTCGAGTACAATCCTCAAGTTCCTGAAGCGTTAAATACTATCCGGAACGGAACTTAACCATGTCAAATTCCAGTTTAGGGGAGGATTGTTGGGAATTCTGGAAAGTAGGAATTCTGTTGATGTTACTCTGGCCGAATCTGGAAGAAGACATGGATTCTACCAAGAAGACATGGATTCGGCCAAGAAGAGTTTCTGTTAATTTGGTAATATTAGCATAGTTTGTTTCTATTGATATAGATATTCCGATATTTATTAGTTTGTTAGGATATGCATGAGCTATTTTAGGTAGTGATATGCATTTATTTTATATTATTGTTTTATTTAGGGTTCCTTGTGTATAAAAGGAACTGATGTCTTTTGTATTAGGGAGACTTGGACATTAGAAACCTCTGGAGAAAAACATTCTAGGAAAACATCTCTTGAGAGAGAGTGAAAAAGATCCATAGAGGATCATTGTTTTAATAAGAAAAACCTTGTTGGTAACTTTGACTGTGTTAATTATTATCCGCTGTGCATCTATTCAATCATTGTTATTATACCCTAGTTGAGTCCGGATCTTGGTTTCAACAGTTATCTTAATTTAACCAGAATCATATTATAATTAAATTTAAGATATCAGCTCTTAGATGCATGATTCAATCCAAACTTGGATTGCATAAATATTGTATACTACATAAAGATTATATAGATTTATAACCTTTTTGATTACACACCGTCCTGGCAAAAGGTAATTATAAAGAAAGAGTTATAAAATCTTAATTGTCATATTCTACATACAAGGAACATGTATGACAATTAAATATCTTAATATAATTAATGCGTGTATTATATAAGAAAATTTAATCACAATCAATTGCTTAAGTATGATTAAAAACTTCTTATAAAATGTCATGCATTAATATGTATACAATTTTGTCCTTGTGAGTCTTTCTTCAAAAGAAACTCATTCCAACCTCATAGGTTAACTGTTAGGCAAAATAACAATCAAGCTCAAAACTCGATTTGCCTTTTAAGGACTGCATCTTATCATTCATAGTTCTAAAACATTTATCAGCTTCAAGATGTGATAATATATTTTATTAGTTAGCTGATTTACAACAATCTTCTAAATTATATCCCTCAGCATTGATATAAAATATCACTCAAGTGATGAGGCATTCTTTCGGATTTATGAATGAGAGTAATCATTATACTTCGATCAACATTTTCATATTTAATCTTAGTATAATATTAATAAGTTGATTTTAGAAGGTTAAATATTTTGTTCTCAAAAACTTTGAGATATGTATATACTCCCACTTACTTTTGTAAGTAGAGACAATTCTCTAAATACTAAGTATTTAAGCAACAATAAATTGTTCTTTATGGAGAACCACAAAATAAATTTTAAGTTCTCATCTGAAGATTTGTAAATAAAATGCTTCATAAGATTTTTAACAAATTCAGAACTTAAATAAAGACATAATGGAATTCATTCCAACAACTCAAATTAGGGTTTATAGAAAAACTCTAATTTAGTATCACTCTTTAATCAAAAGTTCTAGCAATAGTTTTGTGTTTCGTCAAACTACGAAGAACACCAAACTTCAAGCTAGGAAGTGTAGAAAAATCAAAAATCCAAAAGGGTTTATGATTCAATTGGTTTGAGTGGTAAAACCTCAAATCCCTAATGAATTAGGGTTTTCAGTTATGGGTTGTCTTGAATACCTTCTAGGTTTGAACTATATTGAGTGTATCCATGACACACGCAATTTCTAACCTTGATATGTTTGGGAGGTAGAGCAAATAAAGCTATCATGAATCAAACAATATGAATAAGGTTTGATCCAACACATTAGACATACCATGATGAAGTGGTATCCTATGAGTTATTAGAATTGTGAAACGATATCAGAATTCTTTAGATAACTTAATTCTCTTTGGACCAAATACTTGTCGATTGGTTGAGCCAAATTGCATATAAAGTATTTACGAACCAAGTGCATGCAATAATGTATATTCATTGAACAATACAAGAAGCTTATGTTCACTTGTTGACAAGAAGACAAAACTGTTCAAGGATTATATGTTCATGTGTTAACAAGAAAGCATTTCAATAATACATTATAAGTCTTTGAATAATTCAAAAGCCTCATGTTTATGTGTTAACTAGAAGACATAACACATTTACTATATATACTTTATGTTATAAGTCATTGATTAATTCAAGGACTTTATAATTATGTCTTAACATGTAAGCATAATTATACTAACAAAAGTAATCACAAACGCAAACACCTAAGTTCTATAGTAATTTCAAGTTAGTTTTATACTTCATAATTATGATCATTATCATATAACCATAATTATGTTGACTAAAACATGTAGTCTAATGTTGAAATATCTATACATAACATCATGACATTTGAATGTAGTAGGGCAATAAACATCTAGCGTGTTCAAGTCCTAGTAGAATCATTTTTAGAATGTAGTAGGGAAATAAACATCTCACGTGTTTAAGTCCTAGTAGAATTCTTGTTTACATGTAATAGGGCAATAAACATCAAGCGTGTTTAAGTCCTAGCAGATTTATTAGTTTTCTTACCTTGAGATACCAATAATATTGTTGTTCTTTGCACACACTTTGAGATTTCTCCCACTTGTGTAAGGTACAACATCATATTATGAAAACAAACAACACGTGATTGATTGTTCAAACAATATGATAATGTCATATATATCATAAGTAGTTTTAGAACCATAACCCAATAAGGAATTGTGGATTATTATTCTATAGATAACACTTTAGGAGCGCGGCTTGAGGAAGGCAAGTGTTATCTTATAAAATAAAATGCAATTTTCCTTTAAGCAATGGTTGTTCATATTCAGAAAATAATGAATTATTTCAAAACAAGTTTGAAATTATATGGGTGACTAACAAGGAAATAAATCCGTAGCTCCCACTTGAAATGACAACATTACATGAATGATATTTCGGTAATAAAATGCAGCTGCTCCCAATTTGTCAACATTGTAAGTGTTACATTTCGGAGAAAGCATATAGCGGTTTATATACTTTCATGTTCTCTTTAAATGCCTACGGTATGTACTTAGGTATTGAGCGAGTATATGAAGTTCTACTTATGTAGACAATGGACTAGCCATTCTTTCATTCAATTAACTTGAATCTTTAGCATGCAATTCCTCCTTTATCGTCTACATAGCCCCAAAGGTAATTAGCACTTTTAGGAATAATAAGAGTCCAGATTACCTAGCAAATATGCTAGTAATTCCTTTACTCTTTGCGGTTTAAACTCATACACGTAACAAGGACTTTATTTATTTTGGTAGCTCTAAACACAATGTTTCTAGTTACACAAAATATTCTATCTTTCAATTAACTCTAGACCACAAAAGGGTAATGAAAGATCACAAATGAGTTTATCAATTTGTAACCCTATCTAAGTTTGTCAACTAAGGAGAAAAGATATGTATAAGTCTCACTCTTCTTACTAGGAAAAAAGACTAAGTTTGTCTTTCAAAGAAAAACAACTTTGTTTACGAATTATGTTGCAATAACATAATTAATCAGAACATAAAAAGTTCAATTCTAGTATTTTCGATAATTACATTCTTACAAGAATTAACTACCCAATTAATTACTAATTAAGACTAAGATCCATCTTACTTAATTACACCAAGGTCCGACGGGAAAAATTGGGACAAGAGGTAAGCAGTTATTAGTATATGCAAACTCTTAGAATTTATGAGACTGTTTAAGGCATTAGTATCAAGTAATAATGTCAAAATCATGTTTAGTTCTCATCTTATGCCTCGGGTTCAAGATTACGACCAAGCCAACTCGAAATAAGCAAACCAGTATGAACGTGTAAAAATAACCAAATGTGTCGACCAATAGTACCATGAGTTTGGAAGGAGGCCCTTAGGTGCGACCAGAGAAGTCAATCCAATACGCAGTTCATAGTTGGATGGCCTTAAAATTAACAAATAGGTATGCACATATAAATGTGGTAAAAGTTGTGTACAAAGAAGCATGCAAAACAACTTTGTAACACTAATTTTAAAAACCTTTTGGTAATGACAACGTGAGGTGATCATCATGGTTCCACGGTAGCTCAATCGAGCATACAGGGAGCAGAGGACGGTAAGCTGAAGCAATAACCTAGACATCCTTTTAATTAGCATTTGATAGCACCTCTTTGAACCCCTTTTGAGTTTGTTCTAGTGGGTGAGCCGTACATCCCAAGTGTCCATAGCATCTAGTTTTAAATTCTTGGCAGTGTCTCATATATTAGGCTACTTTACAACTAAAACGATTTTCCACGAAATCAAATAGCGAGTCACATTGAAGCATGATATTTAGGTGTAAAAGACAATATTAATGTTATGGTTACGATATGTATTATTCCATATTGCATAGTATTAGGTGTCAAAGTAAGTAACAATGCACATATAGGAATCACAAACATATAATCATAAACATCAATATAAATAAACACATATTGTTTCAAAGTTCTCTTTGAAGTCTTAGTAAGCGAACCATAAGACCGCTCACTGGATACAATACCTAGATAAACCCTATACATGGCAAAAAGCAATTGAGGTGGGTCTTGTGGCTAAAAAACACATAAAACATGGAAATCTCAATTAACAAGTAATTAGGCAATTTTATGTATTTAATAAACACTACGTAATTCTAATTATCATTATAATTCTAATTAACAATTAATCTATACTACTATATAAAGCATTTAAGTTATGGGCTCCACAAAAAATTAAGATAAGAAGCTCCAATCATTGAGTGACATGTGTCACTTCTCTAACTAAAAAATAACAAAAATGGAGGAGCTCTAACAAACTAAAATAAAGAGCTCCAATAATGAGGTGACACATGTCACTTCTTAACTAATTAATCACTTTTATTTTTAAATTTAAATATCTTTTAATTCGTTTAATTTTTTTATAATCTAATTTCATCATATTTTTTAAAATTTTGTGCTTTTTAATTCAACATCCATTTTGATATATTTTTATAAGTTTTTAGTTTTTACGTTTTTAGTTTTTACATTTTTAGTAGGTTTATTTTATTTTGATTCAAATTTTTATAACTTTAACCTTTATTTCAATCAATACAAACTTTATTTATCAAAATCATTTACTTTTGGGAAAGTGTTTGACGGGTAAGAGATTGTCTAAGGTCTTTTTATATGCGGGAATAATAATGTCACGGAAGAATACGGAAAAAACCAAACAACACATACAACTAACACATATACATTTGGAGTGTTGTGAAATGAATTCACTAAGCGGGTAAGGAATTGCGAGGAGAGTTGGGTTAGCAATTCATTTACTATATTTATTATATAACTATATTTATCACCGCCGCTGTGAGAGGTATCCAACTAGTTAATTCTAATTAACTTTTAATTCTAATTAACAAGTAATTCTAACTAGCAAGTAATTCTAATTAACAAATTTAATTCTAGTTAACAAGTAATTCTAATTAACAAATTTAATTCTAATTATCAATATAATTTATTTGTGTGTGACTAGTTATTGTTTATTAAAATATTGACAAGTATTGCATATAGTTGTCAAAAAAAAATAAAACGAATGACTAAATTAGGTTTCATGCAGCCTTTTAAATATGTTTATTAATAAGAAACGTGTAACCCATAATCGCAAAAACGAGATGGCTCTAATACCACTGTTGGGATTTTAGAAATAAGTTAACCATTAATCTCTATGAGTACACAGCGGATATGGATCTAGTATTTGCAATTTGGTTAAACACGTAATTAATAAACAATTAATTAATAAAAAGGATAAAAGAAAACCTAACCTTTCTGGCTATTTGAACGCAAGTGTAACGGACAATAAAACCAATATGAAACTAAACATCTAAAATAGATGCCTCTATGAGTATCATACACAAACCCGATAACCGTATACGTTCGATATAGAAGCTAGTCGAGAATGTAAACAACCCAATCAACAATTGACACCAACACTTGAATAAATCACAAACTAGAAAACCAAAGACCAAGTCTTATTTCTGTCCGAAAACTCCAAAGAAAACAACCAACAAGCTGTTTTCAATTACACCCGATATCAGACAATAAAGGTCCGATATCCTTTGCTTTTTCTGTCCGAGAAGCAGACCCACGAACAGGAACCAATACACCTTCATTGTTTCTTCTTTCAACCAGGAACTCAGCAACAACAACCTTCCAATCATTCTAAACCTAGAACTCTTGAATCAACACAAGTTTAGGAATTAGAAAACCAATACAAACCCTAATCGACTTAATGTTGAGTCGACTTAGGGATTAGCAGAAAACTGGATTCGGTTGGGGATTAGTTAGGGATGATTATCACATGAGTTTGGCTCAAGATGTGTTTGTTTTAATACCCAAACAAACCGGCTCTTTGATTGAGCCAAGACTTGTTCGACAAGTCTAAACCCAAGCAAAAGCCCACTCACTCTTTGTCCGATCAGCTGTATGATTCTAGGGCCCAAGGCATATCCCATTCGACCCAACTGTGAACTCAAAACAAGCCCATGGGTCATTTTAGTGATCGGGTCAAGTTTACATCATATCGGGTGTAATATTATTCAAGTATCAAATACGTTCTACACGTATACTCGTGTTTATCGTGTGTGCCCCCATAGGCTCAGACACTTTTAGTTGTCTTGTCGTGTTTACAACTCCCACAAAGCAACAATCTCGGCCCGTTACATGGACATTGAACAAGTATCAAATGTGCAACACCCGAAATTACTAAATAAGAAAGACCTGCCAAACTTATGACCTACCAAACATAAAATTACTTCCTACCACTACCTTGAAGCTTGACATCATACAGGTCACGAAAAGCATCCAATTGTCCTGGCAAATCGTAGACCTGAGCAGCATAATTATCATCAAAATAATCTTCAAGCTCATGATAGCCACCAGACGATGCAAGAAACTTTGCCATATCATTATCTGGCTCAAGTACCTCGTCCTCATCACTATCAGTAACAACTACTTCACCCACTTTAGAGTATGGGTTGCCCACCTTTTTTTATGACGTACACGAAGAAGAAGAAGAACTAGACTTAGTAGCCGCAACCTGCACCTTTTTAAGAGGCTTACCATCATCATCCAAAAGAGCTTTCCCATCAATAATAAGCTTTTAAAGCTTTTCAATTTTCTGAACAATAAGAATAGTACAAGAAATACTATTCACATCAGTATCGTCCATACCAAGAGTATCAAATGTGTTTGATGTAGCAATATTTGCCCCTGTACTTGCCTCCTTTCTAGCACCCGACTTCTTTGAAACAGGAACATACTTTTGTTGAGGGTTTGAAAGGCTAAATTCACATCAGTATCGTCCATATCAAAAACATAAATGTAATATATGACAATGCTTCCACTCTATGGAGATAAAAAGATCAAAGAATTGTTTGAGTGTAAAAGTGATGTATGTAGACCACTTAGAGACGTATATTCATAATGGTTAAATAATGCAAGCGGTGAGGTTCTTCCTTCCATATACACTTCCAAATTTCCAATGACTGAAAGATTAACTTTGCATAGATAACTTTTTAAGTTAATCGATCACCACCAAGGTTGCATAGTGGTTAGGTGTTTTTATGTTCTCATGAAAGGTTTTAGGTTCAAAACTTACTAAATACACATTTTGAAAGTAGTCAAATAAAACATCATGAACGGTCACCAGAATACCCTAGTCAGGTCACGTACAGTAAAAACCAAACTATCCAAAAATACTTTGAAAAAAAAAAACTTCATCCGTTTATACGTTTATAATAGTTTAAAATTATGGCCTCGTCTATAATTTTTTAAAGTTATGGCTTCAATCAATCAATCAAGCTAGTAATGCTTTGTTATCTTGAGGCAATGTTACTTTTGGCTTTATCATGCCACATTGATTGGTTAAAAATGCAAAGAAGTTGTGGTTCATGCTCTCGTCCATTGTTAATTCCTAATTTTCTATCAAAAAGGCACCCTATTGACTCTACGGCTTGAAGCCTGCGATTAAATAATAACTTAGCACATCTTTTTTGTCATAAATTGCTCCATCCTCATTCTGTTTTGGATTGTAATGCTTAATAAAAAATATAGCTTCATGAGCAAAAGCAAAATATGCTACTCATTGATAACGATTAATTACATCCTTATTATGTAAAAGCAATGTTGCAAAAATCGTGAATCGGTAGTTGAGCGGTCGACCACCATGCAGCGAGTAATCGGTCAAGTCGGGATTAATCGGTGATTAATCGGATTGGCATTTCCTGCAGTTTTTTGGTATTTCTGGAGACCAAACTAAAAATCTTAACCGATTCAAAGCCGGTTATGTTTCCAAACCTCAATAAAAGGCTCCAATTCTGATTATGATC
>OU343224.1:174842745-174854868 GCA_910596185.1 Chrysanthemum makinoi
CCCATTGTGCGTTATAAGTAAAATATACGATCCCCAAATTAAGTATAATGCCTAAATTATTATTATTTTAAAAATGCCCGATTCGGCCGATTTTTTACCGATTCGGCCAATTTTGACCGATTCTGCCGATTAATCGGTCGATTCGGCCTATTTTTTGACTGCTTAGTGTCGATTTTTATCCTAGGCCGATTTTTCGACCGATTTTCAAAAATCGACAAGGTACTCGGCCGATTAACAATTAATCGGCGATTAATCAGCCGAGTTGACCGATTTTTGCAACATTGCGTAAAAGTGATATATGGATTTATGGTTTATTGTCAAGATTAGTCGACTCCATCATTTAGAACGAGTTTCATACAGCTTGACACCTTAACTCCTTATTGATATCATAGTGTAAATTAGTCATCCTGTTTTAAGAACTAATAGGTAAAAAAAATTGAACCTTGTTTTTATGCATGCAGAATCTTTTGTGAAAAAGAAATGTGTTTTCTTTCAACTAAACATACTATCATAGACTCATATCATGACGTGAGATTAATGTTATTACAATATTTTTGACGATCAAATGGTCAGATTTTGTTATTACAATATTTGATTTTTATCATGACGTGAGATTAATGTTATTACTACAATATTTGATTTTTATCCTATATATATATATATATGATAAAAATCAAATAAAAAGGCAAATATCCGTAAAAAGATTAAAAAAAATCAAAAAAAGTTCTCGAAAAATTCCAAAAAAATTTCACAAGATCGGGTATGATAGTGCATGAAAAAGTTGTGAATTTTTTTTCTTTCTAAAAGTGGATATTTTTTTCAAAAAAAATTTATGAAAAAATACGTTTGCGCACTAAATCGTTTTTTTTTTGCATCAAAAATTGGTTTTTGCACCCAACTTATTTTGACTTTTTTCATCAAAATAACATTGCGCATCTAACTAAAACAAGTTGAAAATTTTGTGCATCAAAATTTTTTTGCGCATCAAAATTCGTTTTTTGTGCATTAAAAAAAACGTATCAAAACTCAAAATTATAAAAAATGTTTTCACAAAAGTTTTATGCACCAACATACCCGAGCTTGTGGAATTTTTTGAATTTTCAAGAATTTAAAAAAAAAAATCTTTTTATTCTTTTTACCGATATTTGTCTTTTTTTTAACTTTATATATATATATATATATATATATATATATATATATATATATATATATATATATTGTGAAAATAAAACTTCTCAAAATGTTAAACCGCAAGCGACAAAATATGGGTTTATTAACAGATAGGTTACCCAACTTTCCAACTTTATTCGCCTAAGTTATCAAACTTTCATTTTGTTCACTTAGGTAACTTAACTTTACTTAAGCATTCAACCTCTATTTTTTCAGTGTAATCAAAGTAACCCAAATGCATTTTTTTGGTAAGTTAAGTAATCTAAATGTAGCGTTTTAGAAATTCAGTAACCT
This sequence comes from Chrysanthemum makinoi, assembly GCA_910596185.1. Classification (NCBI taxonomy): domain Eukaryota; kingdom Viridiplantae; phylum Streptophyta; class Magnoliopsida; order Asterales; family Asteraceae; genus Chrysanthemum; species Chrysanthemum makinoi. The sequence goes on from OU343224.1 coordinate 174,844,210, forward strand.
AAATGTAGCATTTTTTTAGTTAAGTAACCTGTTTGCACAAAAAAAAAGTTTGGTAACTTAGGCGAATAATGTTGGAAAGTTGGGTAACCTATCTGTCTATAAACTCACAAAATATACACAATCACGGCGAGAATTATTTTATCTTTCAGTAGACGGGCACTTCGATATACTTTCGACAAACTTTTGTTTCGATATTTTTTTTTTGCTTTGAATTTTCGTACTGAAAAATCACATGTGCTTTTTAAAATAATAAATCAGCTGTGATTTTTCAGGACAGAAATTTCAATACTCACAAAAAAACCGAAAAAAAAAGTTCGTTAAAAGTATATAGAAATGTCTTATGTAAAAAGATGATTTAATTCTCGTTGTGATGATATGATTCATTTCGCGTAACGATTAATGGTTTGTGAGATATTTAATTATTAGAAAAAATAAACTAATGGGGTGACTCAGCGGTAAGAGTTTAGCCTCTTAGGACGAAAGTGCCTAGAAGCATTGGGTTCGAACCTTGGGGAGAAAATTAATCCTCCATTGGCCACGGAGGTTCACCTGTTTAGTCAAAAACTCAATAATTAAAAAATAAATAAATTAATAAAACCCAAATAAAAATTATTACAATTTTTTTTTTTTTGAAATGCAACAATATATTAGACCAACAAAAAGACGATACAAACAAACGGCATCCCTCCTTTACAAACAAGACGATTAAAGAGATATTATTAATTTGATTAAAAAAAATAATAGGATTTGTCTACTTTTTGTAATCTATGTTAAACTTTTCCACTCATATCATAGCTTGTTGCTAGCTAGTTTTTTTAATACCAAAATTGAGCCGTGACATAAACTTTTAACGACTTTTGAATAATAGAGGATAGACTTCTTAAAAAATAAAGGGCAAGCCTACGTAGGCATCTCATGAAATTTTTGGCAGGCACCTCAAGTAGAGTGGACCCCCCATCCGTACGGCGGCGATTTTTTTTTTTTTTTTTAATAATTGTGTGTGTTGTGTTTTTTTAGTGTATTTAATTTGTGTAGTGTATAGTGTGTATAGTGTATTTAATTTGTGTAGTGTTTTTTTATGTATAGTGTATTTAATTATGTAGTGTTTTTATATGGTATTTATTTTACGTTATGTTTTTTAATTGTGTATAACAACAAATGTAAACATTAAACAAGTAAAACAACAAATGTTTTCAATATTACAACGAAATATACTCCACATGAAGATTATTAATGTCATCTATAAGCTCATAGAGTATTCCACTCGGCTGACATGCGTGATCAACTGGATTTCTTGCCAATTCCAGTGATGCTTCTAACGCCTTTATTTTTGCCTGCAACAAATTGTTTTCAGCCAATAGCATGTTGATCGTTGTATCTTTAGTTTTGCAGTTTGAGCACTGCGTTGAAGAAGAGGCTTCACCAAAGTACTTTTGTTGAAATATTTCCTTCCACATGAAGTATCGACACCCATAGTCTTTAGTCCCTGTCTGTTACATGACGAAACAATTATAAGAAATGTATTCTAAACAAACAAGTTATTGATATATTTACGCAAATAAGCAAACGTTTAATTATTTACCTTTGAGAAAGGATATGCATAATACTTGAGACATACACAAGTTTTGGGCTTGTGGGATGTTCTTTCAATTATTAATCCACGTTGACAACGACACAAGTAAGGATTTTGTTGTTGCATCCGGCCAAAAGAATTTGTATAATTATTCACAACATAAATTAGTAATATCATGGTTCACAAAATTAGAAGCTTCGAATACATAAATAAACAATCTTGTTATAGATTAATAGTTGATACATGGTTCACAAAATTACAATATAACTAGAAACTAAGATCGATCACGCCCGAGGCGTAAGTCGTCCAATGATCTGCCATCTGTCCCCACACGAGACTCTAACTCGAAATCGCGTCCTCCTCATCCGTCAATCTCTCGCGTCTTATCGTCAACGCGCAGACGGCTGTAACAAAGATGAGGAGGAAGAACGAGAGGAGGCGGTGTATAAAATTGTCCTCATCTAGCAGCCGGAGATATATAGGGGAGAGGAGGCACATAAGATTGTGAAGAAAGCACATAATCTGGACTCTCAACACGAGCGGGTGTGTGGTTGACACAATGAATGTCCCTCCACTGAATGTCATCCGATTCTTGTAACAAAATATGAGGAAGAACCGGAGCAGAGCAGAAATCCGTAACAAAAGATGACGAGTCGCGTTGCTATAAATCATAATCGTCTATACGTGTTTTGTCATTTACAATATAAATCAATAATCGTCTATACATGTTGTGTCATTTACAATATAAATCAGTAATCGTCTATACATGTTGTGTCATTTACAATATAAATCAATAATTGTTTTCTACGTATATCTAAACATCCTCTGTCGTTGAGCAAACACATGTTCCCATGGCGCGGCCTCGGCATTTCTAAAATGTCTCCATTGTGGGTGATTATACGGGAATGGTGAGTCTTCATCCAGAAACGCAAGAACGAAGTGAGCACATTCGTTGTTCCCCACACGAAGAATCACAACCGGAGACAATATTTCGGCTGAATCGGGAGAACCTCTCAGCGGAAGACACAAAAGAGATTGTGAATTGGTTATACATACAATAGGACGGTTAAGAGATGTAGCAATAACCACTCCCATTTCTGGCATAGTCATCCAATAACGCCGGGGTGCTGCACCCCTAAACCAACAACGTGTCTAAGCTGGACTGTGTGGAGCCCAAGTATAACTTCAACAACGCGTGTTGACCCTCAACTCTACATGTTGTTGTTTGGCCGAAGCTGCGATATTGATCGGTAATGTACGACACAAACATGCGATCGTAATCTCGCAGCCAGTTACGAAAATACTGGAAAACATCTGAGAAAACAAAGAATTACACCCCATGAAATCCTTGGAAGGCATCTCAAGTAAATCCTAGCCATGGTAATGTATATTCATTACTGGATGGTAAAGTGAGTTTTTAATTCACTTTGCAACTTTAATGAAAAAAACTTAGTGTTTTGGTCTAAAAGAATTTCATTATTGGATGGTAAAGTGACAATTCAAGGTCATTTTGCAACTTTAATGAAATAAAAAAGGCAATGATGATTTTTTTTTAAAAAAAACTTAAAAAGAGTTTTGGCGAGACAAAACTGAATTTGCAGCCAACATGAGCTAATAAGTTAATAATTTGAGCCTTTGATAAGTTTACCTCTTGTGTGTTAAATGGTGAACTAGACATGGTGGACTGGTATGCTGTTGCTTGTGCAGTTGTTGCTTATTCTTGTTTGTTGTTGTTCTGGACCACTTGTTGCAGTTCTGGACCACTTGTTTGTTGTTGTTCTGGACCACTTGTTGTTGGTTGATTGTTGTTGGTGTTGTTGCTTTCACCAGGGATTATATGGGGTGCCTGCCTAGGATTATATTGTTGTTTGTGTTGTTGGTTGATTGTTGTTTGTGTTGTTGCTTTCACCTGGGATTATATTGGGTGCCTGCCTAGGATTTCATGTGAACTTAGTACATTGCCTTTGAGAATATTGTGAACTTTTGCAGTACCTTGTAACTTGTGAGAATCATGTTCAAAACGTGTAACTTGTGAAACCTGTGAAGTTCATGTGAACTGGTAACTTGTGAGTGTCTTGTGCTTGTGCAGTTTGAGACTTGTGCAGTTTTGTTAGACTTGTGCATTTTGTGAGAGCTTGTGCAGTTTTGTGAGACTTGTGAACTGGTGACTTTGTGCAGTTGTGACTAAAACTTTTCTGAGGCGATGATGCTTTTTGAGCCTAAAACTTTAAAACTTTCCGAGGCGATGATGATAAAAACCGAATGGGCGGTAAAGTGAGATCAAATCTCACTTTGCAACCTTCGGGTTTGAGCCTAAAAATTTTCCGAGGCGATGATGAAAACTGAATGGACGGCAAAGTGGGATAAAATCTCACTTTTGCAACCTTCGAACTGGCTCAAAATTTTCCGACTACGGTTTTTTTAAAAGTTTTAAAACTGAATTTATATCATAAAAAAAACTTGTAAAACCAAAAAAAAACTTGTAAAATTGTAAAACCAAAAAAAAAAAATTATAAAAAAGTGGTATAAGTTATAAACAAAACTTGTAAAAAAAAAACATGTACAAAAAACTGTAAAAAAAAACTTGTAAAATAAGTGGTAAAAAATAAGTTGTAAAAAAACTTGGCACGGAAATCGAGAAATCAATCATTGGTACTAATAATTGACACGGAAATCGAGGCACCCCATGCAAAATTTCAGTCACCCCCTACCCATAGGGTGCCTGCATAGGAGGACCCAAAATAAATTCAATACGTTGAAAGGTACTTGTCGACTATAAAGTACAAACCATGAAAAACATTGGTTAGTGGAGATGTTTTAATGGAAAAATGATAGGCCCATGAGGTCAAATCGTTTGGCTTATACAAAAACTAATGGGAATAATGATGCGAATTTTGGACGTTATTCTAATTTCAGTCATCGAGTGTCGCAATTTAGTGTACCCCACACCATAGGCGGTTTCGAATTTTGACAAAAAAAAAAATTGGAATCTTTATTCCGGAAATCCTCACCACTTAACAATTTTTTAATACACGTCATGTTTATCCCAAAAAAGTTTGAGCACAATAAACAAACTATAAACACTTCTAAAAGGAAAATGATGCTCCGTCTATCCGGTAACAATTTTTCCTGACTCATCATGCATGGTGAGTAATAGTAAAAACTATACACTTATTCTCTTCAATGATATACACATAAAAAAAACATATTGATACGAGTTTTTAGAGTATTTAAATATTTTTTTAGATTTTTTATAAATTTATTCTGTGTTAAATATTAAAACTTGTACTACGTATATAGTTTAGTTATGATTGTCTGCTTTGTTTAGTATAGGGCCTCGTGGGGTTGATCTTGATTCTAGGTGGTGTTTTGATGAGCAGACACAATGCAACTAACTAATTAGCAAAAATGTTGTTTTGATGTAGTCATTCAAACAACCGGATGGGTCATTTGGCGATATAGGAACAAAGTGTGCTTTGATCCGCATTCTCTTAGGGAAGACACTCTTGTTAACAAAGTTAAGCTTCTTTCTCATTATTGGATTTTATGTAAAAATAGAAGATTAAAACCGATATGCTCTGCTTGGATCAGCAATCCAAAATATGCTTGTAATTATCTAAAATCCCCTTCCTTAACATCTTGCCAGGGGCTTTTTTTTTTCTTTCTCTGGTTGCTGTTACACGACAACTATCTAATTCGATAGGACCGATATAGACTTTTATACTTTCCATTATTTTTCTCTTTCATCGCTATTATTTTTTTCCATTTCATAGCTCCATTTTAACGACAAAGACAACACTATTTTTTTGTCATTTTTATTTTTCTTTCTCATCTCTATCGCTTTTTGGTTTTACAATCATAACTTGTTTTTCAGCCAAACTTTATTTATTGTACCAATCTTATCTTTCTCGTCCCATCAAACTCGTATTTTTTTCATTTATACACATATATGATATTTAGTCTGAATGAATCATTCATACGTCATTTTAATAAAAACCATGAACATCTATGAAACGCTCAAAAAATTTTCTTTTGCAAGTACTCTAATCGACTTGCTACTAATTCGGATAAACATGCTACTAATTCGGATAAACCGTGCGTTATCTAATCGACTTGCTACTAATTCGGAATTCCATTCTATGGGTGGCGAGTACACATGTGCACGGATCATTCCCGGGTTTCCAATGCTACTATTAGGCGACATAGCTAAATCCATATGTGCTTACTATGTTCTATTATTTTACATGCTCCATATGAGAGATCTTGAGTCCAATCTCATATGAACATTTATAATGATAGTTCCGCTTTGTGCATCGCTTAGGCACTATTAATACAAACTAATAGTGCATTGCTTAGGCACCCATAACATAAATTATACATCAACGTACTACAAGAATTCAGGCAAATAGCCACGGACATAATTTGTGGGTAAAAGCCATATTTTCGTGGGTAACTGGGTAGTACCCACGGATTACTCACGACTCTCTATAGATGGGTAAAACCTCCGAGGCTAATTGTTTGCCCATGAAAATTTCATACCGTGGGTAAGTTTACCCACGTCATTCTTGGTGGGTGATTGTTTTGCATTCATGGGTAAATTGTTTGTGGGATTTTCTAACTCACCACAAAACACCCATAGATATACCCGTGGGTATTGTGTGGGTAAGATTGCCCACAAAACTATTCGTGTGTAAAAGTCAACTCCCCTACAAAATCCTTGAATAGAATTAACCACGTATATAGTCGTGTGTAAAAAGCGTGGGCAAATTTGCCCATGATAATCCGTGGGAAAAATTACCCACATGTGACCGTATGTAAATGTCATGGGCAAACATGACCTCTTTGCCATGAACATTTTGTGGGTATATTCGTAGCTAACTTACCCACACATTAAACGCAAATATTTTTGAAATATAAAGCACACGATAATAAAAGATTATCCTTACATAAATATTAAGTCTCATAATTAGCACAAACCATCATTCTAATGATGTCTCAAAACAAATAAAATAAATTGAAAAGAACAAACCATCATCTGTAGATGTCTCAAAACAATAAACATAAAGATAAATATGACTTATGAACTCACGATCATGCGGCTATCATGGTCATCTTCCTCTCTTCCACCTGCTCGGGAGTGACTAGTATTGGGATCTTGATGAGCATCTCCCCCATCAGAAGAATTTCCACTATCAGAATCACAATCCGGAAGTGTTATATTGAAAATGATTGCACACGATCTCAAGAGTTTATTTAATCTGTTGATCTTTCTCTCCATTTTCATAGACTTTTTCTCCCACCCGTCGTCTACCTTGGTAACTGCAGTTGTTTTATTTCCAGAATCTATATCTTTAATAGAATAAACTCTCTTTGAACCAGCACCATACAGGCTTCTTCTCATTGCACCACCTGCTGTTGCAATGTGAAGTGTTGTTTCATCTACCTGACTTTCTGTAGAAGCTGGATTTTCCTCCCTTTCTTGCCTTAGACGCAACCTTATCCTATAAGTGTGTAGATTTATTCATGAGTAATGATAGAACTAAGAACGATATTGTATAATGAGGAACTCAGAACTTACATAGATTGTTTTTGACTTCTCATTAATAAATGTTTTCTTGTCATTGTCGCTGGTATGAGTATACATAAAAAAGCTGAAATCCCGTAGGTGGACTCTTGTATATAGATTCCTACATCACATATGCATAAAGAAGAGATTAAAAAAAATACATTTAGATACACATTGCGATCATAGTAATGATGTATTATATGTAGCGTAAATCCAATATATATGGTTTATTGTATGGGCATAGAAAAAAGTAGTCCAACGAGTACATAGCATGATACGATTGTTATCAGGTTACGAAATAAGCACAACTTCACATAAATATTTTAATTGATAACAACTCTATTAAATTAAAGGCATAAGTATAAATACATTATAGCAAAGCCAAAATGGCTACTGACCCTCACAAGCAAGAATAAATGCATCTACAAAAGATTAGTTTACTATTGATTTTACGTCCCCACATACAAGACCAAAAAGAAGGACACTTTTTAATATGTCAAACCATGAAAACTATGAAATGAAATGTGAGCAGGAAACTAAATCAGACCACTGAAACACATTTTTGCAACAGTAACCCAGAATGTCACCATCCTGTAGATGTGTTGCAGCAATGAATGAACTGAGTTTGCGAGTCACTAATTGATCAACTATCATGCGTGAGGTAGTAATAGACTTCATGCAGTAGGTTGTAATGTGTGGCAGTAAGATAATGATTAACTATTAGGCACTAATAAAATTTGGTATACTAATCTTCTCATGCCAACTGACTAGTAAACGTTTTAATTTATATATATATAAAAAAAAAGTTATATAACGTATTTCAAGTCTTATCAGGTTGACCCAATAACCCGATAGCATCAATAACTCAGCCCTAACCCGATCCTATAACAATATCAGGTTATCGGGGTCGGGTCAAACTAACCCGATAAGCTTTTCAACCCCGACTATACCCAACCCTATAAGCCTTATTGGGTTCGGGGTTGGGTCGGGTCAACTCGACCCTATCGACACCCTTAACAACAAGTGTGATGGCATTAGGTGTGCAGTTCTGTTTCAATGTTTCTGTGATATCTATAAGTTTGGTGCAATGGTCTGAAAGTGTTTTGTTTGTCTGGTCTGTTTTTTCTTCAGTTCTGCTACATGGTTCTGCTACATATACAAGTGAGTGTTTCTACCGTTCTACTACAAGTACATCTACAAGTGACAGTTTTCTATAGGTCTGCAGTTCTGCTACAAGTTTAAGTGAAAGTCTACTTCAATTTTACAACAAGCTCATGTGTCAATTTTCTATATCAGTATATCTTACTATGAAATAAAAAGGGACGATGGTCTAAACCTTTGCCAACTAAGCAAGGTGAAATTAAGATAGTAAAAGGTTTAAGCTAAAGGTTGATTGCACCAACTTAGGTGCCATAATTTATATTCTGCAATAACAATAGTACATTTATATCTCTAAGTCTAAAAGAGAGTGGTATTGTGTTTTGATGAATTTGATATTCATTGAAAATGTAAATAAGCTTTATATTTTTTACCAGCAAAACAATTTCTTCTAGCAAGAGAAAAAAGTTGAAAAGAGAGAGTCAACCTATCATAATTAATAAGTAAAGGGAAGGCTAGATAGAGTATTCACTGAATAATAGTGTAAGCTACAACCTTACAGCAATGCCCATTGTTAAAATCTTATATTGACATTTGATTATGTTCAAAGATTGACTTCAATTCAACATGTTTAATCAAGTTACTGTAAAAATAACCAGCATGCCAATTTTATGAAGTTAATTCGAATAACCTTGGGTTGTGCTATGCACAGCATTAATGATTTACCTAGTACATATTTATACAATGGTATAAGTGTTGGTCAAATGGTAGAGTGCAATAGTGGGCGTACATGTGTCATGGGAGTATTCCTAAATTAACAATCTACGCATCAAACTGGATCAACTATGGAATAGTTTATGCAATATCTAGCTGCACATACAAGTAACTCGATACAATTATATGCTAATGTCGTATGTACAGAAAATTCCTAATGACTTAAATAATTACTAATATACTTACTAGATTTTTTGCATGCTCACGAAATGAGATCGACCCTCCGGTATGAGTTGAGGAACCTTATCCTTTTAGATGATTTTGTGTATTTTTTTCTTGGGTCTTGATGGATATTGGATTTCACTTACATATCATAACATTAACACAATGAGCATGTAGACGATTTTTAGAGAGAGAGAAAGTGGGATATTCTAGTAAGAGAAACTTGTAGAATATTAGATTATTAAAGAACATCCAACCCTCTACCTTGCAAGGTAGAGGGTATTTATAGGTTACAGACTAAACGACCTCCTGACGGCCTGTGGATCAGGGATACAGTGGGTAAAGATCCGTCCTTCCTCCACGGTGTTGCTCTAAACTATATTATGCTACTGACTAACTAATAAACTACTAAATAAAAACGTAAATAACGACAAGTCTACGAGCTAACTTATGCTAGATAATAGTCGGGGTGACCGACTCTTCAATACTGGAATTTTCTAATTCCTAACAATCTCCCCCTAAGGGAGGTCACCCCATGTTATACATTTCAACTCCTAGCATTCTATTCTTGACCTTGTTCTTGGGCTCGTAGACTTTGATATTTCAACTTCGCAATCTTTGTGCATATGCAGTGCAACTTCAAAGTCTGCATAGATTTGTACTTTAAAGTGGAGGTCATTCATGATCCATGAGATAATAATTATGAGCCAACTTTTGAGATCATCAGCAATGAAAAATCTCTGATACATCCATTATGGTGTTGGTATTATGTGATGTTGTGACATTCGGACCGACATGCTCACATTCTGGATCATGATATCTTCTCATCAGAGTAGCGGAAGCTTTAGTTGATTCATGATATTGGCAGCGTAGCAGAAGCATGGAGTGAAAATATCAGAGTCATTGATGCACTAATCATGATTTCTTTTGAGATGAATGTGTTAGGTGAGCATGCGGCTATGGATTGACCGCTTCATTCTGATCAGCTGCAAACGTCGGGGTGTACCTGCATAAGACAGTTAGTAATAAAGCGCACGAAAGTGTCTTTGATCACTTTCGATGAATTGAGGTACACGGCCCACGGTTCCCCGTTGATCAGTACAAGTACTGCCTGTGATTAGGTATAATTCCGAGGAATTTCCTTGACAGGGTTTCGCAGATGCTCTAGTGTTCTCAAACCGGAACGTCTCAAAGAAGACAACACGGAGTGAGTGAACCAGCGAATTACGTCCACGATTGATGAAAAGATATTTGAAAAACAATCGTGTATTGCTCAATAGAAATTGTTTTTGCAATATAACGAAGGTTTTAATGAAAATCAATTATCAATCATAAAACACCTTTTGATTTGAAAAATTAGTACACGGTCGACGTGCTTAAAGAAAAGAGTTTTTAAAGCACAAAGACCGGTTTTTCAAAGGTAACCGTCAATCCATAACCTGAACCAGGATTGATTCAAAAGAATGAATCGCCCCATTTTTTCTGT
>OU343224.1:174854968-174937857 GCA_910596185.1 Chrysanthemum makinoi
AGTGACAATTAGACTTAGTAATTATCGACCACATAGATCTTGGGACGACCTCGGCTTTACCATTAACTACACTACACACGACCGGGTACACTGCCCGTTAGTGCATTAGGGTAGACCATAGTGTTAATACAAATATCGTCATTAAACGTTATTTATATTTTTGATCTTTGCCTAAGTTTTGTTAACGACAAAAGTAAATTTAATTTATAAAAGCTTAAAGCTTGTCAAGTTTATTAGATATTAAAACAAGCTTTCTTAAACAATATATTCATCATTCAAGCATTTACATTTATGATTAGTAACATCTTGATATGACTCTAATCATTATGTATGATAATAGTTTGTAGAATGTGTTAGGTTCTTAAAACCAAACACTACTTAAGCATTGGCATATTTCTATTAATAGTAATACAACATTTGACATCATGTATTACATCATGGAGATCATTGGAAGATTCCATTAGATATTTTGTGAAGATTTGTACTCTTCATATCTTGCACAATCTTACTTAGATAGAGTTGACTTTAGACAAGATTTGATATCTTGGTATGTCGATTTGGCGGTACCAATTTGGTACCGCAGTGGAACCCTTTTAGGGGTCAGCGGTCCGTCAGGCGCTCTGTCCAATTGGCTATAAATAGCTATGCCAAGCCAAGTAGTTTCTCATCCCTTTCTAACATACTCTCATACATATCTTCTCTCTAACCCTTCTAACTTCGGTTTCATATCATATTAATGATCTCTTTTGTAGCAAAGAAGATCAAGTCATATTCAAGCTTCAACGAGAGGTTGGAAGTCTTGTTTGTTTAGTGTTGTATGATCTAGTGTTGATTCATACTTCATTGTTGTATCAAACCATCATAATCTTGTGAGTGTGAGTGGTTAGTATTTTAGTCCTCAAAATACATTGTGTGTGGGAGTAGTTGTACCCTTGGAAAGAACTTGACATCTAGCTTAGTGTCGGAAATAGTGTAAGCGAAGTGTAAAGGTTTTCTCCGCCGGTGAAAGGAGCTTGTTGACTAGTGAAGTTAAACTCTCGAGTGTGAGACTCGGGGAGTGGAGTAGGGCAAGGAAAAAGAGTCCTTGTAGGCGGAACCACTATAAACAACTTGTTGTGGTTTGATCATTTCTTTCCTTATTTACTCATTACATATTGCTTGCATATTTCATTAACATACTCAAGATCAATATCAATTGATCTTTCAATAAGTTTCAAAACAAAGTTTTTAATCGGTAAACTATTCAACCCCCTTCTAGTTTTCTACAATTGGTACCAGAGCCTCGTTGCTCAATAATTTCTAAAATAACTTGTATTTTATAAACTTGAAACGATCCATGGATTACGAAAACTTTAAAGAAGGGCAATCTATGCAAAGACCACCACTCTTTGAAACCAATGGATTTATCTATTGGAAAAACCGTTTTGAAACATATGTAAAATCAAAAGATATAGATCTTTGGTTTATTATTGTTAAAGGAGATTTTAGTTCTACAACAAAGGATATTTCAGTTGATGAACAAAAGAAATTAGTTGCTAAAAATAATGAAGCTAAAATGATGCTTTATAATGCTTTACCTAGAAAAGAATATGAAAGAATTTTTATGTGTGAAACCGCTAAAGATATTTGGGAATCTTTAATTGTTACACATCAAGGTAATTCACAAGTCAAGGATAACAAAATTGATCTTCTTGTTCAACAATATGAACAATTTGTTATCCATGAAGATGAAACCATTGATTGTGGCTTTGCTCGTTTTAACACTATCATTACATCACTTAAAGCACTTGATGAATCTTTTAGTAGTAAGAACTTTGTCAGGAAATTTCTTAGAGCACTCCATCCCAAATGGAGAGCTAAAGTGACCGCTATTGAAGAATCAAAAGATCTCTCAATAATGTCACTAGGCGAGCTAATTGGCAACCTCAAAGTTCACGAAATGGTAATGGAGAAAGATTAGGAGATCATCAAAGGAAGAAAGGAGAAGATCAAATCCGTTGCTCTTAAGGCAAAGTCGGAATCAAGCGATGATGGTGAATCTTGTTCCGATAGTGAAGATGAGGAGTATGCTATGGCCGTTAGAGATTTCAAGAAGTTCTTTAGAAGAAGAGGAAAGTTTGTAAGACAACCTCGAGAAGAAAAGAAGCCATTCTGAAAAGATCGGGATGATAAGAAGATTAAAGGTGAAAGAAAGTGTTTTAGATGTGGTGATGCAAGTCATCTCATAGGAGAATGTCCCAAGCCACCTAAAAACAAAACTCAACGAGCTTTTGTAAGTGGTGCTTGGGTGATAGTGAAGGCGACGAAGAATCAAGCAAGGAAGAGATCGCTCTAATGGCACATGAGTCAAATGAGGTACTTTCCGACTCTTCTTATTCCTCTATAGATGATGACACCTTGCAAAAACAATATAATCAATTGTGTGAGCTAAGTCTAAAAATCATAACTAAAAATAAATTTCTAAAAACCAAAAAGGAGTTTTTGGAAAATGAGGTATATGAGTTAAAAGAAAAAGCAAAACGTCTTGAAAAAGGAAAAGCAAATGGCGATGATTGTAAATCATGTCAAGAGCTTAATCTTGAAATAGAAAAACTAAAGCTCACACAAGAAGTTTTAATAGAAAATAATTCTAAGTTTAAAAGGTTTAACAAAAACATCGCTCTTGCCGATGAAATAGTTAAAATTCATAAAACACCGGGAGACATGAATGGGCTAGGTTTTAATGAAGTATTAATTCCAAAGAGTCAAAACAAAGCGGCGAAAAGAAGAACGATTCATCAAAAGCTGCTGCGATGCAGCCGCGGACGAGACGGAACCAAAATAAGGGTTCCGTCCGTTATGCAAAATGGTACCTGGGTACTTCATGAAACGAGAATGTTCAATACTGGACCGTCTTGAATTTGTTAAAATAACAAAGAAAACCAATGATAATGTTAAACTAAAACCAGCCATTATATCGGGAGTAGGACTTGTTAAAAATGAATTTAGATCAAAAACTACTCAACAACGATATAAAACTTCTTTTGCCAAAGCGCCCTTTCCTAAGAGCAACCACAACGTTCAACCTAACTACCAACACAGCGGTTGGAATCAAAACTTTCCTAGACCATATCAAACTCCAGATTACATGCCATGGAACCCTTACCCATCATTTCCATACATGAATCAAATAAATGGTATGTTTAACCCAAACGGACCCATGAGATATTGGGGACCAAATGTTTGAGTTATTTGCTTCTTAGGTATGTTTGAAAGTTGGATTGGAACATGATGAATGGATAAAAGATAGTGGATGCTCACGACACATGACGGGCAACAAAAGTCTCTTCTCATCATACCAAGAGTATGGCGGAGGTAATGTCACTTTTGGTAGCAATCTCAAAAGCAAAATCATTGGCAAAGCGATTGCTCATAACTTCCTAACTATTGAAAATGTTGCTCATGTGGATAGGTTAGGATTTAATCTACTTAGTATTAGCCAACTATGTGATAAAAAGTATAAAGTACTATTTGATGAAAATGGTAGTAAAATACTAAAAGATGGTATCACCATAGCTAAAGGAGTTAGGAAAAATAACATATCCGTCATGAAAATAGATAAAACATATAATGACAAACTTTGCCTAACAACATTAGGCGATAGCTCATCTCTTTGGCATAGGCGCTTAGGTCACGCTAATATGAGACTTATACAAAACCTATCTTCAAAAGAGTTGGTTAGGAATTTACCAAAACTAAAATATGACCAACACTTTTGCGGCGCTTGCAAAATTGGTAAACAAACACATAGTAGTCACAAATCTAAAAATATGGTATCCACATCTAAGTGTCTAGAATTATTACATATGGACTTGTTTGGACCATCCGCTATAAGAAGCTATGGAGGCAACTTATACACTTTGGTCATAGTAGATGATTACTCAAGGTTTACTTGGACATTATTTTTGAAAACCAAAAATGAAGCTTTTGATAAATTTGAAATACTTAGCAAGAAAATTCAAAATCTTCTAGGTGTCAAAATTGTGTCGATCCGAACGGATCATGGTCGTGAATTTGACAACGAAACTCAATTTGGAAACTTTTGTGATACAAATGGTATAACACATAACTTTTCGGCTCCACGAACACCTCAATCAAATGGAGTAGTAGAGCGTAAAAATAGAACAATTCAAGAAATGAGTAGAACAATGCTTAATGAACAAAACATTCCTCAAAAGTTTTGGTGTAGCAGTTGACACTTCTACATATATTTTAAATAGAGTCTTAACTCGTCCTTTCCTAAACAAAACACCATATGAACTTTATAAAGGTAAAAAGCCAACATTAGGATATTTTAAAGTCTTTGGTTGTAAATGCTTTATTCTTAATACTAAGGATTATCTCACCAAGTTTGACCCAAAGTCTTATGAAGGTGTATTTCTTGGTTACTCTCAAACTAGTAAAGCTTACATTGTCCTAAATAAAGAAACAATGATAGTCGAGGAATCGTTGAACATAACATTTGACGAAAGTCCACCTCCCTCTAAAACATCACCTTTGGTAGATGATGACTTAGTTGAAAGTCAAATAATTGAAAGTCAAATTAATAATAACAAGGAGGATGAACCATTAAATAAGGAAATTATCAATATAAAAGAATCTAAAAGTCATCCATTAGAAAAGGTCATAGGAAAACTTAATCAAAGAACCTTAAGATCACAAGCTCAAAATCAAAGTAATCATTTTTGTTTTGTATCCACCATTGAACCAAAACCCATAAATGAAGCAATAAAAGATGAATCATGGGTAATTGCCATGCAAGAAGAATTAAACCAATTAGTTAGAAATGATGTTTGGAAACTAGTTCCAAAACCCAAAGATCAAACTATAATTGGAACAAAATGGGTCTTTCGAAACAAAATGGACGAAAATGGTGTAGTATCTAGAAACAAAGCTAGGCTTGTTGCACAAGGTTATAATCAACAAGAAGGAATTGACTATGATGAAACTTATGCACAGGTAGCTAGACTTGAATCTATTAGAATATTACTTGCTTATGCATGTGCTTATGATTTTAAATTATTTCAAATGGATGTTAAAAGTGCTTTCCTTAATGGGTTTATTAACGAAGAAGTGTATGTTGCTCAACCTCACGGTTTTACCGACTTTGAGAAACCACATCATGTCTTCAAACTCAAGAAAGCATTATATGACCTTAAACAAGCACCTAACGCTTGGTACGACCGTCTTAAGACTTTTCTTATTGATAACAAATATACTATGGGATTAGTAGATAATACTCTTTTTACTAAGAAAAAGGAATCACAAATTATTATTGTTCAAATATACGTTGATGACATTATATTCGGATCAACTTGTCAAGAACTTATGTAATGATTTCACTAAAATCATGCATGACGAGTTTGAAATGAGTATGATGGGTGAGTTAAACTTCTTTCTAGGACTTCAAATTAAACAACTAGAAGATGGTATTTTCTTTAATCAATCTAAATATATAAAAGACATGCTTAAGAAATTTGGTCTTGAAGATTCCAAACCAACTAAAACACCCATGTCCTCGGACACTAAACTCATCAGGGCGAAGAAGGTGAATCCATAAATAACACTAAATATAGAGGAATGATTGGTAGCCTACTCTATCTTACGGCTAGTAGACCCGACATTATGTTTAGTGTTTGTCTATGTGCTCGCTTTCAAGAAAACCCAAAGGCATCACACTTAGAAGCATTAAAAGGGATTTTTAGATATATTAAGGGAACAACGTGTTTAGGATTATGGTATCCCAAAGGCACGGGTATAGAAACCATAGTGTATGCCGACTCGGATCATGCCGGTGATTATGTCGATAGAAAAGGTACAAGTGGTATTTGCACTTTTGTTGGACATTGTCTCACCTCATGGTTTGCAAAAAGCAGCGGCTTTAGCCATCTCTACTCTGAAGCGAATCGTCTCGGCCGGAAAGGCATGTCAACAAGCTCTTTGGATGAAGCAAGCTCTCGTAGACTACGAAATTCATCTCAACGACATTGTGATACTTTGCGACAACAAAGGAGCCATCGATCTCAGCAAGAATCCCGTTCAACATGCTCGTACAAAGCACATTGAAATCCGTCATCACTTTCTTAGCGACAATGTTCAAAAAGGAAACATTTCAATCGAGAAAGTATCCTCCGAAGACAACATTGCCGACATCTTTACTAAACCTCTTAAGCGAGAACCTTTTAATCTTCTTAGACTTGGTTTAGGGTTAATGGAACCAAGCATGTAGGATAAACATAGCCTAAAACATTAGAATAGTCAAACCAAAACAATTTTGTCTTGTTTACGCTCTTTGTAGCCACGACGCAAAGCGACAACACGGACGGAACCAAAATTTGGTGCCGTCGGTCCGTGTGTCTCTGAGAGAACAAAGCGACTTTATACATAACATCTTCTTCCTCACAACTTACTTTACCAAAACGTGCAAAACTTAAACCAAGCTCATTATTGTCATCTTCCCACTCACTAATCACTGAAGATAACATCATTGTAAGTATCCTAACTACATTTCATCTCTTAATTCGGAGTCTAGGATTCTTATTTATGCACAAAACTATCACAAATCATTACATGGGGTTTTATGTATGCTTCTATACCAAATATGAATTCAATTGGCAAATTGCATAACTAGTCATTCAAATTAGGTACTACATTATCATATTGCATAAACAAATCATGTTTCCCACTAATTGATAGATAATAAATATAAGACCTTATTCAAACAACCAAACACCCCATGTCAAAAGTTTTGAAAAGCTTCTCACTTAGGAAAACATTCTTTCATTGCTAATACAAATAGAAGCGTTAAATTTTCATCACTTGCATGCTCTTGAATACTAAAGGTATTGCATAACTAATATGCACTCCTGGGTATATTCAAATATAGCCACATTGAATTAGGAGCATTTGGGTTATCTCATGGTATTTGCCAAACACTCCACTAAAACCATTTTGTGCATAAAATGAGTCGAGATAACCGCAACTCCAAATTGTTTTCATATAGGCACACACTAGAATCAAAAGCGTTGAAATTTATCTTAATTTTTTTTTAACATATTAACTCTTGTCCTTAGGAATAACCATGGTAGCCGCAAGATTCTATGATCACAAAGACACTCTTAACTACATTCCCAAACACCACAAAACCAAAGGACTCACCAAGGAACAAATAGAAATATTTAGGGGTCTAGAATCAAGGTATTTCCACGAGGGTAGAACCATTCACTCATCCTTCCTTGAGCATACTAATCTTAGTGAAGAACTAGCCGCCATTCAATTCGATTGTCTTCTTGACATTGATGAACCAATTTGTCCTAGGTTAGTGTTAGAATTCTATGCTAGTGTGACCGGTTTTAGTGATGAAGATGATGAGTTTTGTCTTAGCTTTAGAATCAACCAAAATGACTACACCATCACTTTAAGTGAATTTGCTAGAGTACTAGGAATTCCCAACCGAGGAACTTGTGTCTACAAGGATAAGTGGTCACTCACCGCCCTTGATGCAATCAATGACCGCTCTCTTCCCTACATAACCCGTTTAGCCGATAAGGATGTCATCCGTGAACATCTTTTTAACCCAAAAACGGATACAACCCGAGTAACCCGAAAGGGAAAAAAGGTAGACCGAGATCCATATGGAATGGAGCTCAATGAACTTAAGCAATTTAAGAAATGGGAGGAGTTACTTAGAGCAAATGTCATTAGCACCATAGGGAATAGGGATCACATAAACGCTTGTCTTTGTCACATGCTTTACAACTTGTCCACCCGACAACCATTCAACTTAGCCTACTACATAGCTAGGAGAATGATTGATATTCCAACTCAAGGATCCGTTGCTCTTCCATACGGGATGCTTCTCACCCGTCTCTATAGAAACTTCGCTCCAATTCCACCAACCCCAAAGGAATGCACCTTCTCTATGAACTCATCCCTCACATCTTTGTACCTTTGAGTGATGATCGAGTTGCTAAGACTAAAGGCAAGAGAGCTAAACCTCCAACTCCTTCATCATCATCATCAAATAGCTCAGAGGATGGTCTTCCAAGCTCTCATCTTCGACCTCATGAGTATTACGCATCTCTTCCCGAGATTGAGAATGAATCGGCAGAATTCAAGCAAACTAAGGGAATGTTCAAGTGCCTTGGTAGGATGATGAACAAGATTTACAAGAAATTGGACAAATAAGGGTACTTTAAGGAGTGTTTGGAACAATGCTTTATCATTAATGTTTGATACAATTTAGTTGTTTTTATTATGTAGGATGATAATATAACTTAAAACAATGGTGTATGCTAACAAACTCATCGAGGGGATAGCACAAGTATACTATCAAATTTTACCCATTTTCACTATATTGTGAAAATCAATAAGCCTTGCTCTTAATCTATGCTCCACTATGTTTACATATGTGTTATTTACTTTTCTAACTAGAAATGTTTAGTATAACAGGTTTTGAGAAAAATTTGGGTTTAGAAAATTTCGGGTTTTAGAAACATACGTCCAAATTTGACACTCACGGATCGAGGCGGCACCATTATCTTGGTACCGTCCTTTATGTAATTGGTACCGCCATATCATCTGAGGAGCGGACGGGCGGCACCCTTTTGGGTTCCGTCCGTGTATGATTGGTGCGTGGATCCTCCGAGGTAATTTTCTGAATTTCGACTCTTTCGTGATTCCAAATTATCTTCCATCACTTAAAATCAACCTTAACTAGTTTATCTTTTATTAGAACTAGTATCATTCACTAAGGGATGTAAGAAATCCATTTCCCACCAAAATTCAAAAATTTGAAAAATCCACCCAAGGAGCCCTTTGGCATAAAGGAAGGAACCAAATTTTGGGTACCTTCAAATCCGTGGGTAATCTGAATATTAGGAAATTCCACTCACTAGAACACATTAATTGCATATCTTTTCTTCTTCACTCCATCTTCTTTGTATGGATTGACTTGGGTGATATGACTAGCATTCAACCCACTTCCAAATCATTAGGAACCTCATCTCTTCAATGGTTCAACATCAAATCAAACCTTTTCTCAACAATTTCTTACCTCTATAAATTGAAAGGCTTTACCATGATCATCCTCACACCTTCTTCATTCTCATTACTATCTAGCAAATCAAAACCCAAGTTAAAATGACTAAATCATCACCAAAACCTTGCAAGAAAACCGCTAGAATGAGCGTAAGGCCTTGTTGTTTTGTCAATCTTAGCTCATCATCGAGATCTTCACCACTCACACTCTCATCTCCCATTAGAGATGATACACACCTTACCTTAGCTACACCTACTTCATCACACATTGTGATCACCACTCCACCACCAATAAAAACACCTACTTCACCTCCACCGGCACCCATCCAAACATCCAAAACACCCTCACCACCTTCACCAAGGTCTCCCACTCTCACTCCCATGGAGTTATTTTCAACTCCACCAACATCACCAAATCCTTTCCTAGAGGACTTGGAAGACTTGCCTCCTAGGCCAAGTCATCCACCACCATTGCCATCCTTTGGCACCATTGAGCGAATCGCTCATGAATCACCTCGGTCATCCATTGACCCAAACGCCCCATTAGGGCCAAGACCTCTCCTTTTCACCCCATTTACAAGGACATTCATGGTCCTTTATACGAGGATCATCCACTTCCATCATCAATGTCCCCTCATATTGAGGACATTCCGGAGAGCATGTGGGATGACAATCCCACTAGAGAGGAGATTCAAGCCGAACTCCACAACCTCCACCAATTCAAAGGCATGGTGGATTCTCCCTTAAGTGAGACAATGCAAATGCAAAGTGCTTTGCTTGCATCCATCATGACCACTCCAAACATCCCAACACCACCAACATATCCACCATTCCACCACCACAACCTCCCCAAACTTTCTACCCTCCAAGGCATGGTTGCTCTACTTGTGAGCAAACGGGTCAAACCGTGGAACGGACCCGGATTATGGTCCATGACTTCCACGAAGAAATGAGGTTCATCCTCAACCACATTCTTGGCGTCTCAGCGCTCTTTCCCATCCACCATCACTTTAGGATGGTTTTAAAATAGTCTTTCTTTTATTTGTTTTTTTAGGATAATTTTCATTTTCTTGTACTAGAAACACATCATTGTGTTCTCTTTTCATGATCTTTACTCATGAAAAATTTTAACTAATGAATGTTGTTTCTTATATTGTTGGTGTCATTACATAGTGTTTGGAAATGCTTGTGAATGATCATTATTACTAACAATTTTTTTTGCTTTATTTTCACAATCCATGTATCTTCCCACAAAAGCACCCAATTTAGGGGGGAGCTTTGAACAAGGGGGAGATAATAGCTCGAGCTCATTACATTCCGCATAGCCTCTTCTTTTTGTTGAGACAAAAAGGGGGAGAAAATATAGAACTTGGAAATTATTTATATTTGACTTTTGAAAAGTCAAAGCGCATACTGACTTTACGAAAAAGTCAACATCACGCATCAACTAGTGAATTCTTTGACTTTCATAAAAAGTCAAATTTCATACTCTTGCATTATCATTTCCTTTTCAAGCTCTAAAACTAATATTTTTATAACTCTTGTACAAACTTTGTTTCTTTTATAAAAATAAAATTTATATTTTGTCCTCAACAAAAGGGGGAGATTGTTAATACAAATATCGTCATTAAACGTTATTTATATTTTGATCTTTGCCTAAGTTTTGTTAACGACAAAAGTAAATTTAATTTATAAAAGCTTAAAGCTTGTCAAGTTTATTAGATATTAAAACAAGCTTTCTTAAACAATATATTCATCATTCAAGCATTTACATTTATGATTAGTAACATCTTGATATGACTCTAATCATTATGTATGATAATAGTTTGTAGAATGTGTTAGGTTCTTAAAACCAAACACTACTTAAGCATTTGCATATTTCTATTAATAGTAATACAACATTTGACATCATGTATTACATCATGGAGATCATTGGAAGATTCCATTAGATATTTTGTGAAGATTTGTACTCTTCATATCTTGCACAATCTTACTTAGATAGAGTTGACTTTAGACAAGATTTGATATCTTGGTATGGTGGCGGTACCAATTTGGTACAGGCGGAACCCTTTTAGGGGTCAGCGGTCCGTCAGGCGCTCTGTCCAAATTGGCTATAAATAGCAATGCCAAGCCAAGTAGTTTCTCATCCCTTTCTAACATACTCTCATACATATCTTCTCTCTAACCCTTCTAACTTCGGTTTCATATCATATTAGTGATGTCTTTTGTAGCAAAGAAGATCAAGTCATATTCAAGCTTCAACGAGAAGTTGGAAGTCTTGTTTGTTTAGTGTTGTATGATCTAGTGTTGATTCATACTTCATTGTTGTATCAAACCATCATAATCTTGTGAGTGTGAGTGGTTAGTATTTTAGTCCTCAAAATACATTGTGTGTGGGAGTAGTTGTACCCTTGGAAAGAACTTGACATCTAGCTTAGTGTCGGAAATAGTGTAAGCGAAGTGTAAAGGTTTTCTCCGCGGGTGAAAGGAGCTTGTTGACTAGTGAAGTTAAACTCTCGAGTGTGAGACTCGGGGGGTGGAGTAGGGCAAGGAAAAAGAGTCCTTGTAGGCCGAACCACTATAAACAACTTGTTGTGGTTTGATCATTTCTTTCCTTATTTACTCATTACATATTGCTTGCATATTTCATTAACATACTCAAGATCAATATCAATTGATCTTTCAATAAGTTTCAAAACAAAGTTTTTAATCAGTAAACTATTCAACCCCCCTTCTAGTTTTCTACACAAACTTTTTCATGTTCTTAAAACTAGCATTACTTTAATTTGTTATAGTACGTGTGTACAAGAACGTGGTACTAACACACTATTGTTAGTATCTTGGATTGAATTACAAAACGGTAAGGGGTAATTCACATAATCCTTATAAACCCTAATAGGGTTCATCCCATGATAGTTTAAGGAATTGATTCTTGTTGGGCTAGAATCAAAGATACTTGTATACTTTATGTTTATATTAGTGGTTATTATTCACAATTACGTTCCTATCAGCTTCAGCATTATTAATGCTGATGTTTTATGTGTTTTATATATGATTTTCATGACATATAATTTCAACAGTGGCATCATGAGTCTTGTTTAATGAGTAATTAATTACTAAACACGTAAAAAACGGATATTGTATGGTGTTTGATATGATTGTTCTAGGGTTTTGGTTATGATTATGTAAACCTTAATTTTAGGGTTAGGGCTTTTGCCCTAATTGGTTTTTATTTTTTTTAAAAGTCGATCCCTAAATTTTTTTTATGATCGATCCTAATTTTTTTTAGTTGAATTGTTTTAAAAAAATTTAGGGTTTATAAAAGTGTTTTGTTAATCGATATCTAAACCTAGAATTATATATATTCGTGGAATTAATTATTGAATATTTGTTTATATGACATGAAATTGTATCTTTGATCTTGTGACTTACTTGAGTAATTGTTATGTTATATCCATGATGATACGTGCATGTTCGTCATGGATGGTTGCTTGAATTATAAATTGTTAAGTTATTTTATCACATGTATAGTTTGATAATTCTTGCTTGAATTGGGGAAGAATCAATATATATATTAATAGATCAATTATGTGCAATTTGGTATATTTTTTACTATGAAACTACATAATCGATTAGATAGTGTATGTGGCTCACTTCATTGTGCAAATTAGAAAGCCCTAGTTAATATATACGTTATTTAACCTAGATATTGATTATTAATAGGTTTTATCAAATAAGTTACACGTGGCTACTTGTTTACGCATATTAATTGTTAGTTATGTGCGCATTGTTTTAGTTATTTATTTTTTATTGTTACTTGTTTGTTTATTATCTGTGACAAGTTTTAAGCAAGGGTAATTTCTTGAATAGAAAAATAAATTGGACTAAAAAATGGTGAAATTTGATATGTTTTTGAAGAGTTAAATTTTCATTAAGTTTAATTGAGTGATGAGTTTTGGTACAAATATAGTGAGAAGCGGCACATCAAATTTTGACAAACTATAAGAGGGGTTTAAGGAAGTCGCGTTAAATTGTTGACCCGAAAGAAGGAGGTTAATTACTTACATGGCCGACCAAATTCTCCGCTCCTTTCTTGGCGTCAAATTGGAGTTACCAAGTAGGCTATTTTATGTACAAAAATCATCTTAAGGTAGAATTAGCTTTAATTACATGCGTCACTTTGTGGTAATTAACCGAAACACTAAGTCTTTAGACTTATGCAAAGAAGTCTGATATAATGGAGCGATAATTAAAGGTAAATTCCTTGATTGTGAAACCAATACCTCAATAAAACTTTGTTAATTTAGTCTTTATGAATAGTTAATAAAATGGTTTTATTAAAATTTATACTACAAGATGAATGCATGACATCTTTGTACATATTTGATTTGACACCATAAATCAAAACTAGTACCCTTTAAAATTAGTTAAGTGTCATCTAGTTAAAGGAAAACTTGAAGTTGCAATTTACGTCATGTGAGAACTTGGCGAAATTCTAATGGAAAGGTAAATCTTCATGTGGAGTCAGACTTCGCATGGACACATTTGCAGTTCTTTAAGTTGGATGACTTAAATTGAGTAGTAAGTGAAGCGGACTCAAGGCACGGATAGGGGATAAAACATGTTTATATTTGCAATGTTGTTTGGTAATGTAAATCCCATAATGATCTAGAATGGAAAATGTTTTGCCACTTATTGTTAGAATGATTACCTATGTACTTTGTTACTAGAGATCAAGCTGATGTACTTGAACCTATGATAATCACGGATTCTGGTTTTAGAGAAAAGTCTATGGTTATATTTATATTACCTTGGTATTTTATTTTCTTAGAAAATATTATAATACTAATATTTGAACTTTTTAAATAGAAATGGCTCAAAAGCGATAACACTACACTAGGTTCCAAGTTCAAAACTTTACATGGAGCGAGAAAAGTTAGTCGCTCAAAGAATTTCAATGATTGGCCATGCTTTGAGAATTGTTTGTAGAGATAGGTTGGATTATACATGCACTTACTGCTTTGAACCCGAAGCTAACGCCTCGGCGAGGATAAAATTTGCGTGGAAGGTTGAGTATAAGCTTCATAATGATGGCTTGCTTAATGTGGGAATGATGAATCTGCTCTCCAAAAGCAATTGAAAATTTCTTCCCATATGACATGCTCAATGAATTGAGGAAAATGTTTGAAAAACACAGGTTATTTAAATCTATGATTTAATTGATGCACTTCAGTACATTAGCGAGGAGAGAATGCTCCGTAAATCGCATGTATTGGAAATGAAAGGTTACATGGACCAACTACAAGCACTTGGCAAAGTTTATGAAAACGACATTGTTGTAGACGATCAATAGATCCCTTAACAAGGATTTTTAATGGTTTTAGATTCGAATTTAATATACCTTTGCGTGGGGAAGGCGATTCTTGTACACGCATTGCTTATTGATTATGAAAAAGGGTTACCTCAAAGGCCCCTACTCCCCGGTACTTGCTATTCGAGGGTGGTAGGATTAACAAGCCAAAACGGCGTCACGAACAACAAGAAGAGGGTAAAAGGAAAGGGTAAAGGGTGATAAGGGTAAACAAGTTATGGCCTATCAACACAGACAAGAAGTACCACTCGAAGAAGGAAAATCCTAAAAGGTCAGGGCTTGCCACTCACGCGAAAGGAATTGGTCATTGGAAGAAAATAGGCTCTCTATCTTGATGAATCACGAAAAAATAAGTTGAAGCATTTGGGACCTCGGGCACGGTCCTTGAGTAACTTATTTAGATTGAATTATTACTCTAAATCATAAAATTAATTCACAGGTATATGATCTTGGATGTAGGTATTCACATTTGTAATAGGCTGCAGGGGTTTAGAGTGGAAAGGAAATTTGTCTTATAGAAACAATATCTCATGTGGGCAATGGGGCTGCGGTTATTTGAAGCCATAGGAGTGTTTAGTTTAGTATTGCCTTCAAGCTTAGTCTTTGTTATCAAACAATAATTGTTATATGTACCTTCTATTATTAGAGGTGTTTGTTTCCTTTACTACATTTTGTTGAATCTTGGTTTTACTCATACTATCACAAGTAATGGAATTTTAGTTTCTTTAAATGGTGTATTTTATTTTAATGCTATTACTGTGAATGGTGTGTTTGAGATTGATATGATTGGAAATGTATCCAACAATAATAATTCGATGTTTAGCATCAATAAGAAAATGAAGTTAGTCTTGAATTCTTCTTATGTTTGGCATAGTAGACTTGCTCATATAGGCAATGTTGAACCTGAGACCTTGATAGATCTTTGAGCGCTCGTGAATCGTTAGTAATTCTTATGTAATCACAAACACACTAATAGAAAGTCTCTAATACTTGTATTCATAAGCGGAAATCAAACACAAGTATAAACACAGATAATTAAGAGCTCTTTGATCCTCTATGGATCGTTTTAATAATACTAAAACTTGTTTTCAATCTGTACATCATTCATACTAATGTGTTCCTTTATACACAAGGAACTCCTAAACCGCTCTAAGAAACGTATAAAATATTAAATCAAATAAGATATACATTATCACTCTACAAAGCCTTATGCATATCCTAACTAACTATAAAATACGCTGAATAACTATCTCCCGCAGAAACCAACTACACGGTTTTATTATTTCAGTAGAATTACTTCTTCAGTGATTCCACAACACTTCAGCAGAATCAAGCATAATTTTACTTTAGCAGAATTCCCAAACAACCTCCCCTAATCTTGAATTTGATATGGTTATTCAAGATTCTCATAGATTCTAACACAAAGCAGAACAAGAGGATTGTACTCCAACATCAGAAATAAAGAACCAAAAACAATCACATCTCTATGATGACAAAACTTTGAAACTCCAGATCTTTGCAAAGAATAATGACAAAAGGTACATCAAACATATTAGTTTCAGATTATTCTCATCACATCCGTGTGTTAACTCCTAGATAGATGAATCATTGAAATATAATGGATTATGTAGTCTCTTTACCATAGCTTATTACTACTTCGGGAGTAGCCAAGTGTTTAAGTTCGAAACTATGGTACTTATAACCATCGATTTATTAGCAAATCAAAGAACTATAAATGGATTTGAGATGTCTTTAATTTGTTTTGCTCGACTAGTCAATTCTAGGTGGAAAGAATCCTTGGTGAATTGATTACCAAATATCTACCCGCCTTTACCACAATCCATATACTTGTGGCTAGCCAATTCTTGATAACCAAAAGGTATAAGCCATGGTGAATTGATGACCATACAACCTCAAAGAATTAAGCATGGGTGATTTACACCGGATTTTGGGCAAACCATTACAAATTTATCAACAAATTTGATGTGTCTTACCAAAGCAGACCTTGGACTACCAACTCTTTGAGGTACACAAGGAACATCCGTGAGTCGATAACCATCAACAGAGTCATATATACAACAAACATGAAAGAAAATGTTAGACAAAACAAAATTATACAAGATAATATATATATATATATATATATATATATATATATATATATATATATATATATATATATATATATATAATATATATACAGAGAGAGTAGAGTTAGGATCATAAGAAGATTACTTAAAATAAAGATGAATAAGAAGAACTATAACCGTAAATCCGAGATACACGGACCTAAATTAGATGCATCCCTATAATCTTAGATGCATTATAACACACCATAGTGTGTTTTCTAGCTTTAATCGATGCATATACATATATTAGATGCATTTCATGAATTCTCTTGTTTTTGTTCCTCAAGACTTTCAAATCATGAAAATCAATTTGCACCATCTATATCAAAATTGTTCAAACTCAAGATGTTACATCTATATGAATAGAAATGCATCTAATGCTGCATCCAAATGCGGGTTTTGGTCATTTTTACTACTTATTTTAATTTACTTCTCACTGGATCCCTACTCTATATATATATATATATATATATTAACTAAGAATGAAACAATGAAACAAATAAATAATACAAGATACCAGAATCATGAAGATGTTTGATGTTGCAGAGGCTGAGTCTTAATCAATCCAATCAATTGTTCAGCATGAAGCATATCCCCCATCGGATCTCGGAGGTACTTCCAATCTCCTTCTAAGCATTCGTTTCAATTTCACTGCATAAAGGATATATCTTATCGTAAAACATACACACAGACATCCCACACTTTGTCTCCACAACATGCACACTGGGTATAGGATAAAATCTCCAAGTCTCAACCTTCCACTTATGTGAATCCTTCCAAATGGAATACCCTTTACCATTTGGAGATTGAGAGTAAAAAGAACTTGAAGATCTCCCAATAAGTACAACCGTAACCTTGTGGAGTATGAGTAGCATAATATTGTGTGACTAGACCATAAAGAGTACTCAAATCTTGCCTATCCACCATATGAAGGATATCTTTCAAGAAGGTAACCGCATAGAAGAGTTATCCAACCTATAGATGGTGTTCATCTGGTCATCAGTCAATGTCCATGTAGTCAACACACCATGAGACCCTTCAAGAAAAGTGTCAGAAGTTCCCTCTTTAATGAATGTGGACTCAACAGCCGTTAGATCCACATACTTAGAAGAACCACTCTTTTTAGATTTAGATACTCCAGAGGTCTTCTTCCCAGTCACTCGCATAGATCTCCTGATTGCAATGTGTCTTCTTCTAGACATCCGTTTCCCTATCCTCCCAGGTATATAAATGCCCATAGAAATAGAAGATGGTACCTTCTCAGATGTACCAGGGACATCTTCAGTAGAAACAAATGAAATAGGAACACGACCACCCATTGCATATAACTTATCAAGCTCTTCTCTAGCCTGTTTAGATCTAGCAGCCTCCATTTCAAATTATTAACCATATCCATTCTCGGTTTAGCAGTATGTATCAAGTAGATACGAAGCTTCGTGGAGAAAAAAAAAAGGTTCAAAGATGGCACTTGCTGAGATTGTCCACCTTCAGGATGTTCCTCAGCAAAAAAAAGAGATGAGAGCTTCATTGTCGATTAGTATCAAAAGAATCCACAATCTCTCAACAGTCTTTGGTCTTTTAGCTGGGAGACATCAATACCACCAGCAATTCTCTTCAATTTAGATGGTGGAGTAATCTCGCCTATAATCTTATAATACATGCTAGTCAACTCGTAATCATCTAAAGCCCTACTTGCTTTGTTAAAACTGATCATGATAGCACTACTTTGGTTATACACCACATCCTCTATATAATTCTTTCCTCGAAATGCAGTTGGTGGTCTCTCCTCTTGGCTTTAGCCTTTGTTCAGCAATGGCCTTTCTTTTTTGTGCAACAGCTAGCTTCTTTTGTTGTCCAAGAGCCATCATTTGTGCAATAAAGTTGTCACTATCAAAATCACCCTAAAATGCTGACTCAAGGGTAGGATTAGAAGCAGCCAAGAGTATAAGTATCCCATTGCTCATCAAGAAATCGAGTGGATTGTTCATCCAATTATCTTTGTCTTTCGTGGAGGCAAATTAGCGTTGAACTGATTCGAGAGTTGTTGTGCCAAAGCTGACTTTTCATTATCTGCATACTCTGCAGCAGTCTTGCTTGTGTAGCCTTCCTGTTCACTCACAAGATCTGAACCAAGCTCTTCATCAATCATATTTCCTTTCCCTTTATCAGCAGACTCATGAGCAGAATCAGCATGAGGAGTATCAACAATGGGAACTCGTAAGAAACACCCATGGAAGCATCTGAAGTAAAATGCTGAGTAGTGTCTTCATA
This sequence comes from Chrysanthemum makinoi, assembly GCA_910596185.1. Lineage (NCBI taxonomy): Eukaryota > Viridiplantae > Streptophyta > Magnoliopsida > Asterales > Asteraceae > Chrysanthemum > Chrysanthemum makinoi. Next base: position 174,873,818 of record OU343224.1, read on the forward strand.
AGAGAGTAGGAGACATCAGCATTAGGATCAAGATTAAAACTTTCCAAAGAATAAATACTTCATGATGATTCAAGGTGGAGGACATGGTTTTTCTTGCATAGATGAAGCTTTACCATGTTCAGAAGCAACATCCACCATTTGAGCATCATACCCCCAGCAATAACATGATCATCAGATGTTGCAACATCTACACTTGGCACTTTTGAAGATTCAGAGGAATCCTTGCTCAAATACTTCTTCTCTTCTTCTAGAAAAAGAATAGGTTCCTTTTGCTTTGAGGATTCAGCAGCAACTGGAGAAAAAGCATGAGTCTTTTGAGCCACATCAGCCAAGATTTCAAGTGAATCCAAATGAGTATCCTCTTGCTCCTCATCAGAAGAAACCACAAACCTCCTTTTGCTATTTTGCCCAAGTTGTTCCTCTAAATCCTGAACCTTTCTCTTCAACCCCACAATCTCACCACCAAGTGAAGATTTAGTCTCACAAGAAGCTCCTTTTGAGATCAGCAAGCTCTTCCACATACATGTTCAGTAGAGCATATACAGATGTAAGAGTAATAGGTCCTCAGATCCACCGCAGATTGCTCAGGTGTAATGGGAGCTTCATTGGACCTTTCAGGAGAAATATGGTCATGCTCAAAAATAGGAGAGCCTTCATCAAGTGGCTCTCTAACAGGGCTAGGTGTGGCCAGTCTATTAAACTCAGGCTCAAACTCATCAGGAGTAACATGAGTAGGTGGTGGACTAGGACTAGGTGTAGGTAAAGGTGTAGGGGAGGTTGGTCAGGAGAAACATGTGATGCTTTAGCAGTTGTAGAAGGGCCCTCATTAATGGCAACTGATGGATTACCATCAGTAGCAACATTGGTAGAGGGTGGAGCACCAACAACATTACCCTCATCACTGTTCTCATTGCCTTGTGGCAACATAGCTTCTAGCAAAGGATGATGTGTCCCAACATAATTAGTTTTCATTGAAGCAAACACTTTAGCAGTAAGAGCTCCTATAGGACAAAATACTCTATCTTGGGTTGTTATGTCTAAAATCATTTGTAAAAATCTGGGATACATAAGAAACTTATGCTTTTTCTTTTGAACATTTTCAACCATATTATCAAAAATATACTTAGAAAAATTATAAGTTAAACCCTGTGAAAGACATACAATACCACAACCAAATTGGGTAGAGAATTGGTCCCATCCACCACTTATTACTTTGGCCTGTGAAGTAAAGTGTGTACAAAAACCTCCACATGGGGCAAAGCTTGTTTTTGTGCCACATATCATGTTTCTAGTACTCGATAACCCACGCTCTTAGCCCAGCAAGTATCTCCCCGATATTAGAGTGATAAACTCCATCTTCATCCTCCAACAAAGTTGTCTCATAATCAGGACCCCGGTCACTACCACACTACTACTGTTTTATCAATCATGTAGCCAATAACAATCTCTGTGTCACTTCGTTTCGTAGCAGATGCCCAAAATTGTTCAACCAAAGATTCATATATCACATTTGGAGAGTGCGTTAGAGAATAATGAATCTTGGACCTTTTCAAGAAATCCACCATAGGTTCATATAGTTCATGACCCTTTGCGTTTCCCAGAAAAGCAACCTTGTTATGATCTTTCTTAAATTGAAGCGCCATGTGAGAAATTGTGAGAATGGGTTATGATTCACGCAACTGAAAGTGTGTTTAATTCGAGTGAAGAGGGAATCAGTTAATTTTGGGCGAAGATATGCGAAGTGGGTTATTAATAGAAGTTACCCAATTATAGTCAAATATATCGGAACTAATCGTTGACCATATCTTATGTGTAAAATAACTTCAACCAAATTCAAAATTAACACTTCAGCAAAAAGGATGGTCAATCTGCTGAAAGAGGTCAATCAGCAGAAACAACTCAAGTAGCTAAGTATGCTTCAGTAAATATCTTGAGTTTTACTGTGACACCCAACTCGCATTAATTGTTATCAAGCCTTGACTCCGCCTATAAGATAATCCCAATGCACAATTTACACATACCAATTACCCCCAATTAACTTTAAAAAAACCCTAATTTCTCCAAAATTCCACAATCATCAACAATAACTATGTCTACCAAACCAGAAGTAATCAATCTAACTTCCTCATCATCATCATCATCATCAACATCTAGTGATGATTCACGCCCATTATTTCGATATCCCTATCAAGATGAGCCTCGACCTTCAAAGTCCCCCTTTCTCCCTTCTTCTGAAGATGACAGTGTAGTGGATCCAAGTGATTCATCTGGGGGTTCTGATGACTCCAAAGATCGTCTAGAGCCAAGTACCAGAGATCCACCACTCCCAAAGATAAGAGAGGTGGTGATTGCACTTCCTACTCCAGGAACTGGTGCTTCATCCCATGGAAGCAGGGGAAAGGGCAAAAGGGCAGAGGTGAAGGGTAAGGGAAAAGGGAAGATGGAGTGATGCTCAATGGTGGAACGAGTAGATGGAACAACTGGATATTTCTCATACCACAAATGCATCCATCATGCCAAGGACCAAAGATATAAAACTAGGTTCTTGAGCATCTTCATCGTCATTTTCATCAATCCATCCTTTCCATTTTCATCTTCAGCTTCTTCATCGTACTTGTCAAGTATATCCACCAGCTTTTGTAATAGATGATAGGAACTAGTGTATGTTTGGTAGATCTTGTATAGGAATGGTCTTGTATTTCATTTGAAGTTGATTGTAAGCTGTAAATTGTTTCTTGAATGAATGATCAACATGACTTTCTCTCAATGATTATCACTTAATCTATACTTCAGTAGAATCAATGAGATAACTTGTAACAATACTTGTGCTTTTCTTCAGTAGAAACAAACTTTAATCTTACATGACCATATTCCAACTTGGTGAACTTTAACTCAAATAAGCATTCGGCAAAACAGACACAAAGTAGCAAACACACCAAACCAAAACAAACAAAACTGAAAGAACATTAGAAGGTTAGTGTTAGCAAACAAAAAGATAACCAAATATCTACAAAGTTTACAAAATATACAACCAAAATCCTCCCCTGAGGCATATGCCTCCCCTGAGGCCTATGCCTCCCCTCAAACTTTGCAGTTAAGGGTTAACCATCCCAATATGGACAACTAGGTGTTGAAACCTAGGTCCATCAAAAGCTTTAGTCAATAAATCTGCCACATTATCATCTGTGTGAATCTTCTGCACCTTTATCAAATGTTTTTCATATGCATCTTTTATAAAATGGTGCCTGATCTCAATATGCTTAGTTCTATTATGAAAAACTGGATTTTTAACTATGCATATGGTACTTTGATTATCAATAAAGATTGTGGTGTTCATGAAATTAAACCCATAATCCAGCAATTGATTTTGGATCCATAGTACCTGACCACAACAATTGGCAGCAACAACATACTCTACTTCAGTAGATGAGGTAGCAACAATAGTTTATTTCTTACATTGCCAAGAAATCAATCTTCTACCAAGAAATTGGCAACCTCCAGTTGTGGATCTCCTATCCAGATTCGCACCAGCATAATCACTATCACTATAAGCTTCCAAAACAAAAGGAGACTCTTTTGGGTACCAAAGACCTTACTTGGGTTGGCCTTTTAGATACTTGAAGATCTTTTTGACTGCATTCAAGCTGGAAGTAAGTGGAGTGACCTGATGTCTAGAACAAGCACTCACAAAAAGGTAATGTCGGCCTAGAAGCTGTAAATACATTAATGAACCAATCATAGATCTGTATAAGTGAACATTCACAGTGGATCTGTTCAAAATTGATCTTTGGTTTTGGAGCTTCATAAGGTGTAGTGGTAGTTCTGACATTTTCCATATCAAACTTCTTCAAAATGTCTCTCACATATTTATCCTGATGATAAAATACCATCAGGTTTCTGTGACCTTGTAGACCCAAAAAGAAAAGTAAGCTCCCCATAGCACTCATCTGAAACTCTCCCTTCATTAACTCCTCAAACTCCCTACACCAAGCTTCTTTAGTGGATCCAAAGATAATGTCATCCACATAAACTTGCACAAGGATGATGTCTCTGTTATTCTTCTTTAGGAAGAGTGTTTTGTCAATGGTACCTCTTCTGTAACCTTGCTTCAGCAGAAATGTAGATAGCCTAGCATACCATGCTCTTGGTGCCTGATGTAGTCCATAGAGAGCTTTAACAACCTTGTAAACATGTTGTGGATGATCTGGGTCTTCAAAGCCTTTAGGTTGAGTGACATATACCTCTTCTTCTATACTGAGAAAAGCACCTTTCACATCCATTTGATAAACCATGAACCACATATAAGATGCATAGGCCAAGAAGATTCGAATGGCCTCAACTCTAGCTACAGGTGCAAAAACTTCATCATAGTCAATTTCTTCCTCTTGCCTGAACCCCTAAGCCACTAATCGTTCTTTGTTTTTAACTACAATACCCCTTGCATCTCTTTTATTCTTCAAGATCCATTTTGTCCCAATAGCAATCTTCCCATGTGGTAGTGGTACCAATATCCAAACCTGCTGATTCTTGAATTGTTGCATCTCATCCTGCATTGTTTCAAACCAACTTGAATCTTAAAGAGCTTGAGTAACACTGGTTGGTTCTATTTGAGAAAGGAAGCAAGCAAACAGACAATGCTTAAAGTCTATGTGGTTGTCCCTTTGCTGATTTGAGATATAGGAAAGAAAAGTAACTTGACCATACTTGGAACTTGTCACAACACTTCTAGTTCGAACAGGTGCTTGAGGATCACCAATAATGTTTGCTTGAGGATGAGCACTGTTGATCCTTTTTGTAGCAGAGGGGTTGACATCAATTGTGGTGTCAAGATTGTTCATAGTTGGTTCAAAATCACTGTCATAGGAAGGTGAGGTGAAGAATCCATCTTTGGGTTGTTGATTACCAAGATCTGAAGGACTTGGAAATCGTGTATATGGTTCTTCAAAGTCTGTGGACACACTAGTAGAAATGGGAGTAGATGCAGTAGGGCTTCCAGCATATTTGGTGTTGTCAGGAGAAACAGGATGACTTTCAGGAGAATCATGGTTTCCACTGACTGCTTCTCTTGCAAACTCCCCACCAAGCCTCACAGCTTCTAGATTGGCTGCATACTCTTTCTTCTTGAGCCTAGCAAGGTCCTCTGCATATTGTGACTCATTTTCATGCTCCTCAGAAGTTACTTTAGAATGATCACCTGCAAAATGGTTAGGAGAAAAAAAAAGGTACAAGAATTGGTTGTTCATCATGATCAGACACACTCTCTGAGTCATCATCCAAGGTACCTGCATGGTCAGTGGGAGACTCTTGTGGACCTGTAGATTGGTTAGCCACATGTCTAGTATAGCACAAGTAATCAGTTAAGTAATCCAAATCAAAGGACCAAACATGACCTTGACCCTGAACATTAGGCTTATCTTCTAGGTATCTCAGGTTAAGTGTCTCCTCAATCTTTCATTCAAATTATATACCCTATAAGCCTTACTATGAGCCGAATAACCCACAATATACCCCTCATCAGCTTTCTCATCAAATTTTCCCAATGGATCACTGGTGTTCAAAATGGTCACTTGACATCCAAACGGTTTGAGGTAATGTATAGCAAGAACTTTCCCAGTGAGAAGTTCATAAGGTGTCTTGAAATGAGGTCTAGTAATGGATACCCTGTTTAGTACATAGCAAGCCGTGCTAACTGCTTCAGTCCAGAACATAGTGGGTAATTTAGAGTCTGCAAGCATGGATCTTGCTGCCTCTATTAGGGTCCTATTCTTTCTTTCAGCTACCCCATTTTGTTGTGGGGTTCTTGGAATGCTATAGTCCCTTTTTATCCCTTTAGACTTATAGAGTTCTATTAATACATCATTTTGGAACTCTGTCCCATTATCACACCGAATTCCTTTAACCTTTTTGTTCAACTGGTTTTCAACAAGGGTAACGAACTCTTTTAAAACTTGAGATGTTTCATCTTTAGTCCTTAAAAAGAATACCCAACAAAACCTGCTATAGTCATCAGTGATTACCAGGCAGAAATACTTGTGATCAATACTCCTGACTTGGGTTGGACCAAATAGATCCATATGCAGCAATTGAAGAGGTTCAGAGATAGTGCTCACATCTGTAATGGCTTTGTATGAGGATTTGTGTTGCTTTCCTTTGTTGCAGGCAACACAATTGTGTTCATTGGTGAAGACTTTGGAAGGAAGTCCTTCAACAAGACCCAGTTTAGAAAGCTTGTTAATGGTCTTGAAGTTCACATGAGCCATCCTTCTATGCCATTTTGTATACTCATCCAGGGATGCTTTAGCCACCAAACATGTGAGGTCACCTTCTGGTTGAACATCATTCAAATTAAATGTGTATAAATTGTGGCTTCTAGGAACTCTCAGCATAATGGATGTATCTTCTGTAAGTGTAAAGTCTTTAGAGAGCACAATACATTCATTCTCACAACATAATACTTTGTTCTTGGTGTCACAAATTTGTGATACTGAGAACAAGTTGAAATGTTGCAGTTCCTTTACATAGTACACATTCTCAAAATCCAAATGAGGTGTTCTAATTGTGCCTTTCCCTGTGATTCTACCATCTCCTCCACCAAAAGTCACACTGCCTCCTCCTTCTATGGGTACAAAATCATGCATATTTTCTTTGTTTCCTGACATGCTTCTGGAACAACCACTATCCACTATGCCAACATCCTTACTCCTTAGGGGATGATCCTACAACAACAACAAAAATATATACAAAATATTAGTACACTATGGAGACTCAAGTCATTTCTGACTTGAGCCTGCCCTGTGGATCATAAGATTTAGGCCATGTAGATGTATAAGATCCACCATTGTTCTTGGTCCTCCATTGAAAATTAGGTCCCTTTTTAGTCCAAGAACAACCTGCTGAGGGCTTTACAGCAGTATCCTATATCCCTTCCCGTCATACATTGAGTCAACACATCCAGGCCAATAACCATTTTGAAAATATGAACTAGTTGGTCTCACATAAAGTCTAGCAACAGATCTTCTCCAAGGAAATGGAGAAGGTTTATTATTAGTTGCTTGTGGAATAAACGATGGTATATCATTAACATTTTTCCACATTGGTCTAGGTTTCTTTTGACTAGCACATACACCCATTCTTTGCTCATGAAAATTACAATCCTTAATCAAATGAAATTTACTTCCACAAACAAAACATTTCTTCTTGTTAGAAGATTTATTCAAAGTGAAAGATGTTCTATTACATGCAAAAGTATTCAAACCACAAACATTAACAGAATTGTTTTTAACAGAATGAAAGACATTATTTTGCAAAGAATTAAAAGACAAGTCTTCAGAGGAAACTGTCTTGGAAGTTGATTCCTCGGCAGCAACTCTAACAGACTTGTAAGGAGTCTTGGGTGTAGGCTTGGGAGAGGTCTTGGGAAGGTCTGACTTTTCATTTGAATCACAACTGGTAGAAGTAGACCCTTGGTCAGAAGACTTGTCACTGTCAGCACAAGAGACAAAGTCAGTAGATGAAGAATCAGGGTCTGGCAAGTCTTTTGACTTTTTGCCATAAAGATGGTGTGATCCATCAAAGTCAAATGTGATGGAAAGTTCAATGGGCATATGTTCTCCTCTAATAGGTCCAGGGAGAGCATGTAATTTTCCTTCTTTTACAAAATTAGCTAATCCTGCTGGTGTAGATTTACGTAGGTCATTCCTAGCTTCTAACCCTACATACTTCTTAAAACCTAAACCTATTGCAGTATTAGGATTTTTACTAGCATAGATATGACCAGCTAACTTGTTACCAGACAATAACCATTCTTTATGCCTAGCTACTTCCTCATCTAGTTTCTCTTTTAGCACTTGATTTTCAGAAACTACATCAGCTTTTTCTTTCTCAGTACGTTTTAAATCAATTTTAGCACATTCTAAATCACTTTCTAACACCCTTATCTTTTCATCATAAGCCAGTTGATTCTTTTGAAACCAAACTTTTTGTCTTTCTAATGTTTTAAAGCTTTGTTTATAAGCCTCAACTTCGACATAACAATCATTATATTTAGGTTTCAATTCATCATAGGCTTCCTTAAGTTCATTATATCTTTCACTACAACCAAAAACACAATTATGTACCTGAGAGATGCCGATTAAGGCAACTTGATCATGCCGATCCTCTGAAGTATAGCTTGCCATCAATCCAATATTCTCATAACCAGGAGCTTCATCATTCTCAGGCTCATGCACCTTCCAGTTGACATGGTCATCCAGAGTGACCATAGCAGTTGAGGATCCAGCTTTGGAATTTCCAGCTTCTTGCTAATAGGAAGAATACCTAACCTCATCACTAGCCTTCCTATCCTTGCATTCTCTTGAGAAGTGACTCATCTGACCACAAGTATAGCACTTGAATTTCCTTCTGTCAAATCTTTCTGGATCTCTTCCCTGGAAACCAAACTTTCTCCCAGACTTAAGCTCAAACCTCTTGATGTCTACTGAAAGCATGGCCAGTTGCCACTTCAAGTTCATCTCTTCCATATCAAGTGGATCCACCTGTTCAAAATCCTCAAAGGCTAGTTGCTGTTGAGTGTCATAATCAGCAACAAAAGAGTGAAGTACATCTTCCAATACACCACTGGATTTAGGTTGAGAATTTGATGGAGTGGTAATGTAGGATGATGATGTTGAGGAAACTGGACTTGGAGCATAAGTCATCTTATTTGAGGAGGCCCCAACAAATACTGTGTGGCTAGGAGTGGATGAACGAAAGGGACTTCTGACATCGGGCTTAAGAGATTTAAGTCTGTTGAATAGTTCATCAAAAGTGAGCATATCTAGCCCACCTTTAGCTTTGAGTTCAATGCTTACTTGCAACCAAGATGGAGGTAAAGATCGTAGGAATTTTGAATTGCAATCATCATTGTTTGGCCTTGCCTTCAGCTAATTCAATTGACTCAAAATCGTATGGAACCTGTCATACCCTTTGTGGATACCTTCTTCTTCAGAGATTTGGAATTCTTGAAACTGTTGTTTCAGCATTGATTTCCTCATTCTCCTAGACTCCTCGTTCCTGCCAAACCTAGCCTTGATAGCCATCCAGATGTCCTTAGCATCCTGCATGTAGTGAAAGTCACCCATGTGATCATCAGGTATAGCCTGAAGAAGAATAGTTCTAACTTTGTTCTCTCTCTGAACAACTAGTATCTCTTCAGCAGTTTTGGGACCAACGATGGTAACCTTACCATCAGGATCTGTGACATGCCTTTTCAAACTGTTCCTCTTCTTCACAACTTCCCAAAGATTCCAATCAATGTTGGAGATCCAATTCTGCATCTTCATAGCCCACAAATCATACTCCTCCTTTTTTAGGTATGAGAACTTTGCATTGTTGTTTGTGAGATTGAGTTGTTGCAGAGATGTGTTGTTATGATTGTTGGTGACTTCAATTTCATCGTCTGATCCAAGCATGGTGAAGGTTGTTTTGGTTGTGAGGGTGTAAAGAAAAGAGTGTTCTTAGTATTACAGAGACTCTCCCGAGGCTCTGATACCACTTGTTGAACCTGAGACCTTGATAGATCTTTGAGCGCTCGTGAATCCTTAGTAATGCTTATGTAATCACAAACACATTAATAGAAAGTCTTTAATACTTGTATTCATAAGCGGAAATCAAACACAAGTATAAACACAGATAATTAAGAGCTCTTTGATCCTCTATGGATCGTTTTAATAATACTAAAACTTGTTTTTCAATTCGTACATCATTCATACTAATGTGTTCCTTTTATACACAAGGAACCCTAAACCATTTCCCAAGAAACGTATAAACATAAAACTAAATAAGATATACATTATCACTTCTTAATAAAGCTCATGCATATACTAACTAACTATAAAATACGCGGAATAACTATCTCCGCAGAAACCAACTACACGGTTTTATTACTTCAGCAGAATTACTTCTTCAGCAGATTCCACAACACTTCAGCAGAATCATCAGCATAATTCTTACTTTAGCAAAATTCCCAACAGGCAAGACTCGAATGCAAAAGCTACAACGTGAAGGGCTTTTGAATAATATCAATGATGAATCATTTGATAAATGTGAGTAATGCATATCTCGGAAGATGACGAAGAAACCTTTTCATAGCAATATGGAGAGGGCGTTTGATCTACTTGGTCTTATTCATACTGATGTATGTGTACCACTTAGACATGTGTCAAAGAGAGGTGCAAGCTACTTCTTAACCTTTACTGATGATTTCAGCCATTATGGTTATGTTTATTTATTTAATCATAAACATGAGGTGTTTGAAACTGTTGGGAATAAAGCTAACAATTACCACTGATAAGCTTGTGGAAGGCACTGCTGAAGAATGAATTAGCAGTGGAAACACATTACCACTGCTAGTACATATATTACCACTGCTATTAGGATAATTGTTATGTATCCGTGTATTGATAAGTATAGAAAAGATCTTGTGTATATTCTATATAGTTATCATTATACTTATCTTGTAAAGGACTCCTTGTGCTATAAAAGGAGATCCTACGTCATTGTTTAAGGTACGAAAGAACTCACGTATGATTCAAGGTGTAACCCTAGTGATAAGCAAGATCACTGTTTATTCTTAATAATATTGGAGCTTTGTGTTATACTGTTCTTACTTACATTACATCATATAATACATCTTCTAAGTATTACTAAGTATATTCCGCGTACTTATTAATATAATTCAAAGTATCACTAACACAAGGTGTGTGTTTAGATCCATCAAGTGGTATCAGAGCCAGGTTCTGATATTTTGATTTAGAAGATCTAAGGAATAAGCTTAACCAACTCACTCAAATCAATGAAGATGGAAAACAACCAGTCCAACTCTGCTCCAAGGCTTCCTAAACTCAAACTTAATGAGTTTGAGATGTGGAGGATAATGATTGAGCAATACTTTCTCATACAAGACTATGCTCTTTAGGAGATCATCTTAATTGGTGATTCCTTCAAGTCTCAGAAGAAGACTGAGAAAGTTGGTGACCAAGAAGTTGTAACAGTTTCTGTACCTGAGACTAATGATGAAAGAGCAAAGAAGAAGAATGACCTGAAGGCCAGAAGTTTGTTACTAATGACTCTTCCTAAAGACCAGATCATTGCTTTCAGCAAATTCAAGACAGCAAAAGAACTTTTTGAAGAGATTTGCTCAATTTTTGGTGGCAATGATGCTACAAAGAAGACTCAAAAGACATTGTTGAAGCAAAGTTATGAAAACTTCTCTGCTTCAAGCAATGACTCACTCGAAAGCATCTTCACCAAACTCCAGAAGATTGTCACACAACTTATTGTGTTTGGAATTGAGGTAGAAAAGTAAGACCTCAATTTGAAGTTTCTAAGAAGTTTGCCTGCTGAGTTTCATACTAATGTTACAGTCTGGGAAAATAAACCAGAGATTGAAACTATGAAGCTAAATGATCTTTACAACAACTTTAAACTTATTGAACAAAGATTGAAGAAGGCAGGGAAACTTGGTACAAGCTCTAGCAGCTTGGCATTGATGTCAACCTCTATTGACAGTGATGATTCTGAAGATGACAGTGATGATGATTTTGCCACTGCTGGTTCTACAGTTTCCACTGGTAATGCTAGTGTTACCACTGCAGGTTCAAAGAAGAAGGTTGCTGGTATTGGAGATCCTACTTTTTATGCTTTTATCTCCACTTAAGTTAATGGCTCTATATTAACTCATGAAGACATAGAGCAAATTGATGAAGATGACTTGGAGGAGATGGATATAAAGTGACAAATAGCTCTTCTTAGCATGAGGGCTAGAAAATTCTACAAGAAGACTGGCAAGCCAATTCACATCAATGGTGGAGAAACTGCAGGGTTCGATAAAAAGAAATTATAGTGTTTCAATTGTCACAAGTTGGGGCATTTTGCTAGAGAATGCAGAAGACCAAAGAAGCAGGACAATAGGTCTACTTGGTACAAGCAAAAGAAAGAACCAATTGTGGAGGAACAAAAGGCAATGCTGTCAATTGATGGTGTGAGCTATGATTGGAGTTTCATGGCTGATGGACAAGAGGAACAACCGTCAGATGCTGCTTTTGTGGCTACAGAACATGCTCTCATGGCTTTCTCTGACTCTGAGGTACAAAACTTTGAAAGTTGTTCTAAAACATTTAGGGCTTCTAGAGAATGTGAAAGGCTTAATGAATCTTATGAAAACCAAAGAACAAAGTTGTTTGCTGCTAATTATACTCTGTCAAACCTTAAAAGAGGCATATCTGTATTAGAGAAACAACTAGTGCATTATAGAGAAAATGAGTCAAAATATAATGATGATATTATTGTTCTTAGAAGAGAGATAGATCATAAGATAGCAGTGAATGAGGCATTAAAAGAAGAGTTTGAAAAACTTAAAAAGATAAATGAGAATGTCAATTTATCTGTTGACACCTGTTATTATCAGTCTAAGTCAATTGATAAAATTTGGAATGCTCAAATTACTAGTAAAGTTAAGTGTGATATGGGATACAATACTGTTCCTCCACCACTAAGGGGTGTTCCATCACCTCCTGGCATAGATTTAGCTCATACAGGTCTAGAAGAATTTCAGGATCTGAATCTTGAATATGGTCCTCCCAAATTTGTGAAAATTGAGGAAGAGGTTAAGCATGAACCTGATGTTTTTGAAAGTGCAAGTCACTCATCTGTTGCAGATGAGAATGTTAAAAAGAATGTAGAGGCTTCTATCCCAAAAGTTGTAAATACTATTGCAGAGGAACCTAGGAAACAAGTTAACAAACCTAGATCAACTGTAAAGTATGCTGAGATGTATAGAAACAAGTCATCAACTCCTAGGGGTAACCAGAGGAGTTGGAATCATGTTAAATCTCAACAACTAGGTAGTGAGTTTGTCATGAACAATAAAGCATGTCATATCTGTGGTAGCTTTAAACATTTACATGCTAATTGTGACTATCATTTTGGGAGAAGGGAAGTTTATGGGAATAAAAGGGTGGAGTCAAACAGGATTCAAAACAAAATACACCCTAATTCACACAGCAACATGATCCCAAGAGCAGTTCAACTAAGAAGTGGACTTAAAACTTTCGCCACTGCTAAGACTGTTAACACTGCTCACCCTAAAACACCTGTTACAAGTGCAAAATCCAAAACAACTTTTTCAAAATTTGTACAAACAGTAAAAAGGTCTTTTAATAATAAAAGGGTTCAATATAACCAACAGTGGGTACCAAAAACTAAACCAGCAGTTACCACTGCTCAACCAAAAGTTCCCACTGCAAGGGTTGTAAACAAGAACAAGGGTAACATGGGAAATGCTGTGAAGGCCTCAGCACGTTGGGAATGGAAACCTAAAGGAATTACCTCAACAACCAATCCCAATGGTGTATCAATGAAATTTGATAGATTTAACTATATTGATACACGAGGCAGATCCAAGTCAATCATGGCTTGGGTCTCCAAAGGAAACTAACTCCTTTCTTATATGTGCAGGAACATCCAAGGACAAAAAGATCAGATCAAGGCTACACAGACAATGGATGTTCAAGGCACATGACTGGCAAGAAGTCCTATCTCTCAAATTTTGAACACTATGATGGACAGTTTGTCAGCTTTGGAGGTGGAGTTAATGGAAAAGTTACTGGTAAAGGGGTCATCAAAACTGGTAACTTGGATTTTGAACCTGTGTACTACGCAAAAGAGCTTAAGTATAATATTTTTAGTGTGTCACAAATGTGTGACAAGAAAAAAAATGTTCTTTTTACTAAAGACATGTGTTTTGTTCTCTTTAAGGATTTTAAGATGCCTGATGAAAGTCAGATTCTTCTTAAGATTCCTAGAAAAGGCAACTTATATAGCTTTGATATGAACAACATTGTTGCTAAAGATGATTATGCTTGCTTGCTTGCAAAGGCCACAGTGGATGAATCCATGTTATGGCATAGAAGACTTGGTCATATTAATTTCAAAACCATAAATAAGATTGTTAAAGATGGTTTGGTAAGAGGTTTGCGTCAGAAAAGATTTGAAAATGATCAAACCTGTGTGGCTTGTCTTAAAGGCAAACAACACAGAGCTTCTTGCAGGTCAAAATTGATTAACTCTATTGCTCACCCACTTCATATGTTGCATATGGACCTGTTTGGTCCTACATCTGTGAGCAGCTTAAATCTTAAGAAGTATTGTCTTGTTGTGACTGACGATTTTAGCAGGTTTACATGGGTTTTCTTTCTAAGAACTAAGGATGAAACAACTGGCATCCTTAAGACCTTCATCACAGAAGTTGAAAACCAATATGATATGAAAGTTAAAATCATTAGGTGTGACAATGAGACAGAGTTTAAGAATAGAGTTATGGATGATTTTTGTAGAGATAAAGGTATTAAAAGAGAATTTAGTGTTGCTAGAACTCCTCACAAAACAGTGTTGCTGAGAGGAGAAACAAGACACTTATAGAGGCTGCTAGAACTATGGTGGCAGATTCAAAATTGCCAATCACTTTTTGGGCAGAAGCAGTTAACACTGCATGTTATGTGCAAAAAAGGGTTTTAGTAGTGAAAACAGAGAACAAGACACCTTATGAGTTATTTAGAGGTAGACCCCCTATCCTGGACTTCATGAGACCATTTGGATGTCATGTCACTATTCTCAATACCATAGATTATCTGGGCAAATTTGAAGAAAAATCTGGTGAAGGGTATTTCGTTGGGTATTCCATGGTTACTAAAGCTTTTAGAGTTTTCAACTTAAGAACCCAAAATATTGAAGAGAATCTGCATGTTGAGTTCCTAGAAAATAAGGTGAATGTCAAAGGAACTGGTCCAGAAAGGTTGTTTGATCTTGATACTCTAACCCATACCATGAACTATGTACCTATCTCTACAGGTACATCTACTTATGATTTTGCAGGCTCAGAAGAGTTTCTTGATGATGATGCACCAGGTAAGGATTAAGTATATGATCAAGATGAATTCAGTTTTCCACTTTGGGACTATGCAGATAATGATGATATTCCAAGGACTGAAGATGCTCAATCTTCTAATGATTCTGAAAAAGAAGGAGCTGGCAATATGAACACTGCAAATCACGAAAGCAGTGGAAATTCATATTCCACTGCTAGGCCAGAATTTTCCACTACAACACCAGAAGTGGAAAATACAACTCCAGTTACAGAGGAAGCTCAATCCAATGATGTTGAAATCTCAAATATGCCAAATGAGATTTCAGTTCCTCATACTCCCCATACCTCAATTCATAAATCACATCCTTTTGAAAATGTGATTGGGGATGCAAATTCATCAGTGAAGACTAGAAGACAATCAAAATTGCCTGATGTTCATGGGTTTATTAGTGAAATCTATGAATCTAAGAATCATGAAGGAAAGAATGAATGTCTTTTCATGTGTGTTCTGTTTCAAATGGAGCCAAAGAATGTATACAAGGCACTTGAAGATGAAAGTTGGGTGGAAGCAATGCAAGAAGAGTTGCTTCAGTTCAAGATTCAAAAGGTTTGGGTGCTTTGCGATTTACCTTTTGGCAAGAAGGTAATAGGTACTAAATGGGTGTTCAGAAACAAAAAGGATGAAAGAGGAATTGTTATAAGAAACAAGGCTAGACTTGTGGCTCAAGGATACACTCAGGAGGAGGGTATTGACTATGAAGAAGTGTTTGGCCCAGTTGCAAGAATTGAAGCAATTAGGCTGTTCTTAGCCTATGCATCCTTTATGGGCTTTAAATTCTATCAAATGGATGTAAAGAGTGCTTTTCTATATGGGCAGATTGATGAGGAGGTATATGTTTCACAACCTCCGGGCTTTGAAGACCCTGACTATCCAAACAAAGTGTACAGGGTGGTTAAAGCTTTGTATGGCTTGCATCAGGCACCAAGAAAATGGTATGAGACCTTAACTACTTATCTTCTTGATAATGGGTTTCATAGAGGCAGAGTGGATCAGACTTTGTTCATCAAGAAAGAAAAGAATGATATCTTGCTAGTTCAAGTATATGTTGATGATATCATTTTTGGTTCTACAAAGACAGAGATGTGCAAAGAGTTTAAGAAGCTAATGAAGGAAGAGTTCAAGATGAGTTCTATGGGTGAACTCAAATTCTTTTTGGGACTTCAAGTACAACAAAGGCCAGATGGTATTTTCATTAATCAAGATAAATATGTGGCTGAGATACTAAGGAAGTTCAAGTTCACTGATGCAAAGTCATCCAGCACCCTTGCAGACAAGACTACACATCAACTCATGAAGGAAAATAGTGGTGAAGCAGTTGATGTGCACATGTACAGATCTATGATTGGCTCTTTGATGTATCTTACATCATCTAGGCCAGACATTATGTTTGCAGTATGTGCTTGTGCAAGGTTTCAGGTCACTCCCAGGTTCTCACACTTGACTGCTGTGAAGAAGATTTTCAGATATCTTAAAGCATTTCCTAATCTGGGATTATGGTACCCTAGAGAATCACCTCTAGAATTGGTTACTTACTCAGATAGTGACTATGCTGGAGCTAGTTTCGTTAGAAAATCTACAACCGGTGGATGCCAATTTCTTGGAAACAGCTTGGTGTCATGGCAGTGCAAGAAACAAACAATGGTGGCAAATTCATCAACTGAGGCAGAGTATGTGGCTGATGCAAGTTGCTGTGCTCAAGTTCTATGGCTTCAAAGTCAACTTTTGGACTATGGGTACAATTTTATGAATACCATCATTTATATTGACAATAACAATACCATTTGCATAATTAAGAATCCAGTTCAACACACAAAGACTAAACATATTGAAATTAGACACCATTTTATAAGAGATTGTTATGAGAAAAGGCTAATTCAAGTTGTCAAAATCCATACTGATGATAACTATGCTGATTTATTAACAAAAGGACTTGATGTGGGTAGATTTCAGTCCTTGGTAACAGGTATTGGAATGCTTAATCCATAAACTTTTTGTGTCTAATGGTTTTTGGTGTTGAAGGGAGGTTCTTGGTACTAAGATTGTTGTATAAGTTTGTATATGTTTAGTGCTTGTATTTCTGCTTGTTCAATAAATTTTATGCAGCAAAGATGGGAGTTGATCATAAAAGGTGTGTAACTGAGACACACAACAAATGGTTTTTGATTCACCATGTCTAATCCACATAAGAATCAAGTAGTCCAGAGCAAACGGCTACTGGTAAAGACTTAACAAATCCGTTTATGGTTGATAGTTTACCAAAAACTATATGGTTATCAACTCACCATATTCTATATGATTAAGAGTTGGCTAGTCCATAGCAAACGGCTCATGGTAAAGACATATCAAATCTGTTGATAGCTGGTAGTTTGCTAAAAACTATGATAAGAGCAGTCCAATTTTCATATGTTTTTCTTACCACTGCTCTTGAAAATTTTTGTGAAAAATTACCACTGCTAGTTCACAGTTTCCACGGACAGTGTTATTTTTACCACTGTTGATCTAGCCGTTACAACTGTTGTGTCAGTAACAAACTTTTTACTAGCCGTTGAGAGAAATTGCTTTCCATATTTATAGGGTAAATTTTTTTAGAAGATTATCTACTTTCCTAATTGAAATTTATCCTCTTAAGATAAATCTTTTCCTTAGATAATCTTTCTTGCGCAAGACTCTCAAACCCTAACAGTATATATCTTTTCTCTAAATTGGCGAGTTCTTCATACAATTCATACTGACACAATATATTTTTCATCAAAAGATACTATGGCACCTATCACCTTTGCAGATGAGCACAACCAAGTGGCCTATTTGGAAAAGTCAAACGACAAGAGTGGCCCTGTTTTTCATCAGATTGTGGACTTTCTAAACACTACCCATATAAGGTATGCTTTACTTCTTAATCCCACAATCTATATCTCTCAAATCAAGAAGTTTTGGAACTCTATTCAGTCCATAACCATTGAAAATAGAGATACACATGAAACAGTAGATGCTCTTAGAGCCATAGTGGATGGGGTAACTATTGATGTTACTGAGGCATCCTTGAGGAGAATTCTCCAATTGGATGATCTCAATGGTATCATCACATTACGTATGCCAGAAATTCATGAACATCTTTCATCCATGGGGTATGATACCATTGACAAAAAGGCTACTTTCAAAAAGAGTGGTTTTTGTCCTCATTGGAGATTTTTAATACACACTCTTCTACATTGCCTAAGTCCTAAGAAAACTTATGAACAATTCGTTCAACAATGGCTTACCCTTTGGTTTGTCTAGCCAGCGATAGGATTTTTAATTAGTCTAAATATATTTTTACAAGTATGCAAGGCAATGTAAAGAGTTCAACAAAATTTTTGATGTATCCAAGGTTTGTGCAAGCAGTGTTAAATGAATTTCAACTGCAACCCCATACAAGAGTTTATAAAATCCGTTGCCTTAAGCCCAAAGTTTTTCAAAACATGGATAAGGATGGTAATAGGGTTGTTAAACCACTTTTTCCTCAAATGCTTGCAAAGATTTCACGTGTACAAGGTGAAGATGCAACAATCCCAGTTGTATCCCAACACACACCCACAATTACAGTTCCAAACATCAACTACACTTCACCAGTTTCTCACACCTATGAGAGGAGGCAAAAACAGCCAACTCCTCCCATTACAACACAGCATGTCCCTGATCCTTTTGGTTTAGGAACAAGCAGTGGTGGTTCCAGGCTTCAACCTAGTCCAACTAGGGAGGAATCTGAGCCAATGCCCTATGATTCACCTCTCCCAACAGGTCACACAGTTGGAAGTGTTGAGGGTAGTGGGCAACCTATGGAATTGATGGAACTTTGTACCAAATTATCTAAGCAGGTTGAATCTCTGGAGAAAGACTTGGCACAAGTAAAGGAGCAACATGCCAAGGATGTTACACAACTGAAAGAAGAGATTCAGACCTTGAAGAAAGAGTTGCAAGGGTTGAAGCAGCAAAGTAAAATTGCAAAGCTTGTGATATCATCTCCATCCTCACCTCATTCTGGTGATTCAGAGGAATTCAATGAAGATTTGGGAAATTCTCCCAAACAGGGGAGGAAAACAGATGTTGAAACCAAGGGGAGGAAAATTGATTTTGGAGATGAAGGTGATTCAGGTTTTGATTTTGGAGTTACTGAGGAAGTTGATACTCAAGAAGAAGTTCCTCAACAGCAACCAGAGCAAGTATCTTTCACTGCTGCAACTGCAACTGCAAATATTTCCACTAAAAATTTTCCCACTGCAGAGCAAATGGTTTCCACTGCTGGACAAAATATTACTAGAGCAGAGGAAGAAATTGAAAAGAGGAAGAAGGAGAAAGGTAAAGCAGTTGTGCAAAGTAAAGAGCAATCAAGAAGGAAGGTTTCAAAGAAAGAACAAGCTCAAATTGCTCATGATGAAGAAGTTGCTAGAAAAATCAATGAAGATGAAGTTGCAAACAAGAAAAAGCTAGATGAACTAGAGATTGCATATTTCATGGAGGCTAAAAGGATGGACAGAATGGAAACCACTGATCCAATAGATGTAAATCCACTTTCCACTATTCCACCTACAATATTCAAAGAAAAGACTCCAGAGTTTAGCTATGTACCTACAGAACAAGAAATTGAGTTCTTGATTACTAATGATCCAGTAGTCAAGAAGAAGGCAATTGATCTAGTTACAGATAAGTCTTTAACTGAAGAACAAAGAACAACACAGTTGAAGGACTTCATTCAAATGAAGAATAATCAAGCACTTCAAGATGCAATTGTTTTAGTCAAAAAAGGTCAAAAGAAACCAAGACAACCAACCAAGGCACAAGTTATTTTAATGATGAAAGATTATTGTTGCAATATTGGTGGCTGGAAAAAGCATCAGTTCAAAGGGATGACTGATGATAAGGTTGAAGGTATATACTACAGAGTTAAAAGGCAAGATCAAGACTTTATTCCTATGAACTCTGAAGAAGAAGAAAGAAGATATCCTCATCTGAAGAGAAAAGTCAAAGATAGTGAACCTCTAACACATAAGAAAATAAAATTTGCTGAAGAACAAGAAGTTCAATCTGAGAAATTCACTGAAGAACAGCTGACTGACATGATCTTGATTGAAAGAAGATGATTTTTTTATCTGCCTACGCAAGTCAGACATCCTATAGTTGATTGGGAAGTGTTTACTGCCAGCAATTTTGCTCCAACATGGAAGATTACAAGGCTAGGTGGTGAAACTTCATCATTCATTCATTTTGAAGAACTCATCAAAGCAATGTGACCTATATGATCTTGATACTTTGTGGAGATTAGTTCAAGAAAGATTTGATGCTGAAAATCTTAAAGATATGAAGGAAATGCAGTTATGGGTTAATCTAAGAAGGCTCCATGAACCAGATGTTAATGATGAATTCTGGAAATTTTCATGTTCATGTCCTAGTACTAAATGGACTTACTATGATTCATGTGAAGTTCATCATGTTTCTACAAAAGATGGAGTGGATGCATTCATGTTTGCTGAGAAAGAATACCCACTCAGAGCTGGAACTCTCACTGTGATGTTGTGTACAACAATAAGAGTTCATGAAGATAATGAGGAGGTCATAGCTTTGATACATAGGATTCAAGATCAATGTTCAAGAGCTATTCAGGATTTAAAAAGAAAGTGAAGTGTTTGGAAGAATTCCGAAATTCTTGCAGATGATGAAGATTGAAGAAACTTATTGATTTGTAGAGAAATCATAAGTTTAGGGGAGGATTGTTGGGAATAAAGCTAACAGTTACCACTGATAAGCTTTTGGAAGGCACTGTTGAAGAATGCAATAGCAGTGGAAACACAATACCACTGCTAGTACATATATTACCACTACTATTAGGATAATTGTTATGTATCCGTGTACTGATAAGTATAGAAAAGATCTTGTGTATATTCTATATAGTTATCATTATACTTATCTTGTAAAGGAATCCTTGTGCTAGAAAAGGAGATCCTAGGTCATTGTTTAAGGTACGAAAGAACTCACGTATGCTTCAAGGTGTAACCCTAGTGATAAGCAAGATCACTCGTATTATTCTTAATAATATTGGAGCTTTCTGTTATACTGTTCTTACTTACATTACATCATATAATACATCTTCTAAGTATTACTAAGTATATTTCGCGTACTTATTAATATAATTCAAAGTATCGCTAACACAAGGTGTATGTTTAGATCCATCAGAAACATTTAAGGTTTTCAAAGCAGAAGTAGAGCTGCAATTAGGAAAGAAGATTAAAGCTCTTCAATCCGATAGAGGCGGTGAATATCTAAGCCAAAAGTTTAAAGATTACTTAGCTGAGAATGGAATTGTCCAGAATCTCACATCTCCATATACTCCACAACTAAATGGTGTATCTGAGAGAAGGAATCGTACATTGTTAGACATGGTGTGATCAATGTTTAATCTTACTACTCTACCCTTATCCTTTTGGGATTATGCTTCAGAATCTGTTGTTCGTATTCTAAATATGGTTCCCACCAAGAAGGTTGATAAGATACCATATGAAATATGGCATGGTAAAGCTCCTAAATTATCTTATTTAAAGCTTTGGGGTTGCGAGGCGTATGTTAGACGTGACTCAGCAGATAAAATCCAACAGAGATCTGTAAAGTATATCTTTATAGGATACCCTAAGGAAACTATGGGTTACTACTTTTACTATCCAACTGAAAAATAAAGTAATTGTTGCTAGGTATGGAGAGTTTCTTAAAAAGGATCTCGTATCTCAAGAATTCAGTGGGAGAGTTTATGATCTGGAAGATGATCATGAAGATACATTACCTTCTGAAAACACTAACGTACTTCTGGTAGAACCTGATAGTCTAGGTCCTTCACCAGAAGTTGAAGTGGTTCCCATTCGTAGATCTATAAGGACTACACGTGCACCTAAACGTCTATGTCTTAACGTAGAAGTTGAGGAAACTATATTAGGGGATCTTGGAGAGCCTGCTAATTATAGATCTGCCATAGCTACTCCTGAAATGGAAAAATGTCAAGCTGCAATGAATGGGGAAATGCAATTCATGAAAGATAATGAAGTCTCGGAAGAGCTTGACTTACCTCCAAATGCTAAGGTAGTTGGAAGTAAGTGGCTTTATAAAATAAATAATGACATGGATGGCAATGTACACATCTATAAAGCTCGTCTTGTTGCTCAAGGTTTTACTCAAACATTTGGGATAGATTACAAGGAGACTTTTTCTTATGTAGCAGACATTATAGCTATTAGAATTCTCATAGCTATAGCAGTGTACTATGACTATGAGATATGGCTAATGGATGTCAAAACCGCCTTCTTAAATGGTCGCCTAGATGAAGACATCTATATGAAGCAACCTGAGGGGTTCGTGAATCCACAATTTCCAAACCGTGTATGCAAACTTCAAAGGTCCATTTATGGATTGAAGCAAGCATCAAGGCAATGAAATAAGAGATTCGATGAAGAAATCAAAAGGTATGGATTTATTCAAAATCTTGATGAGCCATGTGTATATCACAAAGTTAGTGGGAGTGATGTAATTTTCCATATCCTTTATGTCGATGACATATTAATTATGGGAAAAGACATTCCAAGTTTGCAAAGTGTTAAGGCATATCTTGGAAGTTGTTTTTCTATGAAGGATATAGGGGAAGTTGCATTCATTATGGAAATCAAGATCTACAAAGATAGATCAAAGCGGTTAATTGGTTTAAGTCAAAGCGCTTACATTGATAAAATGTTGAAGAGATTCAATATGCAAAATTCCAAGAAATGATATTTGCCGATGGAAGTAAAGCATGGCTTATGTAGCGATATGTGTGCTTCAACACCTGCAGAGGTGGCACGCATGCACAAAGTTCCTTATGCTTCGCCAGTAGGATCTATCATGTATGCTGTGAGATGCACAAGGCCAGATGTGGCATTCGCTCAAAATATGACCAGTCGGTATCAACAGAATACATGTGAACTTCATTGGACTGCTGTTAAACATATTCTAAAGTATCTTAGGAATACGAAAGATATGTTCCTAGTGTATGGTGGAAATCCAGATATAGAGCTTGGTATTACAGGTTTCTGTGATGCGTCCTGACAATGTGATAAAGATGATACGAAGTCTCAGATGGGTTATGTCTTTGTCATTAATGAGGGAGCAGTAGACTGGAAGAGCAAGAAGCAGAGCATGATTGCGATTGTTAGGTCACTAGATTTACAACACAAGCTTCAATGAAAGAGATAGAGAGGCGATTGAACAATATCCAAACAAACACACGCGTATGAATGTAGTCGGTTATGCGTAAGGAGTGAATGAAAGATAATATTGAACAACCAACCTTCAAATGAAGGTTTACAAGGGATATTTATAGGAGGGAAGCTAGGGCAACACTCCTAGTTCCCATCCTTATCCTTATTGGACATGGGCCTAAGCTTATGGGCCTTCTACATAAGCTAGACCTTAAACAAACATAAAGGCCATAATAAGCTACCTATTACATATGAGAAACTAACACTTGAATAAAGGTTTAGGAGTGATTCCAACAATCTCCCCCTCAAGTGTTGGTGATGAAAAACGATGAAGGCGTTGATGTAATGGTGGCTTTGACATCTTTTGACATTCTTCTTTCTTGTGAGAAGAATTGCCTTGATTCGAACAATCTCCCTAGTGTAGAGAGATAGTTTTCTTTGAACAGTTATGCTTTGACGTCATCGTTAACTTTGTTCTTTAATCTTTGTTCTTTGTGATGAAAGTGATAGTATGTTGTTGTTGTCTGCATCAAGTCTGCCTCAGGTCTGCTTCGCTGCTCCAGTGTCTCCACGTCATTCCTCAACATGCTCACATGCTCTTTAGACGTTGGAAATCAATACTGATGAAGTTCTTTAAGTCTTTAACTTTATAGATTCTTTGATTTGATGAAGAATCATTCTGACTGTTGTGTTGCTATTGAGTAGAACTTTCATTAGTGATGGTGTTGGCGTGAGCATGAGAAGAATCTGCACGATCATTCCGCTCCAGAGCTTCCATAAGAAGAAAACATATAAACGGCTAGTAATAAGCGGATTTAGCTGGCACTTACAAGTTTGAACTTCGAGAGTGTTAGCAGTATAGTGTGAAAACACAACTCTAATTCTCACAAAGGCCGTTCCTGAATCGGAGTCCCACAAGTGAGATAACACGATGTACCGAAGTACACCTACGATTGATGAGTCACTGAGGTACACGAAGCATCACTCACGATCTGTAGACCGTTGAGACCACTAAGCGCAATCCACGGGGAGTTTCCGTTTAACGGACCGCTGTCAGGGTCGTTTGATGTTGACCCTGGCAGGAGTTTCCATTCAATCACCGAGGATCACAAATGTGAACCTCTCATAAATGTTCTCGACAGATTGCTAAGATCCGTGAAGGACTCGATAATGTACCACCAAATTCTATTATTGAACGTCAAGTGATGAAATGTCAAGTGTACTTAAGAGATCTTTTGATGAATCTCGTGGGTCTAGACTCAATAGTGCGTTTTGGTTTTCCTGAGCGGAGACTAGGGAGAGAGTCTCCTTCTTCAATACCAGCAATATCTAAGAGAAAGCCGATAGTTTACGTAGGGTTCCATGTGAGAATGAAACAAGCTTATGTTGAGAGAAACTTGAGTGGCTAAGAAGGTTTTTAGTGCATGCGTCACTGGGTCCATGACGACTTTTAATCTTCAATACCGGTGTCATCTAGTGACAACCAGTAGCATATGAATTGAACCCGTGTCTACCCTAAGTTGAATAACTGAGGGCTATTTCTTTTCACCTTTTTCTTTGCATTTCTTTTAATTCTTCAACTCCTTCTTTCTCCGATTCTCAATTCTCCTTTTTATAATCATACCTAAGGACTTCTAAATTCTAACTATTGGTAGTGTCCTTGGGTAGATCCCTCCGCTCTGGGATCATAAGAGGTTATTCCTAACCTTAATCACCTTATAACTCCATGACTATCCTATATTGCCATAAAACCATTTTGAAGAAAATCTCTCAAAGGGTTTGTAAATGAAAACATGTTTGAACCATTGTGAGAGTTTTATCTTTTAGCATAAATACTCCTCCCACATGTGATTTAGAGTTTAGACAGAAAAATCTGCACAAAGTGAGGAAAGAGCGCGCACTTTTGAATTGATCGACTCTTGATAGACATTCCCCTGCGAGACACGGTTACGTAGCATAGTTAAAGAGTTGCATTGTCAGCTTTTAGGTGACAACTAACTCTAATAACTATCTTGAAGGTGTGGACAACCCCGAAAGGTTGTCAAACCCGCCAAGGTTCATGTCTACCAAGAGTTTCTCGAATGGTACATTCTACTCGACAAGTCCTTTATGGTAGACACGCTTACATCACTAGCTTAACTAGCTTGAAATTATTACCCGGACAAGTCTTTTCGAGTTACTGACAGTTAAGATCTCGTCAATTCTTGGGTTAAAGTCTTTTCACACGAGAGTTCATATAGCAAAATACAACATACTTCTTATCACATATTTTTCTCCCCCTAAAAAATGGCATACAAAATGTTATTTTCGAAAAGTTGATAATAAATATGACCATTTCGAGTGTTGCGGGAAGAATGACCACTGTGAACAATTTGTGAACAAAGTTTTAAGTCAAGTACTCCCCCTCAACGAGTGATATAGACGGTTGAGGTTTTGAAAATCATAAGGGAAAGTACTTGTTCTTTTGAGCAAAACCTTGAAAAGTGAACGGTTTGATAGGTTTTACTCAAAAGTAAGAAGCTTTCGCTCCTTTTATAAGGATTGTGGCACTGAAGCGTATCACATGGTCCTTTATTTACAAGTACGGGTTGTACATCGTAATATGTGCACAAGCCACCGAAATAATAAATCATACATCCAAATTAATAATGAGAGAAGCTTAAGGGGGTACCAGTGTAGTCCAGTAGATGTCGCCCGAGTATGAATCGGGCATTGAAAGCCGATGATGTTTCTCCTGGGTCGACCACCAACATAGCTTTCCAATCTTCCTGAACTGATCCTTCTATACAACCGTTCATCAATCATCGTGATGATCCTCTTCACATCCCTTCATCCTTGAGAATTCCACGCTTAGAGACCCATCTTTTGGTGTATATATCCTTCAACCGGTAAGCCAATCCGTCCCTAACCATCTTCAAAGTGTGATCTCCAAACTTGTGAAGATCTCTGCGACGCCATCAAGCAATTTCTTTGAAGTTCACCGCGGTAAACGACGCCGTAATGGTTTGATGAGAGTGTAAGTTGTGAGAGCGGGTGATGTCGGGAAGATCAAGCTGCTGGTGAAGTGAAGTTGACACGTCCATAAGATTCAACCGCCAACCGGAGATCTTCTACACGTTCTTAGATAACTATGCGTCTGATGAAGATGAGCACCGACTTGATGAATTCACGTTGTACTTCAGCTGGAGAATTATCTCATACACCCCAGACTTTGGCAAGGTACATATCTTCGATGTCGTTGATAGACAAATTCTCAAAGTCAGCTTTAGAGAATGCATAATCCCTTTCGTCTTGTCTTTTGACCACAATCTTCTTGAGATACGTGTAGTCCCATTTGGACGAAAGATCAACGTGTTTGATGGCAACGATGTTTTTAGTAATGAACACTGCATGTTGAGACTTCTGTACTGGCAGCCTTCAGTAGTAGATTCTTCGGCGCTCGCCAATGATGAATCCCGTACATTGCATCTCGGGCGTATGCTTCCACTTTGTTGGAGAACAAGTGATTAGCTCTTTCCTCGATAGATATGCAGTTTGAGTATTCGGCTGCTGGGAATGGAAGTGTTAAGGATGTAGCGTATTTCCTTGAACCATCGCCACCGTGAAAAAGAAATTCCAAGTCTTTGTTGAAGAAATATCGGAATGGAATTCTAGGCTCATTTGGTTGGCCAATTGTTGGTAGTGGTTTAGACCAGTCGGTGTAATATGGAGGGTTGTCCCGTTTTGTAAAGTCGATGTTTGCTTCTGGGTTGAGCCAATCCATGTTGTTAGACATAGCTCGAGCAATGTTCTCAAGGTGATATTCGACCTCGATGGTACTTTCTTCGAGCTATCTTTCCATGTACGTTGAAAAGCTTCATTCTTTATTCGCTTCAACTCAGATTTCGTCATCTTCTTTACTCGGAATTTTTCTTGCAATATCTTTGCATGCTCCAATGTATTACCGTCTACCAGATGTTGACCTTCAGCAGGGTAGGGAGTGGAGTTAACAAGAGTAGAGAACCATTCAAATTCCTCTGTATTATCTTCAGCTAGCCATGATACGACGTCAACTTTGGGCGCCTTCTGCTTCTTTTTCTTAGGCCTAGATGAGGGTTCTGGTTTTTGTACTTGTCCGGGAGAGGGCGGGTTGTTGTAGGGGCTCATGGTATTCTTCATCGTCACCACCCGTATACTCAAAGTAGTCACCGGTTTTCTGAGTCTGGGGTGGTGTCTCAGAATCATGAGGTTTATCAGCAGAAGATGAAGGAGGGGATCTTTGTTGAGCAGGAGTCCTTTGTGGTGGAGATTGCATTGAGTATTGAATGGAGGATGATTCACCAGACTTCTTTGTGCGTTTGGGCTCTTTATCTTTATCCTGATCTTTGTCTTCATCATCTCTTGAACGCTTAGGCCTTACAGCCTCTTCTCTGAATGATGACTTGAGTTGGTATTCTAGCAATGCTTCAAACAATTTAGCTTCATGGGAGGCAAATGTTGCAGAGCGTTTCGACATTTGCTCTACCAGCCGGTTCACCAATTCATCATCTGAGAAAATTGTAGTTTCAACTGGATTGATGCTCAAATTCATCGGAGTTGATTTCATGGCTTGCTTGGCTAAGTGTAAGAGATGTGGATATAGTTGTCTGGTATACATCTCCTTTGTCAGTTTCGGAATGACCTCCATAAGGAAATTGTGAGAGTATCCTTTTATCATCTCGTCCATGCTTCCTTGAAGATCATCCTTCATAAGCTTCTGTACATACTCCCTTTCAACTTGCATCTTGTCATTCTCATCATGAAGGTATGTTAACCGTCACAATAAAATTTAGCTTTTGTAAAGCATGTCTTCTTCTAACCTGTTTGACCGCATTCACAATTCCTTTATGAGTATGAGAAACCCAAGATCGAGGTGGCTTCTACTGTTGGATGTTGATTTGTTTGATTTCTTTGATGGTGGTGGTGAAGAATGAGAAGACGAATCTGATGATGAAGAGTCATGAGGAGACTCTGGATCCTTTGGAGGTGCAGAGGTTTTCTCCTCCGAGCGAGCAGGACGCTGTTTAGCGTAAACTTATCATAATCAGGTCATCTCCAATATCTTTTTATCTTCTTCAGTCTTTTCTGTCTCCTGCAGTAATTTCTTTGTCACCCTCATCTTTCTCGGACTTTTCTTTAACAAGTTCCTTAAATTCATGCTCAATAGTTCTTCCATGGGCTTTTGGTGTTGCTTTCAAAGTGGTGGCACCGATCCCTTATCGGGTTGATTAACCGCACTCAGGATCTCAGTGAAGGTTGAGCTACAACACTTGACCTCCTGGGGCCACCCATTTGTTATTTTGCAAATTCTTTTGCCACGTGTTGGAGTCTAAGGAATTTGAACTTCTTCCTGTATGAAATATCCAGTTGCTCTTCTTTTTCATCTGAGCTTTCTTCATAAGGCACAAGTACAGGAGTCTTCCATTTTCCTATGTCAGCGGGTGGACTTGGAGGTTTAGCTGCTAAGGAGGTTCTTCGTGCAGATTCGGGAGTAGAAGATCTTTCGTCTGACAGTGTATCTTCAGAGCTTTCGTCCCACAAGCTTTCTTTTCAATTCAGGGACAGTGAATGGGAGTAGGAGTAGCTTCCTTAGAGGGAACAATCCTTTTTCGTGAGGTTTCTCTTGGGGATTATCCTCTCGACTTTCAGTACTTGCAGCACTTCCTGCACTGCCTCTTCTCGGTTCTCCTCCTCGTATAGGTGTTCCAAGACTTCATCGAGATGACCAACTTTGCCTTCTCTACGCTATCGATACCTTTTGTATGTTTCAAGCTTTTTGATTTCATTGGTCAGCGCACTGATCAGGTAACACAACACCCTGTTTCTTTGTTGACTATTCCTTGATTCTGACGATAGGATGGGTTCAATCAACATGTCGTGATTGTCAGGGTCATTGAGCCTCTTGGGAATATCATGATGAAGTCCAAGTGCTCTCTGGATCAACAATTTTGTGTATCTGATATAGGGAATCTTTGAGCCAAGTTTCTTGTGAAATGACATCATGTCTTCCCATAACAGTGCTTCAATTTCGATGTCCTTCTTGTTGATTAATGACCAAAATATTTGCAGCTCCATGAGCTTGGGATGCTCATAACCACTATCACGACCAGAGACCGATTTGGTAATGATGATGTAGAGGGTTTTCCACGGTTGAGGAATGTTCTTAAGCTCCACATGAGAATTGATGAGTGCTTATTCACTCATCGTTTTTACCCGCCTAAGACCTCGAAAATGACTAAAAACACCCAAATATGCTCAAAATATGTTAAAAATATCCTCGGAGTGTGTTTTATGTCTTTCAGGTACAAAAGGATTGAAAACAGAGCGAAAACGGGAAAAATCGAGCTGAATCTGAAAAAGTGCAGTGAAGACGAGCCGGAAGTGATTTTCTACATTTTGAAGCCCGAGACACGTTTTGAGAGTGATCGGGAAAAACAACCCAAAAATCCTTTCCCGATACAATCGACAAAATTTCCAAAAACATCTTCACAAAAATAAAACAACAATTTTACTTAAAACCAATTTTTGACCCACCTTTCCCCTATCTTAATCCATTGAACCCCAACCCTGACCCTCCAACTTCTGAAACCCTAAACCCACGACCCTTTGACCTTTTCCCCCCAAACCAAGTAATAAAACACCCATTGTACTTCCCTTTTCTTCTTCTCTCTACCCAAAACCAGGAACAAAATAAAACCTAATCCCATCTAAAACCTTTGCCTCCCAAAAATCCTTCTCACCTCCTAGTCATCCCCCACTACACCTCTCCCCCATCACTCTCAGCTTAGGAAGAAGCACAAGAGAAGCCAAAGAAGCATCACATGTCCAAGTACACCTCAAGGATCCTAAGCATTCCCATTGGAGCTCTAAACCATCAATGGCTAAGATCAAGAAACTGCTTCTTCAATAACTTTGGATGGTCAGGATTACGCTCAAGAAAGCACAAAGCCAACAACATCTCTACTCTCCTCACAAAAGAAACACACAAGAAGATGGAAGACCCCTTGAAGACTTAGTATAAATGTAGCTTATTGTAGCCATTCAAGAGACACACCCCTAGTTTTTTATTTAAAAATCAGTCTTAGTGTTTTATTTGCTTTGTAATCTGTTTTTATTAATGGAAATTCCCTTTTTATCAATCTCTTTAATATTATAGCTACTTTGTTTATTCAAATCTTGTATTAAGTTTAAGTGTTTGTTAGAAATCAAATTTAAGTCAAAAGAAGGAAAATGGGTCAACCACACGCTTGGTACAGGGTGTTTCGTCAGTGCCATTTATCGGTAAAAACTCATTTTGTACCCGTTTGACTCACTCAAGTCAAACTGACTTAAGTCTGATTTAAGTTCAGTACACAAGGAGTTTGGAAATGGTTCAATGAGTTTGGTAAAAGTTTAGAGTTAAAAAAAATCGTTTTCTTTGTCTCTATAAAATCAAGGACAGACAGCTGTACTGCAAGTACCTGATCTTGACCTCATTTAATCATTGATTAGATGTTAGGATTGTGTAAATCTTGCTTTTCTCAAGTCAACATGTTCCCAACTCATTCTAGTTTCAATTTCATGCACCAAAAATTTCTCTAGCTCAGTTAAATTTGTCATCCAAATCTGTCCCTCACCATTTTCTGGATTGCATCAGTAAAAAAAAAAAAAAAGAGAGATGCCAAGTGCAGCTGATAACAGCTCTATATTAAGCTGTTAAAGGCTTCTCCTTGCGCTCCACTTTGTTTAATTTGAATCTCTGTTATGCTAACTCTTATTTTCTGTAGCTTGTCTTGTTTGGGAAATCTTTTTGTGGCTCAAATTTAAGCTCCAATAAAGTCACCATGTTCGCCACTCCTTCACAATACAAGTTAGCTTGCTCTATCTTTCTTTCATTATTAGTTGTTAGGATTCCCGCTCAGTTAACATTCTTTTAGTTAGTTTTAGATAATTTAGAGTAATTGTTAGCTTACTTAGTGCTTATTACAGCTTATTAGGTCCACTAGAATCTTGTATTTTGTTTGATTAGTCATCTCAGTTAGCCTAGGATTTCCTTAGTAAACTGCTTATTTTCCCTTAGGTGTAGCTTATTTTCCTTATACTTAGCTTATTTTAGTTGTTGCATGTTCCTGGTAGCTTATCTCGCTGAACACTTGCTTATCATAGCTTATTTGTGCTCACAAAAGTTGCAAAAGGGTGTTTGGTTTTAGCTTTAAAAGGGTGTTTGATTGGTTCTGTGGGGACTACACAAGTAAGCAATCTCAACTGCTTATTTCCAAGATAACTTAAAAAAGGTTTTCACAAAAATTGCTCATTTCAGTACCCTTTACAAGTTCCAAAAGAAGAAATCAAAGAAAAAAACGTTTTACAAAAAAGTGGCATAGCTGGGACTCGAACCCACGCCACCTAGCTCACAATCACATGTCTTACCAACGCGCCCTTGGGACTTGTCACGTTTAATTATTACACACTCTAATCTTTAAATAGGTCTTATAGCTTTTGTGCTTTAAGCTCTTTGAGCTTATTCTCAGCTTATTTTCCAAAGAAACACCCAAGTTTTTAAATTTTTTCAGACTTAGTGTTACTTTAAGTAGTTTTCTGTAAATTTTCAGATTTTTCTCAATTAGTTTAGTATTTTTAATCATTTAATTAGTGTTAAATAGCTTTTAATTCGTAGAAATTAATTTAAAAGTCAAAAAAATATTCCGATTTTTCCTAAAATTATTTTTAGTCGAATAGATCGTAGGAAAATTGGTTTCACACCCGTGGCCCTTAAATTTCAAAATTTTTACGTTTATGGCTCGGGTTGTTTTCCCGTTTTTACGTTTTTTGCGTTTTGCACCCTAGGACTTAGTGTAACTTAGTTTTATCATTCCTTAGGCTTAGTGATAGTTAATTTTTAGTTATCTAGGGTTCCCTTGCCTTAATTACTTTCCCGTTCATTAATTTGTAGAATAAGTAATCAAATCCAAAAATCATTAAAAACCAATTCAAGTTCAAATCACGAAACTAAACGAATCCTTCCATTCACACCTCGTTGGGACACGCACCGGGAAATCATTTTTCCGGTATCACTTTTATCACACCCGTAAGATTTGATACGTTGACCTTTTTCCTAAAAGGTTGATTTGTCGAATTTTACGGTTATTTTGATATAATGCTGATATTGTGTTTTTCACCACTCACAAAACAAACGAATCAAATTTTGGCGCCGTTGCCGGGAGGTTATAAGTGTTGCTATGACAATATCGTGATGTTTTTGCGATTAGTGACTTGAAGAACCTTCCTCGTGAAGTTATTGTTTTTATAAAAATACAAAAATACAAAAATATTTTCCTTTTCTTTGTATATATATGTAAAAGATTAAAAATACAAAAAGATTTTTGCTTGTTGTTTTAAATAAAATAGAAGACACAATCAATATAACATTCTCAACGGAGGTGTTATCATTATAAGTTCCCGAACCAAAGATCAAAAACTTGCCTTTGTGTCGCTTGTGGATTTATTTATTTCTATCGGACAAACAAACGTGTGGGGGTATAAGGACGGGCCTGACATTAAATTGCGGCTGAAAGAAGCGGTTTTTAATAAGCTGCGCGCTGACCTACAAAGCTTCTCCGCTCGCTTGTGCGTTTGTCTTGTAGAGGTGATTTATTCACTTGGGATTATTGGTTTAAGTTCACCGTGTTTTGCCTCGGTCTTGTTTTAATTGAAAGTGTTGTTTTTGGAAGTGCATGCGCACTCGCTCGCTAAGCTCGTAGACGTAACCGTAACCAAGCAAACGTATTCCCGTAGATACGCGTGCCAACAACAAATCACAATGACACATAACCAAGGGAACGGACTCGAGTCCCAAGTATTCGTCCACAAAATCAAGCTCCCGATCTCTGAACGATGGAGGAGCTTTGCCAACCCACGATGGATGGACGGGGCGGTCCAATTGCCCCGGTCAACATCGAGGCCACAGATTTCGGACTTAAGCATCACATGATTCAACAAGTCCAAAGTTTTTGCCAATTTCACGGATCAATGCGGGTGACGATGCCAACAAGCATCTCGACAAATTTCTCACCGCCACCCAAAGTATGAAGCAAAATGGGGTCACCGATGACGCCCTTCGCTTATACCTCTTTCCATATTCCTTGACGCTTCATGCCACCGCATGGTTTGATCGTCTTCCCAAAAATTCAATCCATAGTTTCGACGAAATGATCTCCAAATTCTTGGCGAAATATTTTCAATCAGCCGTCGATGGTGACGAAACTACGGAATGAAATCAGTAATTTTCGGCAGCATCCCGATGAGTCCTTATTTGAGGCATGGAACGCTATAAGCTTTCCATTGATCGATGTCCAAACCACAATATGTTGCTTGTCACCCAAATAGATACATTCTATAACGGGTTAACATTGAGACATCGTGACACGATCAATGCTGCCGCCGGTGGTACCTTTATGAAAAGGCGACCCGAAGAGTGCTATGATCTCATTGAAAACATGACCGCCCACCACAATTATTGGGATTCCTCAGCCGAGAGGAGTGAGTCAAGGAGATCTACCACCCTTCCATCTTCGAATTCATAATCTAACCAAAAAGATTGAAGAAATATCCACCGCCGCTGCTAAAATGAGTCAAAATAATAACAATCAACAAGTGAATGTCAGAAAACAAGAGTTGTGAACCTTGTGGTGGTCCACACCCTTATTTTGAGTGTCCAGCCTCCGGTGGCTTCACTCAAGAGAGCGTTATGCCGCTTCCGGGTTCCTACAATACGGGAGGTAATTCCTACCAACCGCAAGGGGACCGAAACCTTCTCAGCTATCATTCTAACAATTTCCTTGGACCACCCGGTTTAATCAAAATCGAACAATCAAATGCAAAATAGAAATAATCAGCTCAATCAAAATCGAGTCAATCGGAATTTCAAAATCAAAATCAAAGTTTTCAAAATCAAGGAAATTTCAATCAAAACCGATTCCAAGCTCCTCAACAAAACATGCATGCCCCGCCTCCTCAAGCTTCCATTGACATTGCTAATTACATCAAAAGCAATGAAGCTAAGATGGCATCCATGCAAAGTCAAATTACCACTTTGAAGAATGATTTCACTTCCAAGCTTAGAGCTACTAGTAACAAAATTGATCAATCTCAAAGCAAGATTGAAAGCATGTTTGCTAGTCTCATGAGTCAAAAGAATCAAGCTTCAACTTCGGTGCTCTTCCCAGTAATACCATTCCCAACCCAAAAGGTGAATTGAATGCTATTGCCACCTGGAGTGGTAAATCTTATGAGGGACCTTCGACTCCAATGCCTCCTCCACCGAGCAATGAGTCAAGAACCCGAGTATCAAAAGGACAAGGTGCATAACTCAAGCCCACGGCACCGCAAGACAAGTCCAACCTCCAGTGGAATTTATTTCCATTCGAACCCGTTGTTCGATGACCATTCCTAAGCCTTCACTCCCTTATCCTTCAAGGCTTAATGACCAAAAGTCCTGATAAAACTAGTCAACAAATGGAGAAACTTGTCCAAATCTTTCAAGATTTGCACTTCGAGATTAGTTTCACGGACGCTCTTCTTCTAATGCCAAAGTTCGGTCCAACAATCAAAAATTTGTTGAATAACAAAGAAAAGATTCAAATGGCTAAAACTTTGAACTAAAATTGTTCTCTTTCGCTATCCTTAAAAACTTCCCTAAAAGTTAGGAGACCCCGAAAAATTCTCATCCCATGTGATTTTCAAGGCATAGTTCAATGCCCGCCTTGGCCCCATCTTGGCGCTAGCATTAACTTGATGCCACACTCCATGGAAGAAGCTTTCATTACCTCCGCCATTAACCTACATGTATGATCCTCGAGCTTCATGACCGACAAGTTTCGCCCCTAGGTATAGCCGAGGATGTATTTGTGGTGTAGGAAGTTTCATTTCCTCACGACTTTGTTGTTGTCGAATTTGATGCCGATCCCCGAAAGTACCCTCATCCTTGGGAGGTGTTTTTGAAAACGGTCGCGCATTGATCGACGCTGATAAAGGGAAATTACTTTGAGGTCAAACAAGGAAGCCGCATTTCAACTCGATCAAGTTAATGTAGATACTCCCAATTATGAAGACACTTCCGCCAACATGATTGATGTCATACATTGTTTCTAGGAGTATTCTCAAGAACTTCTTGATTCTCTAGTGGCAATCCCACTTCTGCTGATCCCATCGCTGTTCTCTTCCTCTTCCTCACCCGCTTGGTGGAAGTGACTTTATTTTGGAAGAGATAGCATACTTGGCTAGTGACTCGTTTCATGGGAAATTGATCACGCTCCCATCGACATCGAGGGAGATATTCTTCTCATCGAGAAGATGCTCAATGAAGATCCTTCCTCACTCCCTCCTCAAGAACTTCATAAAGAGGAAATTAAAACAATTGAAAAATCTAATGATCCTCCCGAGGTCGAACTTAAGGACTTACCACCTCATCTCGAGTACGCATTTTTGGAGGGTGACAATAAATTGCCCGTCATTATTGCTAAAGACTTGAGTGAGGATGAAAAGCCGCTCTCATAAAGGTTTTGAAGTCACAAAGCGGAGCCATCGCTGGAAACTTTCCGACATCAAGGGTATTAACCGAATTTGTGTACACACAAGATTCTATGGAGGATGACTTCAAACCGGCGGTCCAACAACAAAGAAGGGTGAATTCTAAAATTCATGAGGTTATCAAACAAGAAGTCATAAAACTCTCGATGCCTGGGATTGATTTACCCTATCTCGGATAGTCCTTGGGTGAGCCCCGCTCATTGTGTGCCCAAAAGGTGGCATAACCGCTTGTTGAAAATGATGAAAACGAAGTTGATTCCTACCATTGGTTACGGATGGCGGTTTGCATTGACTATCGAAAGTTAAATGAAGCCACCCAGAAGACCACTTTCCCTTACCTTTCATGGACCAAATGCTTGAGAGATTAGCGGGAAACGAATACTATTGTTTTCTCGATGGCTCGGTTACTTCCAAATACCCATTGACCCACAAGATCAAGAAAAGACCACATTCACATGTCCTTATGGAACATTTGCTTACCGACGCATGCCTTTTGGCTTATACCCCAGACATTCCAAAGGTGTATGAAGGCCATTTTCCATGACATGATCGAAAAGACTATGGAAGTCTTTATGGATGATTTTTCGATCTTTGGGGATTCTTTTTCAAATGTCTCTCCCATTTGGACAAGATGCTTGAACGCTGTAAAACACAATCTTAGTCTAAATTGGGAGAAATGTCACTTTATGGTCAAAGAGGGCATTGTCCTGGGCCATAAGATTTCTAAGAGCTGATTGAGGTTGACAAGGCCAAAGTCGATGTCATTTCAAATTACCTCCTCCCACAACCGCCAAAGGAGTTAGAAGTTTCCTGGTCATGCCTGATTCTATCGCCGCTTATTCAAGATTTTTCAAAGATATCCCGCCTATGACCAATTTTGAGAGAAAGACACTTTCATCTTCTAAAGAGTGCGCTGAAGCTTTTCAAACTCTTAAAAAGAAGCTCACGGGCACCAATTTAGTTGCCTCATTGGGAATTACCATTTGAGCTTATGTGCGACGCAGTTTATTTCGCTTATAGGTGCCGCTTTGGGGCAACTAAAATCAAAACATTTCCAAACCTATACATTATGCTAGCAAAACTTTGACCCGGCTCAAGCACATTACACTACTTACGGAGAAAGAATTACAGTCCGTGGTGTATGCTTTCGGAAGTTTCGCCATACTTGATCTTGTCCAAAAGCATAGTGTATAATGATCACTGCTCTTAAATATCTTTTTTGCTAAGCAAGATGCAAAGCCGAGATTGTTCATGGGTTCTCCTCCCGCAAGAATTTGATATCATCCCGTGATAAAAGGAGCTGAGAACCTAGCGGCCGATCATCTCTCGGCTTGAAAATCCACATCAAGATGTGCTCGAGAAAAGGAAATAAACTAAACGCTTCCTCTCGGTGGACACTTAATGTGGTATCTCATCAGAGATTCGAAAGTACCCCATGGTTTGCCGACTTTGCAAAACTATCATGTAACTTGTTAGAAAGGGATGTCGCCCCAACAAGAACAAGTTTTTCAAAGAAGTTAAGCATTATTTCCGGACGCACCCTATTTGTTCAAAATCAGGCGGATCAAGTCATCCCACGGCGGTGTTCCACGCCAAGAAGCCAAATTCTCAAGGCTTGTCATAATGGACCCACGGGGACATCATGGCCCAACTACACCGCCAAAAGGTGTTTGACTGTTTCTATTGGCCCACAATCTACAAAGATGCCTAATTTACTTAGTCCAATCTTATGACGCTTGTCAACGTCATAGCAACATCTCAAAAAGAGATGAAATGCCTCAAAATGCCATTCAAGTGTGCGTAGATCTTTGACGCAGGGGCATTGATTTTGGGCCGCTCCCATCTTCGAGGAACAAGTATATACTCGGGCGGTCGACATTGTCTAAATGGGTAGAGGCGTAAAGCGCTTACCCACCAACGACGCTCGAGTAGTTGTGAAGTTTCTGTCTTTTTTCCCGCGCTTCGAACTCCCTGCGCCATCATTAGTGATCGCGTACGCACTTTTGCAACATCAATTCGCAAAAGTGATGCTTAAGTACTTTATCACTACCGCCTCGACCGCTGTATCACCCCAAACTAGGGCGTGGAGGTATCAATCGGGTTTGAAAAGAATCTTGGAAAGGACCGTAGGTGAAACCGCGCTCTTGGTCGACAAACTTGAAGATGCACTTTGGGCCTTCCGTATCAGCATACAAAACACCCATCGCGTGTACTTACAAGCTTGTGTACGGAAGGCGCGGTCATCTCCGACATCGAGCTCGAGCACAAAGCCTATTGGGCCTTAAAGCATGTAAATTTTGACCTTAGTCCGCTGGTGATCACCAAAGTTCAACTCAATGAATTAAATGAACCCGTGATCGCTTCCATGAGAACTCGTTGATTTACAAGGAAAAGACAAAGAAGATCCATGACTCAAAGATCAAGAACCGCTTTCAACGCCGGTGACCGAAGTCCTTCTTTTCAATTCTAGATTGAAAATCTTCTGGGAAGCTTAAGACCCGTTGGACCGTCCATTTACCGCTGCTAAAGTTTTTCCATATGGCACCGTCGAGTTATCTCAAACCGACGGGCCAAACTTCAAAGTGAATGGACATAGGTTGAAGCATTATTTTGGAGGGGACATACCATCCATGGTTGTCCCGGATCTCCAAACCTTCCCCACTTAACCAATGAATCCGGGTCGAAATAAGCTAGCTTAATTTGTTAACAAAAACAGAGCATTCCATGGGTTTTCACCCATGTTTCTCACTTCTTTCTATTTTCTAACAACTAAGTGTGGGGAAACCTCCACGTGTTTGCTTCGTGTGTTTGCTCATGTTTTCAGAATCCCTTTGATCGCGGATGATTGATGCCTCGTTTTCAATCCACCAATATCCGGACAATTTGCTAACGCTTATCCGGGATATGTTTTTGAAAATCCTTTTGTGTTAAATAACTGATTTCGGCCCACACACTTGGTTAGTGGCATTACTTTTTTCCGCTCGATAGTATCACTTCGTCGGACTTTGAATATTGAGGGCAATATTCAATTTTAAGTGTGGGGAATTATTTAATTTTGTCACATTTGTACCTCTTTAGTCCCTAGTACCCCGCTTTGACCCAAATTTAAAATTTTTGCAATCTAAAATAAAGTGTTAATGCTTCTCGGGTGTTATTAGTAGTTTAGTCTTGATTAGGTTAGAACAAAGTGAATCCTAATTGCCAGAGTGTTGATCTAGCCGCTCTTAACGATAGGCTAAGTTTTTACGAGTTGTGCAAATGAAAATGCTAAGCATGGAGTAGTTGGTTCTCTTTAAAGCTTATATAAGTAATCTATGGCTTTTTTCTCCCAAGAGCTCTTAATTGAACCTAATATAGTGTTATTTTCAAACCATTGAACATAAAAATCGTTTTGTTATGCAATAAAAATTTTAAGCTTATTTTGATAAAGAGTTAGAGTTCAACTTTTTGTTTAAATTTTGGGAAAGCATACTTAAAAGCGAATAATATTGCAAAATGAAAGTATCGTAAAAGTGCTTGAATGATGCAAAAGTAAAATTGCAAGTCAAAAAAAAAAAAGTGAAAAAGTGAATGAAAAATGAAAAAAAATGTTGGTGAAATAAAAGTTATGAATAAATGTGCTTAAACTTGCTTTTTCTCAAATTTAAATCGAGTTGAACTCGGATTCACAATTTTATCTTAAAAGCAACGGAATTTAGAGATTATTAATTTCAAAGGTCTAGAAAGCTGTAGTATTCTCTGGGTGTCAAAAGCCCGGTCACTTAAACTTATGTTTTGGGATGTGCCGGAAGAAAGTCCGCATGCGGAGTGATTTGGCCTATGAGTTTTCAATCTCTAAATAATCGGTGGTTGTTGTCCATTCAAGTCTTAATATTAAGTTAGCGGAAGTTTCTAAACCTTTGGAATCTAAATCCAAATGATTCCTGCATCTATTCTC
Source organism: Chrysanthemum makinoi (assembly GCA_910596185.1). Taxonomy (NCBI): domain Eukaryota; kingdom Viridiplantae; phylum Streptophyta; class Magnoliopsida; order Asterales; family Asteraceae; genus Chrysanthemum; species Chrysanthemum makinoi. The sequence goes on from OU343224.1 coordinate 174,913,552, forward strand.
TCTGTGGGGTGTCAAAAGCCCGTCACCTAAAGCCAATCGGGTTTGGGATGTGCCGAGAAGAAAGCCGCTACATGGAAAAGGCCCTTTTCGAACCTTAAGTTTTAGATTCTACGTGAATTAATATCAAACTTTAATAGATAACAACCGTGATGAGTGTCGATTTTTATGATCAAAGTTTTGAAGACAACACACACACTTAAAATGTATAAATCATGGAGTAAAAAAGTTAAGTCTTGACTTACATAGATTACTTGTATAAGTAGTGTTAGCATTTTACAAAAACATTTGCACAATAAGTCTAGACTTAGTTTGGGAATATAAAAGAGGATGACATACCGAGTCACCCATTTTGTGTGAATCCTGCTCCATGATACCGCTTATTTTTGATAATCAAGCATGTTGTTTACGCTTCAGCTTAAGTTTCTCGATCAAATAAAAAGCTTAAACGGGTAGTCTTGGTAATCTTAAGTCTTTCATTACTTCATATGATTGATTGCTAGGGACTAGCAATTGCCTAGTGTGGGGAGATTTGATGAGTGCTTATTCACTCATCGCTTTTACCTTAAGACCTCGAAATGACTAAAACACCCAAATATGCTCAAAATATGTTAAAATATCCTCGGAGTGTGTTTTATGTCTTCGTGTACAAAAGGATTGAAAACAGAGTTAAAACGGAAAATCGAAATAATCCGAAAAGTGCAAATAAGACGCACGGAAGTTCTACATTTTTGAAGCCCGAGACACGCTTTGAGAGTGATCGGGAAAAAACAACCCAAAATCCTTTCCCGACACCCATAAATTTCCAAAACATCTTCACAAAATAAACAACAATTTTACTTAAAACCAATTTTTGACCCACCTTTCCCCTATCTTAATCCATTGAACCCCAACCCCGACCCCTCCAACTTCCAACCCTAAAACCCATCTAATTCTTTGACCTTTTCCCCCAAACTGCATAAAACACCCATTGTACTCCCTCTTCTTCCTCTCTACCCAAAACCAGAACAAAATAAAACCTAATCCCATCTAAACCTTTCCGTAAAAAATCCTTCTCACCTCCTAGTCATCCCCCACTACACTCCTCTCCCCATCACTCTCTAGAAGAAGCACAAGAGAAGCCAAAGAAGCATCACATGTCCAAGTACACCTTGGCGATCCTAAGCATTCTCATTGGAGCTCTAAACCATCAATGGCTAAGATCAAGAAACTGCTTCTTCAATAACTTTGATGGTCGATTACGCCAAGAAAGCACAAAGCCAACAACATCTCTACTCTCCTCACAAAAGAAACACACAAGAAGATGGAAGACCCCTTGAAGACTTAGTATAAATGTAGCTTATTGTAGCCATTCAAGACACCCCTAGTTTTTATTTTAAAATCACTAGTGTTTTATTTGCTTTGTAACTGCTTATTAATGGAAATTCCTTTTTTATCAATCTCTTTAATATTATAGCTACTTTGTTTATTCAAATCTTGTATTAAGTTTAAGTGTTTGTTAGAAATCAAATTAAGTCAAAAAAGAAGGAAAATGGGGTCAACACAGTTGGTGGGCCAGGTGTTTGGGTCGTGCCATTTACCTGCAAAAACTCATTTTGTACCCGCTTGACTCACCAAGTCAAACCGACTAAGTCACGGTTCAGCCACAAGGAGTTTGGAAATGGTTCAATGAGTTTGGTAAAAGTTTAGAGTAAAAAAAAAAATCAAGCTTTGTCTCTATAAAATCAGACAGACAAAGCCACTGCAACATCTTGACTCATTTAATCATTGATTAGATGTTAGATTGTGTAAATCTTGCTTTCTCAAGTCAACATGTTCCCAACTCATTCTAAGTTTCAATTTCATGCACCAAAATTTCTAGCTCGCTTAAATTTGTCATCCAAATCGCCCCTCACCATTTTCCTCGATTGCATCAAGAAAAAAAAGAGATGTTGTGGATGACAATGTTCTATATTAAGTCATAAAGGCTTCTCCTTATGCCCACTTTGTTTAATTTGAATCTCGTATGCTAACTCTTATTTTCTGTAGCTTGTCTTGTTTGGGAAATCTTTTTGTGGCTCAAATTTAAGCTCCAACAGGTCACCACAGAAGCTGTCACTGACCTGCAGTCACAAGTTAGCTTGCTCTATCTTTCTTTCAGCTTATTAGGTTGTTAGGATTCCCGCTAACATTCTTTTAGTTAGTTTTAGATAATTTAGAGTAATTGTTAGCTTACTTAGTGCTTATTACAAACCTTTATTAGGTCCACTAGAATCTGTATTTTGTTTGATTAGTCATCTCGCCAAATTTAGGATTTCCTTAGTAAACTCCGCTATTTTCCTTTCTTAGGTAGCTTATTTTCTCAAGTATACTTAGCTTATTTTAGTTGTTGCATGTTCCTGGTAGCTTATCTGTTGAACACTTGCTTATCCTAGCTTATTTGTGCTCACAAAAGTTGCAAAAAGGGTGTTTGGTTTTTAGCTTTAAAAGGGTGTTTGATTGGTTCTCAGTTGGGACTAGTACAAGTAAGCAATCTCAACCGCTATTTCCAAGATAACTTAAAAAGGTTTTCACAAAATTGCTCATTTCAAAGACTTTTACAAGTTCCAAAGTTAAGAAATCAAAGAAAAAAACGCTTTGCCAAAAAGTGGCATAGCCGGGACTCAACCCACGCCACCCAAATACAATCACATGTCTTACCAACGCCTCTTTGGGACTTGTCACGCTTAATTATTACACACTCTAATTTTAAATAGGTCTTGCTTTGTGCTTTAAGCTCTTTTGAGCTTATTCTCAGCTTATTTTCCAAAGTACCACCCAAGTTTTTAAATTTTTTTTTCGTGACTTAGTGTTACTTTAAGTAGTTTTCTCAGAATTTTCAGATTTTTCTCAATTAGTTTAGTATTTTTAATCATTTAATTAGTGTTAAATAGCTTTTAATTGTGAGAAATTAATTTAAAAGTCAAAAATATTCATTTTTCCTAAAATTATTTTAGTCTAATAGATCAGAAAATTGGTTTCACCCCGTGGCCCTTAAATAAAAATTTTTACGCTATGGCTCCTGTTGTTTTCCCGCTTTTTACGCTTTTTATGCTTTGCACCCTAGGACTTAGTGTAACTTAGTTTTATCATCTTAGGCTTAGTGTTAATTTTAGTTATCTAGGGTTCCTTTGCCTTAATTACTTTCCTGCTCATTAATTTGTAGAATAAGTAATTAAATCCAAAAATCATTAAAAACCAATTCAAGTTCAAATCACTTAAAACTAAACTAATCCTTCCATTCACACCTCGTTGGGACCACGTAATTCTAGGAAATCATTTTCCTGTGATCACTTTTATCACACCCGTAAGATTTGGATACGCTGACCTTTTCCTAAAAGGTTGATTTGTCGGTTTTACTGCTATTTTGATATACGCTGATATTGTGTTTTTCACCACTCACAAACAAACTTAATCAAGAATGCTTAGTGATAATCTCGGCTTCATCATATCCAATATCCATCGTGAATTGCGTAACCGCTCTTCAAGAAGGGTGCATAGAAGTCGGTTGGCTCAATGCGTCGAATAAGCAATGTACCAGATCTCATGATGGTGACTTGTTTGTGATTTAAAGTCATCGTCACCAAGACTTTGACCTTTTGATCCTTTGCATTGAATTCGTAATTGTTGTATGTAGACTGGTATTGAAAGCAGAAAGTGAAGCATGCCTGCACGTATGATTCCTTAGAATATCCACACGATCAAGGCAAGAAGATTCTTAGAGCATGCAGGGTTTCAAAGTCAACTCAGATTGTTCTACAATCTTCTGGATAGCCATTGGAAGATGTCATGAATTGTGAGAACTTCGGTGCATCCACATTCATTTGGTTACCATGTCGCGGATTCCAAATAACATTAGCCAAAAATAACCAACATATCGAAAGACAATGTTAGTCAACGTAAGGTTTTATTGTCTAATTATTGAATATACAAAGGTTAATAATTGTTACGAGTCCTAAGTCACTTGTTTGTCCAATAGTCTAATAACGCCGTGGAACGTTTCGTGAGTTAGTTAACTTTAAGTTTTAAAGTTTATGTTATCACTTATAGTTCACAACATATCAAACGATTAAGTTTATCAAGGACATTATTGGATTCGTGACGCTATGATTCATTTATTTACAAGTTTGCACGCAGAATAATTCAAAACGGTTTGATCAAGGCTTATGCGAGGAATAGTAGCTTATGTAAACAAGTAGTAAGTATACGTACAGACGTAAGCTACGCCAGAGATCCTCACTTACGCCAGAAACGGGGAGAAACCTTATGCGTAAAACTTACGTTAGGGCGATATAAAATTTTACGCTGCAAGGATTACCGTAAGAGTAAACCTTATGCAGAGTCATCAAGCACGCATATCCTTCATGTGATAATGCGAGTCCCATTGTAACCTTACGAAAATGCTTACGCTGCGAAAATTTCTTACCATAACTTCTACGCTTAAGGTGATCCTTATGCGAGAGTAACAAGAACCTTGATTCTCGAAGTTTTATGCGAAAGTAAAGCCCGAAATAAAATCATCATATCATCAATCTTAACATGTATAGTCATTAAAAAATAGATAATAGCATGAAACTCATTCAAGCAGCGAGAAAACCTTACGCCAGAGCCAAAACCCTAAAGTTCAAAATTTACGCTGTATACTCTAGCCATGATATGCACCAAAGTGTTTCGTAAGTCTAAGATGTCGTGGAGAGTGAAATGACCAAGTTTAACACCTAATTTAAAGGAATCATAAGTACCCATCTCAAAACATTAAACCTAATTTCTAATTCACCATCAATTAGTGTTTCTAGGTTGTTATAGAGCTTAGATAACATTAATTCATCATGATAACAACATCACACAACAATATTTTTGACCAAAAAAACATTCACATTTGAAAAATACCCAAACCACGATAAACCCTAATTTCACAAATCATTTAATTCATGATTCTGGGTGAGTTTTGATGATTAAAATGGTATCATTTATGTATTAGAAACGCTTTGACACCGCCCTTTAATCATAAAACACAATCTTGATCATGTGTTCATAACGCATACCGTGAGAACACAAACAAGATTATACAACGCTCGACCGTTGAATTCATGTAAAAATCAAAACCAAAGTTTAAAAACACGTTAAGATTATGAAACAACTTACAAAATGATGATCCAAAACATGATTTCGAATCTAATTATATGCGAGGATATGTTGGTTAGAGTAATAAATGTGATGAAAAAGTTAGGTGAAGTTGTGTTTTATTAAAATGACTTTAACCTTTGGCAGCTTTTGGTCCCTCTGACCCTTTCCCTTTTCATCCAAAGCCATATAACTTCCATTTTGGTTACCAAACAAAGATTTTAAGAAAGAAACTTTGACGACACTCTAATTTAAGAAAAATAATAAAAGGTTATAAATATTAGTCCGAGAGTGTCAACTTAAAAGTTTACCACCATTGATAAAAGATACAACTGTAATAGTAACATGCAAGTACACTAATGTTTTGAAACAAGCAGGTTTATTTTCTCCCCTCAACACTTGATCTAAAAATAATCAATTTTGAAAGATTATAGTGTTGATGTAAGAAATGTACTTGCAATGTTGAAAAGAAAATAGACGAATATATTTTGTTGTTTTATCGCATTTTATATTTTTGTATTTTGTTTTTGAGAAATTATTTACAAAAGAGATGTTGGTGTTTGACAAGTTTTTAAGACTGCTTTTAGAGGTCATCCACCTCTGAGTCAAACACCTCATACCAATCCGGTGGACCAACTCATTAAACCTAGCGGAGGCAAGGCTTTGTGTATAGATCCGCCAATTGGTATTCTGACTCCATAAAATATAATTCAACAAGACTTGCTCCACATGATCCTTGATGAAATGATATCAAGATCGATGTGCTTTGATTTCGAAAGAACTGAAGTTGCACGATCGCAATAGCACTTCTCATTGTCGCAAAGACATCGATTCTCGGCTAAATAACGCAACCATAGTCTTTGAGTTGTGTTCTCATCCAAAATGACTTGAGCACAACACGCACATGTGGGCATATTCCCCGCCTCTGGCCAGGACAACATGTACAATCCTGCTTCTTCTCGACAAGCCAAGACACCGCTTTATCACCAAGAAATTGTAAAGTCTTAAGTGATTTTCCTTGAATCTAAGCATCCATGCCTCAGAGCTTGTTTGAGACCATACAGCTTTGTTCGCTTTGTAGACATGGTTCTGTGAACGCGGATCAATCTTAATCCTTCCCGCTGTCAATGACATAAACCGCTTTTAGTTGTTCATTTAGAAACGCAGCGACATCCATCCGAAAAGACCATCATATATTCATATGGGACAACACGTGAAATATCCAACAAAGACAAGACGAAAGCAACCGGAAAGCAAAGATTCTTCAAAATCAATAATTCTCTTCCTCGTTTATAACCCTTAGCCACCGTGACGTGACTTGTCTCTCGATAACGCTTCCTTCAAGATTCAATTTGTTTTTCCAAATCCATATTTAAGGCCAATGACTTAAGACCCCTCATTTCGGTCTTTCAACCAGCCTCATACTTCAAGACATGTAAATTAGTTTAGTTCTTCCTGCATGGATTCCATCCAGCTTGTCCTTGTCATTAAGGCTGATGTTTTAGGTTCGGATAAGGTGACAGCAGGTGCATAAATGCAATGTTCACCATTTGAGGAAGACGCTGTCTCGCAACGATCGTTGATTCGGGTTGCCAATAATATTTTCTGTGAGGATGGTCTTTTGTCCATCTATGTGAGGAGGGTTGATGTTGGTATACATTGTGCAGATTTTGAGGATTCAAATGGTTTGTTGAAGATTCCGCGACATCCGTGCACAGCCTCATTAGCAAACGGGTTAAAGAACGATTGGATCAAAATCGCAGTGGGGGTACATCATTCGTAACATCATCACCGCTTCATCATTGTTGGAAGCGTTTGTTCAACCGCTGTCGAAGTCAATCGGGTGGTGCTTCTTCAACCGTAGTTGTTGTAGTGTGTATCGTATAAGAGTATTATCGTTGAGCAAATGAAACAATGGATACACTGAGCACGTTCATCAATATCGTCACTAAACGAGGAGCAAATAGTCTTTCCATTTGTTGACGAGGAGTCAGGGGCTTGGTTCAAATTGATGATGGGGTTTGGGGAAGTTTAAGGTTGTGACCGGTTCTAAGTCAGTTATGTCAAAAGCCATTTCGCGAAGTTCATCAAAATGAGCATGAATCGCTTCCATAACCTCCTTTGTCCGACGATTCCAGCATTGAAACCTTTAGAATTATCACAAGATCCAATAAAGACTCCAATGTCGCCTTTGGCTTTGAGCTTACCAAAGTCATCACGATCATTATTCGGATAGCAAAGAGATCCAAATACATGAAAGTGTTTGAGATTCGGTTTCTATGTGGACAAGCTCGAAGGTGTTTTGTTGTGCGCTTTTGTAATCATAGATTGGTTTTGAGTATAGCATGCAAGAGATACGCCCATAAGTAACTGAAGTTTAGCATTGATTAACATTGTTCTGCGCCTTCCACTAACGCTCGGTTTCGCTTCTTCAACAACTCCATTTTGTTCGTGTACGAAAGCAATAGATGTTTGATGTCAATTCCACTTTCTCATAAATTCACGAAGGGTTTGGTTAACAAATTCAGCCTCTCCGTCGCTCGATTTGTCGAACGGTGTTGCGGAGTCAACTGTATTTTCGGAGAAAGGTGATGATCATCTGTGGAGCTTGGCTTTGCTTCGAAGAAAGTAGACCCAAGTCCATCGAGAGTAGTCATCAACAATTACTAAGATGTAGCGCTTGCCATTGATCTTGCACGCCAAGATCGCCACACAAATCCATGTGAAGAAGATGAAGCATTATGAGAGCTTGTTCCACCTTTGAAGGAAAATGAGCACGAGTGCTTTTCCCTTGTTCACAAGCCGAGCAAAGGTGATCTTTTGAATACCGAAATCTTGGGAGTCCTTCAACTAGTTTGTGTCAAGCAAGGTTGGTGATGGTTTGAAAGTTTAGATGTGAGAGACGACGGTGCCATAGCCGTGATTTTGTTGATGTTGCCTTTGAAAGTAAGCAAATGGGAGATGAAGCAACCATGTCTTGCATAGAGATAGTGTAAAGACTGAATTACGCTGAAAGCGACATAAGGTCGCTTTCCTTGTAGATCACTTAATGAAACAAGTTTTCCCCGAAAGCAACCTCCAAATCTCCATCACAAACTCAACTCCATCGAAAACAGATTGTGACCGAGGCCTTCCACATAATAAACCCCGCTAATTTCGATGTTCCCATTGATATAGTCTCCGTAGCCCATGATAGCCGCTGGTGATCATTCGAACTCGACAAGCAATGAACTTTGCAATAAAGTTTGATAAAGCTTTAAGGTTGCCTCATGTGTCGGGAACATCCGCTATCAACAATCCGAGAATGATCTCAGATCACCCGCATTACAATAATGCATTTACATGATGGAATAGAGTAGAGTGGAACCCAAATGTTAGAGGGTTCCGAAAGCGCTTATAGTAGACATACAAACAACAATAGCTTTAGGTATCCATTTAAATCCTAGTGTGTTATATATCCATTTCGGCCATCTCCAACTAGTATTTGCTTTAGTCTTAGTGAATGCACTAGGTGGTACTACATTCCTAGGAGGTGAAACCGAGCTACGATGTTAATGCGCTTCTTAGAATCTAAAGAGGGCGGTCTACCAAGCACTGACTTAGAAAGGTTAGTGGGCCTAGAGGTATTCGTTTTAGGATTCCTTAAACGATAGATTATAGCTTTAGCAACACATTTATCATGACAATCAGAATTCATACTTTTACGACAAATAACACAAGGTGCATCGATCAATATCAAAGTGCTTAATGGTTTAGCATTGTTACATCACTATTTCTATTACATTTGCTGACGCATCTAGTGGAAGCAACGTGTGTCTTATTCATAGTCCTAGGGTGTTCTTCTACTTTAGCATTCTTTATTGATCTTTTCTTATGTCGCAACTTCCTATTCTTCGATGTAGTGCTCTTAGGTCAGAAGTGCGGACGCTTGGAAAAGACGAACTATTCATGTTTCAAGTAGGGAAGCACGTTAGCAACTTGTGATTTGGCAAGAGGGATTCTAGGTTCATGACTACTAAGTGTTATCGGGCATTCTCTCTTAATTACCGAGGCTGGAAGTTGTTCATACTTGCCTAACATTTCTCTTAACTTGAGGATAGTGTGAATCGGATCTTGATTTTCAGACCAACATTTCCAAAGAAAATGCATAACTTCTGTAGTGTGTGCAAGATAATGATCAAGTTCATTTGATGCTTCATCATGAGTCTTTTTGAGTAAATCAAATATGACACCATATTCCTTTTTAACTTTTACAAGTTCTTGTTCATATTTTGAGATTTGACACTTAAAAGACACGCTGATCATCCGCTTGTTCAATTTTGGATCGTGTTTTGTCACGCAACTGAGCGATTTTGTGTTGAAAAGCAAGTTGTTGATCGTGAATATCTTTTTGACACCAATTAAGACGACGTATTGCATTTGAAAGTTCGTTTGACAATCGCTTATTTTCAACTTTTAAGGACTCGACCAAGTATTATCGTGTTCTCACATTTTACCACGTAATCAACAAAGATCGCAGAGATATAATCAAGTGCATATGACAAAGAATTCAATAGCACAACATTATGGACATCAACACAGATGACATCTTCCAAGAGTCGATCAACATCTTTTCTCAACATTTTTTACGCTTAGTATTAGAAATAGATGTTTCGCTTCTAAAACGACCTTCATTATCCAAGTTCCTTATGAAAGTCCCTTTCCCAAGACAATGCACAACTTTTCAAATTTTAACATTTGGTAAAAGATTTTTGAAAATGTCTTTGTTCTCGCCAGAGGTATTGAAAATGTTGAACTTTGATTTCGTAATGATATTCTATCTCATGTTGTAAAGTTTTGAGGTGCCATGAAAAGGTCAAAATATGGAATTTTGCGATGTGTTTTGAGTTTACTTCAATCGATGGAAGGTAAAGGACCATAAGTTTGTGCATAACTGCTTTGGGATTAACATTAAGACTCGTGACGCTTTTATGATAATCCTTGGTGTGTTAGAAGAACTGCTGGTGTGACGAAAGTGGCCGCATTTTTATAATTAAAAGGTTTGTTGTAAACAACATTTTCTAATTTTGATCGACTCTCGCCTTTCTCGTGAGATCTAATTCCTCTTGACGATGATATTCAACAACACTCATAAATGTAATTATCAATTTTATATTCTCGTGACCGAAATTTCAGATTTGGTTTGAATGCTTTTGTTGAAAGCTTAGGTTTGTAATAAGCAAGATTCGGTCCATATCCATTTGGATTAGGTTTTAAAGTAAACTTTTCAATAGTCAGGACCGACTCACCATGTTTGTAAACAAATGCTTTTAAACTCTTTAAAGTTTGTTTTGCAAGCCGATGATTTCTTCAAGATGATCATCTATTCGCTTCGTTGAATGCTTTTTGTATGCAGAGAACTGTTTTTGACAAGTTAACAACTCAGCTTAGCTTTTTGATTTTCCAAGGTGAGAGCGTTAATTTGCTTTTTATGTTCATGTTTCAGCTTGTTCTATTTCGCACAACAAAGCATTCTTCTCGCCGGCTAGATCAATGATCTGTCACTCTAAATATTTCGCTTTGATGAGATTTGCAAAGGTCGCTTCAAAACCTTTTTCTCGTTTTTCTTGAGTTTTGAAAAAGTTGAGTTGCTTTTGTAAACATTCAAAATCCTTGGTTGATAAAAGGCATTTTTACTTTTCAAGTCCTCGACAATGCACGACATTCTTCCACTATGGTTTGTTGGTCTTGTATTAAACGAAAGCAAAATCTGATGAGGCAAAGTTCGGCGTTAACGTGAGTCACAACATGATCATTACCGAGATCCAAGTATAACCACTAAGTCAATTTGATTATCAAGGGAAACCGCTGGTCATCTTGATCGCCAAATATAACTACTACGGGTCTAGTTGAAAATTGCGGAATGAAATGTGGATCGACTCATTTTGAACATTCCGGAGCTTTGCCGGATTCGATGTTGGCGAGATATAGAGCAGAGATGAATATGGTTTGTTCGGTACCTAGATAAGCCATCGCTGTCATACACTGGCCTGTGTGGCCATGTGTAACTCATGCATATTAGCCATCAACATAACAAACAGGCACCGCAAATCTTCCATATCATCATCCGAAATCAGATTTGCCATAAAGCTCGTTTTGTCTGCGGAGAGTTCCACCAACTTCATCCTTAAGAGCCAAAAGAAGAGCCTCTTATGATAAGAATGCCCCTAGTCCTCTGGCTGGGCATGCATTAGCCAGTGTCCCTTCTCATTGCAGCTGTAGCCAAGACCATTCAACCAATTTTGAGCATTGCTCCATTACTTGAGCTCTCGATTGTTATTCCTACCCACAAAGATAAACCCTTGACCACCGCCCATCTGGATGACCATAACCATGATTCAACTTCAACTCGCCCATTGTTCACAAATTTTGATTCCGTGTTAGATGAGGAACTAATACCATTGTTGATTTGTTGGTATAACGATCTAAAAGCATTAGCAATCATAGCAAATCCTTGTTGCAATGCTTCTAATCGGACCACATTCCTCATTAGCTTTAATCGAAGTGCCTAAAGCATTGTTGTTGTTGTACTTGGAATCAGAGGACCTTACTTTATCAACCTTATCACAAACCCAACACAAATACTGTATCAACATCGCTTACCACGCCACGCCGTGAGAACATGTTCAATCCAAACACAAAACATAAAGCTAAACAAAGAAGGAAAGATTAAGAGAGATGGTGACTTGATTATACAAACCGTATGTGAGAGGATAAAGATAAAAACAATAAGTTGTATTGCTCCAAAGAAAACACACACACACACACATTCATACACCCCTCAAATGACCATTTGAGGGGTATTTATAAGTGGAATACATGAAAACCTAAAAGGCTTTCCTATGGGCTTCGTTGGACTTGATTGGCTTGGGATACTTGGCTATAAACGCTTAACATACCCTAAAGTTTAACCAATTAGCTTAGCCCAATCCACGAGCCCGTTGACTATTCTATCACGATATCAAACACACGTTACAAAGTTCCTAAACGTGAATGACCATCACTTCTAATAAAACTATTAAGGCTAACAATCTCCCTTTAAGGGGTGGTCATTCAAATGATGCTCCACTTGATTAGGTCTTTACTTTTCTCGAGCTTGAACTTTGTGTGTAGATATAGAATAGTCTTGATTTTTGTTCCTTCATGCTTTGTGATCGATAATGTGGTTGTTCGCCGTTGTCAACTTCGTTGGTTAGGTGTCTCCACGCCTTTATCCACCATGCTCACACTTCTATTTGACTTTGAGTTTCCAATGATGAAGTTCTCTAGTCTTTACACTTTGTAGATTCTTTGACATTGACGAAGAATCATCTTTAACTTTGAGTTGCCTTTGATTTTGATGAGAACTTTCATGTGTTGTTGGTATGAGCATGTGGCAATTTGCACGATCAATCCGCCCGAGCTTCCATAAGAAGAAACATAAAAACAGTTAGTAATAAGCGGATTCCGAACTTACAAGTTTGAATTTCGAGGGTGTTAACAGCATAGTGTGAAAACACATCTCTAATTCTACAAAGGCCGCTCGAACCGGAGTCCCACAAGTGAGATAACGCGATATACCATATCCACAGCTCAGATGAGTCACGAGGTACACCAAGCATCACCCCACGATCGTAGACCGCTTTGAGACACACTGCTTAATCCACGGAGTTACCAAGTGACCTCCGTCGTGGTCGTTGATGTTGACCCCGCAGAGTTTCCATTCAATCATCAAGATCACGATGTGAAACTTCTCATAAATGTTCTCGGAAATTGCTAAGATCTCGTAGGACTCTAGAATATATCACTTGTGTCCCTTATTGAACAACAAGTTTATGTCATGTCATGTGTACCTATGAGATCTTTTGATGAATCTCGTGGCTCTAGACTCAATAGTGCATTATGATTTTCCTGCTGAGACTAGGGAGAAGGTATCCTTCTTCAATATCAACAATCTCTAAGAGAAAGTCGATAGATTATGTAGGGTTCCCAATGAGAATGAAACAAATCCTTTTAAGAGGAATTGAGTGGCTAGAAGGTTTAGTGCAAGGCCACCGGGTCCATGACGCCTTTGTCTTCAATACTGTCATCTAGTGACAACCAAGAGCTATGTATTGAACCCGGTTTTTGCCCTAAGGTTGAATATGGAGGGCTATTTCTTTTCACCCTTTCATTACATTTCTTTTTAATTCTTCAACCCCTTCTTTCTCCTTTCTCTACTACTCCTTTTTCAATCATTCCTAAGGACTTCTAATACTAACTATTTGTGATGTCCTTGGTAGATCCTCCCTCCTGGCGGATCATAGGAAGAATTTCCTATCCTTAGTCACCTTATAACTCCATGATTGTCCTATTGTTGCCATAAAACCATTTTTCTTGAAAATCTCACAGAGTGTTTATGATAGAAAACATGTTTGAAACACTCAGAGAGTTTTATATTTCGTAAACACCCTTCATATGTGCTTATAAGTTTTGACGAAATCACACATATAGGGTAGAGTTCACTTTTGAATTGATCGCTCATGATAGACAATTCCCACGAGACACGTTACGCTGCCTAGTTAAAGAGTTCTATTGTCAGTTTTAGGTGACAACTAGCTCTAATAACTAACTTGAAGTTGTAAACACTCCTTGAAAAGGAGGTTAGACCCATGAAGGTGCATATCTATCACAAGTTTCTCGAGATGGTACATTTACTGACTTAGATTCCCGTCAATTCATTGGTTCCATCTAAGTCGAGCTCATTTTGAGATTCAAAAACCATCATTAAACTTTTAGATCACATTTAATCACGCCTCCCTCAAAAATAGCATATTCGTGATATTTTTTATATCAACGGATTAAACCACATTTTAGAATCTTTTTGGGAGACAAACGGATTTGATTTAAGCATGAATTTGGAACATTTTAGTTTTATACCCCCCCTTTAATAAAGCATAATCAATTAAAGGGTTTTAGAGGGAGTTATCTTGAGCACAAAGTATTTTGAAAGATTTTGAAAAATCTTTTGAACAATCTTGAAAAGGTGCTCAAGATGATGATGATTTCTCACCATTTAAATGCAAGCAACTGAAGCGACACTTGATTTTTCTTTAAAAGCACGAGTTTTGATTTGAAAAATAATCAAAAGTCATCATTTTAGTCCGGTTTGCATCAAGTATACGAAAGCCATATTATGAAGAAATTTTGAGAAACGACATGTTTTAGAAAACAAATAAAGAACTCTCGCCAAGCATCTGACATACCCGTATCATTGTTGAATGACATTTCTAGAAACGCATTTAATATCGATTATACGAGAGACATGTCGTGAGAAGAATATTTTTGGTTTTGATTTTATATTGTTTTTGTATTTTTGAAAAATTTATATTTTTATATTTTGCTTTTGTTGGTTTTTCAAATTTTGTATTTTGTTTTTCAAAAATATTTACAAATAAGCTTTTGGAAAATCATTTTCAAGAAGATTCGAAGACGTTCTAACTCCTCGTGGGTTAGGCTTCGCATTCAATTGCTGAACTAAATAGTCAAACCTTTCTTTTGGAAGGGCTTTAGTTAATAGATCGGCGAAGTTGGTAACTGCCTTCACGAAGAATAATTCAACAGCACTATTTTCGACGACTCTTTTGATGAAGTGATAGCGGAAACGATATGCTTAGTCTTTGAGTGATGAACAGATTGCATGATATGGCTATGGCACTTTTCGAGTCACAATACATAGGTATTTTATCGAAAGTAAAGCCATAATCGTTGAGTTGTGTTCTCATCCATAGAACTTGAGCACAACATGCAGATAGAGACACATACTCACCTTCACGTTGAAAGTGCAAAGGCAATCTTGTTTCTTTGAAGACCAGCTTACTAACTTTTCACCCAAAATTGTGCTCCTCCGATGTACTTTTTGTTGTAACTTGATCCTCGCGGTCCGCATCTAAAAGGCAATTAGATCAAATCCCGATTCCTTCGGATACCAAAGTCCCATGTGAATGGATGTCTTCAGGTACCGAAGATCCTTTTAACCTCTTTGAGGTGCAGTTCGGTAGGCTTTGCCTGAAACCGTGCTAATAAGCAAACAAAGAAAATGAATATCCGGTCGACTAGCAGTGAGGTACATGAGAGAACCAATCATGTCTCGATATTTCTTTGGATTGATAGGTTTCCCAAACAAATCGGCTCCAATTTTTGGTGAAGTTACCATTGGTGTTCACCCGAGTCACAATTATGCATACCATGATTTTTCAAAATCTCAGTTGTATATTTAGCTTGATTTATAAAAATTCCACGAGGGGATTGATGTATTTGTAAACCAAGAAAGAATTTTAGTTCCCCATCATGGACATTTCAAATTTACTTTTCATGAGATTTTCAAAATGTTTTGAAAGATTCGAATTAGTGGACCCAAAGATGATGTCGCCCACGAATCAACAATCAAAATGTCGTTTTTGCATTTTTGTGTAAACAAGGTAGGATCAACTGCTCCTTTGGTGAAATTGTTTTGGATAAGGAAAGAGGACAGCCATATACCACGCCTCTGAGCTTGTTTCAATCCATAGATTGCCTTTTGAGTTTGTAGACGAAGTCCGATGATTCATGTCTATGAAGCCTTCTCGTGACTCACGCATACACTTCTTCTTTCGAGTTCCATTCAAGAACGCGCTTAATGTCCATCCGATAAACCGTGATGTTTTTGTGAGCGATAGGCTAAGAAAATCCTGACGCTTCTAGTCTAGCTACACCGGCTAATGACTCTTCAAAGTCTACCCCTTCCTCTTGTATGTATCCTTTGGCCACAAGACGAGCTTTGTTGCGAATTACAGTCATTTCTTCATCCCTTTTGTTCTTCCATAACCATTTGAGATCAATGACGTAATGTCAATGGTCTTGGAACCATATCCCAAGAGTCATGTAGACGGTATTGGAGAAGTTCCTCCTGCATGGCTTCTATCCATGGTTCTCGCCATTGCCTCGCGAATATTCTTTGGCTCTATATTGCTAATTGAGCAAAGGTAAATGCACAAGTCGCAATCGTGGCAAGTTGACGCTCGCCTGAATTGGCCTTGAAGGTTCACCAATAACTTGTTCAATTGGGTGGTCTTTTGTCCACTTCAGAGTAGAAGGATACCGCTGGTTAAACGATGCGAAGTTAGATGGTTCTCGTAAGATAGAAGATGATTCACCGATTCCGTGAGCAAACGGTTTTCAAATAAGTCTTCATCTAACGCTGCATCGTGGTTTTGGTTTTGCTCATCAATTGCTGGTAGAACGGGTGCAATAACTGTAGTAGATGTAGATGATGTAGATGGAATTGGTGCATTGGTTTCGACCTGTAGATGCATCTTCCGTTGGTGGTGGAGGATGATTTTGAGCGGTAAAATGAATGATGGTTTGATGCATTTGTCGGTTCCACCATAGTATTCATCGAACATTAACTCAAGAAATTCTCCCATTCTTGTTCTTAGGATTGTCAACGGTTGATTGAGCTCTTTGAGGTAATGAGTCCCGAATCGTGTCCGTAAGTCTGCTCGGTTTAGTGCGGGTTCTAGAGAGAGTCTCTCGTAAGCCATATGTGAAAGTTCACAAACCACATTCATCGTCTCCATGATCCTCCTAGTTCTCCGTTATACACCCCTAATGCCCTCGAAGTTATCTAATATCCAATGAAGATTCCAATATCACCTTTTGCTTTCGCTTCCAAGATCTTCTCTATCGTTCGTAGGATAGCACAAAGCGCCAAACACGTGAAAGTAAGAGATATCCGTTTTCGTTGTTCACAAGCTCATATGGGGTTTTATTGAATCTTGGATGGATGAGGGATCGGTTCGAGTGAAACAAGCGGCAACAACATCAGCCCATAGAAATAAGGTGCACTAGAATAGATTAGCATTGTGCAACAGCCTTCCACAAGAGTTCTATTTCTTCTTTCAACTACCCCATTCTCACGTGGAGTTCTAACAACTGATGTCTTATGTGTAATTCCAACATCTTCAAAATAAGCTCTTAACTCCTCGATTAGTGAATTCGTGCCGTTGTTCTGTTCTTACAACCCCATGGAGTTTGAAGAAGTACTTGAATTCGCTTCTAAAGGTGATGATGATGTTTGGTGCTTCGTCTTTTGATCTCAGGAACTTAACCCATGTATATCTTGAATAATCATCGACGATAACAAGAATATACTTTTTCCCATTAATGCTTTCAACTCTCATTGGGCCACATAAGTCCATGTGCAACATATGCAACTTTGCTTCAACTAGGTACGGTTTTGGGTTTATATGATGCTCGTTTGCTTTTTCCTTGTTCGCATGATGGACATAAGTGATCCTTGGTGTATTTGAACTTTGGAAGTCCAGACGATGTTGTCTTGGCAATTTTGTTGATGTGAAATTGAGATGGGATAACCTTCGTGCCACAACCAGACCGGTTCCGTATGCTCGTGTCATAATTCATATTGGTGATGAAGAGGCCATTTGATTGATGTCGATAGCATACAAGTTTGTATCACGATTCCCTAAGAGATCACATCCAAGTTTCTAACGGCAAGCATTTTTCCTAAAAGCAACCTCTAAATCAGATCACGTAACCGCTCGACCGAAAACAAATTGTGTCCCAATCCTTAGACATAGTAAACCCGAGTGATCAAATAATTTCCAAAAGGTAGATCTCCATAACCCATGATAGCTGCTACATGATCATTTCCAAACGCATCTTCCCATGAATTTCCGCACGAAATTGATCACAGCCTTCAGATTCCCTCATGTGCTTGGAGCAACCCGAGTCGATGATCCAAAGACAAATTTCGATAACCTCACAAGAATGTAGAAAAAGAATATTGTGGAAACCGCTTGATTTTGGTTCCTTTGTTAGAGGTAAAACTTATCACACTCAAAGAGGTTTTCTACAGGAATTCGGTTTATCACTCATTGTACCATTATGGGTGTGAAAGTTCTACCGTGGGTTTCCAAATATCATCCCTAAAGTATACACTATAGTTCCTGTCAGCAGTGTAAAGCCTAAGTTTTGCAACTAGTCTTCCTACTCTTTTAGCGTAAGATCTTTTGGGACGCTTCTTAACAGCTTATCATTCACATTCTTAGAAACACAATCATCTTGAACGTTAATTAAAGATTTCTTGCAAGTTAAACAAAGAGATTCAACACATTCATTAGACTTAGCAAGTTTCATAGGTTCAAGACATCTCAGATGAAATGTCTTTCTTATTCAAAAGCGGTAAATTCCTAGGGTGTTCTTCTACTTTCTTCTCTTTATTCAAGCTACTACTCCTAGAGGCCGTCGAGACTCTATTGTTCCTTGTATTGCTCTTAGGCTTTAGTCTCATGCTCCTAGAGGTGCTTCTAGTCCCAGAGAAGGTAAGGCACACGATTAGGATTCACATTTTTATCAAGGAGGTGGCAGTTTTCCTAGTCTCTTTAGAGTGCTTTTCTAAACTTATGTCGCTTTGTTCCATATGTTTTAGAAGTGGAGGCAGACGCATTAGTGGTACTTATCTTAAAAAGGCCAGGTGCTAAAACTTTTGGTTTCTCGATAACCGCTTCCTTTATCAACATTTTGTTTAGGTAGGGCAGTGGAGTGGATGGTTTTGATGAAACATTTTTCTCATTGACTTTGGAGGAGGCATAGAAATGTATATTTTGGTTTGAAAACCGTTTGGGAACATTTGCTTTCTCCTCACCAATGGTTTTGTAAACTTAGTATCCACAACCTTTCTTTTTGACTTTCCAAATGAGCCCTCAAAAGATCATTTTTCGCTTTCATGTCATTGTAGGCACGCCCATACGACAATTTGTCATACTTGCATTCCTCACTTTTTCGATCAAGTTGTTTAAAATATGAGACATTTTCTTTTCAAGTTTTTCAAGAGCTTTTTCATATTTTGAAACAATTTTGGAGGTCTCATCCCGAGTCTTTCATGATCTTCAACGTAATATGTTTGCAAAATGATGGACATAATATCAAGAGTCGCAACATCTTCAAGAGAGAATCATTCATATTTTCCAAAACTTTGATGTGTTCAACACTTTCATTAGCTTGCTTTACCAGTGATTTATGGTCCTTGACAAAGTCCCTATTTCTTTCAAAAATGTTTGTTCAAAATGAATTACCCTTGAGTTGATGTTAGTCAGCTGAGGGGCAATTTGAGTTTCAAAAACTTTTTCTGTTCAATATCAAAACTATTAAACCAGATGTTTGTTGTAATATTGGTTTTAGTTTTAATCTGCTTGAAGATCTGCAATTCTCATTTTCACATTTTCCAAAATACTTATGGCATCACTTGTGTTAAAAGGATTGTTTGAAGACATTTGTTCAATGTTCGAAAGAGATTTGGAGACAACAACTGGTTTTGAAACTGATTTTGAAAGTGTGTTGACACTCTTTGTTTGAAACACTTGGTTTGGTGGAAAACGTTGATTGAGAAACAAACTAAATACCATTAATTTTGTTCCATGTGTTATAATCAATTGGTTTGATTTCGGTATGTTTTTGTTTCATTTTTGATCTACTCTCCTCAGATAGTTCCAACGTTTCAAGAGAATCATGCACAATTATGGGTTCATGCAAAGGTTTTCCATTGCAACACATTCCGAGATTTCTCGAGCTTGAGAAACGGAAGGGTCGTTACCAAGTGCCATCTTATGTGAAGTATGAAAACGTGGATTTACTTGATTAGAAAGCATCTTGTTTGATTTAGCTGAATGACCCGTTGTAAGAAGCAAATTGTCCAATGTTTTGATTTTTCATTTTTATCAAGAATTTCATCAAGAAGAGAATCTTCGCTTTGAAAAATCACATCATCCTTCTTCTCTTTTTCAAGATCAAAACGCTGCTTTTTGTTTAGAAAGTTGGTCATTTAGATCTGAAATTTCCTTGTTTAAAGATTTTATTTTCAAGTTCAAATTCACATCAAGTGTATCGTATTTTGAGGCAATTGTTTTTCTTAAAACGTAATCTCGATAACCAATTTCTAATTCGGAAATTTTGTTTGTATGAAATTCAAAAGCTTTATGCGTTCTTGTAACTCTCAAGCTCGGGTCAATTTAACATTCGCCTTAACTTCGCATTGACCTTACTCAACTTTTTCAATTTCAATGCCACACTGATTGATTAATGATTCAAATTAACGTGTTTCCTCATCACGCCTCGTATTTTGTGCCACACAGCCTCCACTAGATCCACATCCGAGTTTCGAGTTAGTATTGCTACAACTCGATTGTCCGTATGTATCATAAGTGGGTGCTGGCGTCACAGAATGTTGTTCGTCATGAGTAAACACATCAAATATGACATTGTTATAGCATGGATCAATGATTGGTACCTCAGATACTGCGCTGGCGCCATAGACGTGAAGTGCGCCGAGTCGGTGTCATACTTAGTCCTCAAGATTTGCCATGAATATGCAGTTCGCATTGATTTCCTCGAGGTCTTCCAAATCATCCATATAGCTAAAAATCATTTTCCTCGCAGACAACCTGATCCTCGCTTCTTGCTTTGTATAACAAAGCTTTCAAGAAACTCAAGATTCTTCTTGTGCGGCTTAGGGACAATTCTTGCCATGTGACCCATTCCTTGACAGCTATAACACTTAACCTCGATTCCCCGATTCACATTTCCATAATTCCCAACGATCGAGCTGCAAACATTCCTATTCCGATTACCCACGCTTATTCCTAACATTCGTCCCATTCGATTTCCAACATTCTCACCTAACCGATACCCCGATACGGAACCGCCGATACCCATGCGAAATCCAGAGCATATCCTCGATTCCCAATAACTCCAACCATTTGACCTTGATTACCCATATTCACACCCTACGGTAATTTGCTCGCTGCGAGTGTTTGATGAAATCCTTTGGTTGTTGTTAGTTGGTGTGGAATAGCGAATTTTTAGTGCGTTACCCAATAAAGAGTATATCTCGCTGTAAGGTCGCTTCGGGTCGGGCCAGATCGATTCCTTGTTCCCGTATTGTTGATTCGGGATAGAATTGTTTTGTGGTTGTGGAATGTATTGCTTCAAGTTGTTGTTAGTGGAAGATGATGAAGCTTGTTGTTGTGTATTCACTTAAGGTTGAGTCTTTGCAATAAGTGCCAATGGATCATGATTCTTTGCCAATCTTTCTTTCCCACTTCATTCACTTCCTTGGTTTTGTTTAGAAAATCGTTGAGTAGATCAAAGTTCACTTGATGTAAGTCTTTTGTTTGGTTGACAATAGTGACATATCGCCCCATTCTTCCGAAGATTGTTCAGAACTTGATGTTTTGAACGATAGTTCGGTGTCAACTTGTTTCTGAGAAGCTCATTCATCAAAGTGCAAAACCTTCCATAGTAGGATTCAATGGATTCTCCTCGAGTAGAAGTAAACCTTTCCCATTGCATTAGCAACTTGTTCTCCATGTCTTGTTGACCAATTTATGTTCCATGACAAAGTCGCTAACACGCTCCCACATATCGAAGCAGCTTCACAACCGCCTACGCAGCGAAAGATGTCTATTGGTAAACCCAGCTTGGATAATATGAATTGCCATGTCATCTCGACTTGTTTCTCGATCCTCTCAGGTATCTTGATTCGTATTTGAAGACGAAAAGATGGTGGGACGGGAGGTGTTGCATCCGCATTTCCAGGTACATGAACTTGTCGAGGCTTGAAGGGTCCATCCCGAATGGATTTAATCATGAGTTTTCCATTAGGTTTGGTCTTGATGTAACGGCATTACGACTTGTCCATTGAAGATAACCACTTTTTTCCAACATAGGAGGACGGTTTTCGGCACCGGCCGCATGAATGTCTTGTTGAGTTGCCATTGATGAAGGTATGATATGATAAAGTTGATGTAGGATCGATTCAACGATAAAGGAGTTGTGTTGATGAAGATATTGCCGCTTGAGGTTTTTCTCGAAAGTCGCATCGTAACCTTGGTTCTTTAAAAAAATTTCGCCCAAAATTTGAAATTCACTATAAAAATCAATTCTAAGGACGCATGAAAAATTTGAGTTATGACAATTTTGACGCCAAATTTGACCCTCAAAATTTTGAATTTAGGCCAAAAATTTGAATTTTTGACCAAAATTTTCACAGTTAAACCAAAATTTGAATTTCGCTGTAAAAAATTGAACGCTTAGTCTCCTAAAATTTAAATTTTACTCAAATTTCACGCTAAAACCTTATTTAATGAGCTTAGGCGAGAATCGGAAGTTACGAAGAGAGCTGGTGCTTTGCGAGAGGATCTTATGTAGGGATCTTAGCGTAGGATTCCTTAGGCGTAGGATCTTATGCGCGAGACTTAAAGTTAGGCTTAGGAAAAACTTATGTAAGATTTAGCTTATGCGTAAGACAAAGCTTAGGTGAGGATAAATACTGCAGAAAGTAATCTACGCCAAGTAGTCTAAGCTTATGCGTAAGATTGTTTAGCCTAAAAATCCTTTACACTATCACAAAGGTAAGAGATATCCAAAAGTCGGTGTTCAAACTTATCCAAGTGAGGGAAGCACTGAGTAACCGTTGAAGCTCAAGAACTGCACCAAAAAGTTATGAGTAGAACCTTATATGTGAAGTTTGACTTTCTTACGAGCAGAACTAGGGTTTTGACCTACTCGTAAAAAATTTCCAATGATTCAAACGATTTTGCAATGTATAGCCTTAAAACACTCGAATAACCCAAAAATGTTGACCTTTTTCACCCAAAGTGCTTAGATAAGTTACGAGTAGAAATGACTAACGAACCAAATACGAAGTTCAAAATGAAGAAAACACGTAAAGCTTCGAACTTTTGCAAAACCAAACTTTAGCACCGGCTCGATACCAATCAGAGGGGACCTTACATTTATCAACCTTATCAAACCCAACACAAATACAAGTATCACCATCAAGTACCACGCTTACGCTAAGAGAACACGCTCAATCCAAATAATAAACATAAAGCTTAAACAAAGAAGGAAAGATTAAGAAAGATGGTGACTTGATGTTTATACAAAACCGTATGTGAGGATAAAGATAAAAACAATAAGTTGTATTGCTCCAAAGAAAACACACACACACACACACACACAAGCACACCCCTCAAATGACCATTTGAGGGGTATTTATAGTGGAATACATGAAACCCAAAAGGCTTTCCTATGGGCTTCGTGGACTTGATTGATTGGGATACTTAGTTTATAAAGGCTAACATACCCTAAAGATTAACCCAATTAGCTTAGCCCAATCCACGAGCCCGCTGACTATTCTATCACGATATCTAACACACGTTACAAAGTTCCTAAACGTGAATGACCATCACTCTCTAATATAAACTATTAAGGCTAACAGAACCAATTGAGTTTGTTGAGATTGAGGTCAAGGATCATATGGTGTTGAAAGCAAATTGGTTGAGTTGTTGGTTGAGGAGAATAACCGCTTTTGAGCATATAAGGCAAGTTGTTGATTTTCCGGATGTGTCTATGAGCAATTTGAGTAACTGAGAATCCTTCCCTATCAACTTCCTTTTCATGAGGCTTCAAGTAATCGTACAACAATCCATATGTAGAATGATGCATATTCTTCGCTGAATGAGAAAATGACATACTTCTCCCATTCGTGACCAAGACTACTCAGAACTTAGTAATCAATCGCAATTTGGCATGATGATGTTGTATTTATCCAAATCATTGATGATGTCTGAAAACGATGATGATAAGACTCTAGTGTCTCTCCGTGTTCTATCATGAAGTGTCATAAGCCAAGTAAATTTTGGATTCCAAATCCTTGATTGAGTACGATCCTTCCATAAGAAGATGAATATGATCCCACATTTCCTTTGCAAATTGAGCATCAACACTTCTAAGAATTGGGTTAGGTAATCCTAAGAGGATATATTGCATTGCAAGTTCATCACTTTCATAGTGTAGAAGTTCCTCTCGCATTCAGCTCGGCAACAAGAGTAAATGTTGATTGTTCATCTCTTTGGTGGATTAGCATTTGATCTACAGTACGATAACAAAGGGCATCCGAAATGGACCTTCCAACATAACCTTCTTTAAGAAATTTCCATGTGGCTTCTTCAGATCACAAAACCTAAAGAACCTTATCACCCATTGATCGTAGTTTTCCGAGTGAGCATCGAGGTCTATCAAGTGATCCAAATTTCATGAATTGATTGTTGG
>OU343224.1:174937957-175011042 GCA_910596185.1 Chrysanthemum makinoi
GTAGAAAACTAGAAGGGGGTTGAATAGTTTACCGATTAAAACTTTGTTTTGAAACTTATTGAAAGATCAATTGATATTGATCTTGAGTATGTTAATGAAATATGCAAGCAATATGTAATGAGTAAATAAGGAAAGAAATGATCAAACCACAACAAGTTGTTTATAGTGGTTAGGCCTACAAGGACTCTTTTTCCTTGCCCTACTCCACTCCCAGTCTCACACTTTCGAGTTTAACTTCACTAGTCAACAAGCTCCTTTCACGGCGGAAAACCTTTACACTCCGCTTACACTATTTCCGACACTAAGCTAGATGTCGAGTTCTTTCCAAGGGTACAACTACTCCCACACACAATGTATTTTGAGGACTAAAATACTAACCACTCACACTCACAAGATTATGATGGTTTGATACAACAATGAAGTATGAATCAACACTAGATCATACAACACTAAACAAACAAGACTTCCAACTTCGTGTTTGAAGCTTGAATGTGACTTGATCTTCTTTGCTACAAAAGAGATCACTAATATGATATGGCTGAGTTAGAAGGGTTAGCGAGAAGATATGTATGAGAGTATGTTAGAAAGGGATGAGAAACTACTTGGCTTGGCATTGCTATTTATAGCCAAATTGGGCGAGGGCGTCCACGGACCCATGGACCCTAAAGAGGTTCGCCGTGTACCAAATTAATACCTTGGTCGGCTGATCAAGATATCAAATCTGGTCTAAAGTCAACTCTATCTAAGTAAGATTGTGCAAGATATGAAGAGTACAAATCTTCACAAAATATCTAATGGAATCTTGTGATCTCCATGATGTACTACATGATGTCAAATGTTGTATTACTATTAATAGAAATATGCAAATGCTTAAGTAGTGTTTGGTTTTAAGAACCTAACACATTCTACAAACTATTATCATACATAATGATTAGAGTCATATCAAGATGTTACTAATCATAAATGTAAATGCTTGAATGATGAATATATTGTTTAAAGCTTGTTTTAATATCCAAAAAACTTGACAAGCTTTAAGCTTTTATAAATTAAATTTACTTTTATCGTTAACAAAACTTAGGCAAAGATCAAAAATATAAATAACGTTTAATGGCGATATTTGTATTAACAATCTCCCCCTTTTTGTTGAGGACAAAATATAAATTTATTTTTATAAAAGAAACAAAGTTTGTACAAGAGTTATAAAAATATTAGTTTTAGAGCTTGAAAAGAAAATGATAATGCAAGTGTATGAAATTTGACTTTTAATGAAAGTCAAAGAATTCACTAGTTGATGCATGATGTTGACTTTTTCAGAAAGTCAAAGTATGCGTTTGACTTTTTAGAAAAGTCAAATATAAATATTTCAAGTTCTATATTTTCTCCCCTTTTTGTCTCAACAAAAAGAAGAGGCTATCTTGAATATAATGAGCCGAGCTATTATCTCCCTCTTGTTCAAAGCTCCCCCTAAATTGGGTGCTTTTGTGGGAAGATACATGGATTGTGAAAATAAAGCAAAAAATTGTTAGTAATAATGATCATTCACAAGCATTTCCAAACACTATGTAATGACACCAACAATATAAACAACATTCATTAGTTAAAATTTTTCATGAGTAAAGATCATGAAAAGAGAACACAATGATGTGTTTCTAGTACAAGAAAATGAAAATTATCCTAAAAAGAAAATAAAAGAAAGACTATTTTAAAACCATCCTAAAGTGATGGTGGATGGGAAAAGACGTTGAGGCGCTCAAGAATGTGGTTGAGGATGAACCTCATTTCTTCGTGGAAGTCATGGACCATAATCCGGGTCCGTTCCACGGTTTGACCCGTTTGCTCTAAGTAGAGCAACCATGCCTTGGAGGGTAGAAAGTTTGAGGAGGTTGTGGTGGTGGAATGGTGGATGTGTTGGTGGTGTTGGGGATGTTTGGAGTGGTCATGATGGATGCAAGCAAAGCACTTTGCATTTGCATTGTCTCATTTAAGTGAGAATCCACCATGCCTTTGAATTGGTGGAGGTTGTGGGTTAGGCTTGAATCTCCTCTCTAGTGGGATTGTCATCCCACATGCTCTACGGAATGTCCTCAATATGAGGGGACATTGATGATGGAAGTGGATGATCCCAGTATAAAGGACCATGAATGTCCTTGTAAATGGGGTGGAAAGGAGAGTCTTGGCCTAATGGGGCGTTTGGGTCAATGGATGACGAGGTGATTCATGGCGATTACTCAATGGTGCCAAAGGATGGCAATGGTGGTGGATGACTTGGCCTGGGAGGCAAGTCTTCCAAGTCCTCTAGGAAAGGATTTGGTGATGTTGGTGGAGTTGAAAATAACTCCATGGGGGTGAGAGTGGGAGACCTTGGTGAAGGTGGTGAGGGTGTTTTGGATGTTTGGATGGGTGCGGGTGGAGGTGAAGTAGGTGTTTTTATTGGTGGTGGAGTGGTGATCACAATGTGTGATGAAGTAGGTGTAGCTAAGGTAAGGTGTGTATCATCTCTAATGGGAGATGAGATTGTGAGTGGTGAAGATTCGGATGATGAGCTAAGATTGACAAAACAACAAGGCCTTACGCTCATTCTAGCGGTTTTCTTGCAAGGTTTTGGTGATGATTTAGTCATTTTTAACTTGGGTTTTGATTTGCTAGATAGTAATGAGAATGAAGAAGGTGTGAGGATGATCATGGTAAAGCCTTTCAATTTATAGAGGTAAGAAATTGTTGAAAAAAGGTTTGATTTGATGTTGAACCATTGAAGAGATGAGGTTCCTAATGATTTGGAAGTGGGTTGAATGCTAGTCATATCACCCAAGTCAATCCATACAAAGAAGATGGAGTGAAGAAGAAAAGATATGCAATTAATGTGTTCTAGTGAGTGGAATTTCCTAATATTGATTACCCACAGTTTGAAGGTACCAAAAATTTGGTTCCTTCCTTTATACAAAGGGCTCCTTGGGTGGATTTTTCAAATTTTTGAATTTTGGTGGGAAATGGATTTCTTACATCCCTTAGTGAATAATACTAGTTCTAATACAGATATAAACTAGTTAAGGTTGATTTTAAGTGATGGAAGATAATTTGGAATCCGCGAAGAGTGAAATTGAGAAAAAGTACACGGAGGATCCGGCACCAAAATCATACGGACGGGAACCCAGGTGCCGTCTGGTCACTTTGAACAGAATATGGCGGTACCAAATTACATAAGGGCGGTACCAAGATAATGGTGCCGTCCGATCCGTGGTCTTGAAATTTGGGCCAGAATGTTTCTTAAAACACGAAATTTTGAAAACACGAAATTTTTCTCAAAAGTTGTTATACTAAACATTTCTAGTTAGGAAAAGTAAATAACACATATGTAAACATAGTGGAGCATAGATTAAGAGCAAGGCTTATTGATTTTCACAATATAGTGAAAATGGGTAAAATTTGATAGCATACTTGTGCTATCCCCTGCATGAGATTGTTAGCATACACCATTGTTTTAAGTTATATTATCATCCTACATAATAAAACAACTAAATAGTATCAAACATTAATGATAAAGCATTGTTCCAAACACTCCTTAAAGTACCCTTATTTGTCCAATTTCTTGTAAATCTTGTTCATCATCCTACCAAGGCACTTGAACATTCCCTTAGTTTGCTTGAATTACCGATTCATTCTCAATCGCGGGAAGAGATGCGTAATACTCATGAGGTGGAAGATGAGAGCTTGGAAGACCATCCTGGGAGCTATTTGATGATGATGATGAAGGAGTTGGAGGTTTAGCTCTCTTGCCTTTAGTCTTAACTTCGATCATCACTCAAAGGTACAAAGATGTGAGGGATGAGTTCATAGTGAAGGTGCATTCCTTTTGGGGTTGGTGGAATTGGGCGAAGTTTCTATAGAGGCGGGTGAGAAGCATCCCGTATGGAAAACAACGGATCCTTGAGTAGGAATATCAATCATTCTCCTAGCTATGTAGTAGGCTAAGTTGAATGGTTGTCGGGTTGACAAGTTGTAAAGCATGTGACAAAGACAAGCGTTTATGTGATCCCTATTCCTATGGTGCTAATGGCGTTTGCTCTAAGTAACTCCTCCCATTTCTTAAATTAGGTGCTTAAGTTCATTGAGCTCCATTCCATATGGATCTCGGTCTACCTTTTCCCTTCGGGTTACTTTCGGGTTGTATCGTTTTTGGGTTAAAAGGTGTTCACGGATGACATCCTTATCGAAGCGGGTTATGTAGGAAGAGGCGGTCATTGATTGCATCAAGAGGCGGTGGTGACCACTTATCGTGTAGACACAAGTTCATCGGTTGGGAATTCCTAGTACTCTAGCAAATTCACTTAAAGTGATGGTGTAGTCATTTTGGTTGATTCTAAAGCTAAGACAAAACTCATCATCTTCATCACTAAAACTGGTCACACTAGCATAGAATTCTAACACGAACCTAGGACAAATTGGTTCATCAATGTCAAGAAGACAATCGAATTGAATGGCGGCTAGTTCTTCACGAAGATTAGTATGCTCAAGGAAGGATGAGTGAATGGTTCTACCCTCGTGGAAATACCTTGATTCTAGACCCTTAAATATTTCTATTTGTTCCTTGGTGAGTCCTTTGGTTTTGTGGTGTTTGGGAATGTAGTTAAGAGTGTCTTTGTGATCATAGAATCTTGCGGCTACCATG
The DNA here is from genome assembly GCA_910596185.1 of Chrysanthemum makinoi. NCBI lineage: Eukaryota > Viridiplantae > Streptophyta > Magnoliopsida > Asterales > Asteraceae > Chrysanthemum > Chrysanthemum makinoi. Next base: position 174,942,624 of record OU343224.1, read on the forward strand.
GTTATTCCTAAGGACAAGTTAACATGTTAAAGAAAATTAAGATAAATTTTAACGTTTTTGATTCTAGTGTGTGCCTATATGAAAACAATTTGGAGTTGCGGTTATCTCGACTCATTTTATGCACAAAATGGTTTTAGTGGAGTGTTTGGCAAATACCATGAGATAACCCAAATGCTCTTAATTCAATGTGGCTATATTTGAATATACCGGGAGTGCATATTAGTTATGCAATACCTTTAGTATTCAAGAGCATGCAAGTGATGAAAATTCTAACGTTTCTATTTGTATTAGCAATGAAAGAATGTTTTCCTATAAGTGAGAAGCTTTTCAAAACTTTTGACATGGGGTTGTTTGGTTGTTTGAATAAGGTCTTATATTTATTATCTATCAATTAGTGGGAAACATGATTTTGTTTATGCAATATGATAATGTAGTACCTAATTTGAATGACTAGTTATGCAATTTGCCAATTGAATTCATATTTGGTATAAGAGCATACATAAAACCCCATGTAATGATTTGTGATAGTTTTGTGCATAAATAAGAATCCTAGACTTCGGTTAAGAGATGAAATGTAGTTAGGATACTTACAATGATGTTATCTTGATGATTAGTGAGTGGGAAGATGACAATAATGAGCTTGGTTTAGAGTTTTGCGTTTTGGTAAAGTAAGTTGTGAGGAAGAAGATGTTATGTATATAGTGTTTTACTACGTAGACACCACGGACGAGCGGCACACAAATTTTGGTTCCGTCCGTGTTGTCGTTGGTGCCGTGGCTACTGATGGCAGAAACAAGACAAAAGTGTTTTGGTTTGACTATTCTAATGTTTTAGGCTATGTTTGTCCTACATGCTTGGTTCCATTAACCCTAAACCAAGTCTAAGAAGATTAAAAGGTTCTCGTTTAAGAGGTTTAGTAAAGATGCGGCAATGTTGTCTTAGGAGGATACTTTCGATTGAAATGTTTCCTTTTGAACATTGTCATGAGAAAATGATAATGATTTCAATGTGCTTTAATGCGAGCATGTTGAGCGGGATTCTTCTGAGATCGATGGCTCCCTTGTTGTCACAAAGTATCACAATGTCGTTGAGATGAATTCCGTAGTCTACGAGAGCTTGCTTCATCAAAAGAGCTTGTTGACATGCTTTTCGGCGAGGCGTATTAAACCCCGGTAGAGAGAGCTAAAGCCGTTTGCTTAAACCATGAGGTGAGACAATGTCAACAAAGTGCAAATACCACTTGTACTTTTCTATCGACATAATCACGGCATGATCGAGTCGGCATACACTATGGTTTCTATACCCGTTACTTTGGGATACCATAATCCTAAACACGTTGTTCCCAATATATCTAAAATCCTTTTTAAGACTTGTAAGTGTGATGCCTTTGGGTTTTCTTGAAAGCGAGCACATAGACAAACACTAAACATAATGTCGGGTCTACTAGCGGTAAGATAGAGTAGGCTACCAATCATTCCTCTATATTTAGTGTTATCTACGGATTCACCTTCTTAGTCCTTGATGAGTTTAGTGTCAGAGGACATGGGTGTTTTAGTTGGTTTGGAATCTTCAAGACCAAATTTCTTAAGCATGTCTTTTATATATTTAGATTGGTTAAAAAAATATACCATCTTCTAGTTGTTTAATTTGAAGTCCTAGAAAGAAATTTAACTCACCCATCATACTCATTTCAAACTTCGTCATGCATGATTTTAGTGAAATCATTACATAATTCTTGACAAGTTGATCCGAATATAATGTCATCAACGTATATTTGAACAATAATAATTTGTGATTCCTTTTTCTTAGTAAAAGGAGTATTATCTACTAATCCCATAGTATATTTGTTATCAATAAGAAAAGTCTTAAGGCGGTCGTACCAAGCTTTAGGTGCTTGTTTAAGGCCATATAATGCTTTCTTGAGTTTGAAGACATGATGTGGTTTCTCAAAGTTGGTAAAACCGGGAGGTTGAGCAACATACACTTCTTCGTTAATAAACCCATTAAGGAAAGCACTTTTAACATCCATTTGAAATAATTTAAAATCATAAGCACATGCATAAGCAAGTAATATTCTAATAGATTCAAGTCTAGCTACCGTTGCATAAGTTTCATCATAGTCAATTCCTTCTTGTTGATTATAACCTTGTGCAACAAGCCTAGCTTTGTTTCTAGATACTACACCATTTTAGTCCATTTTGTTTCGAAAGACCCATTTTGTTCCAATTATAGTTTGATCTTTGGGTTTTGGAACTAGTTTCCAAACATCATTTCTAACGAATTGGTTTAATTCTTCTTGCATGGCAATTACCCATGATTCATCTTTTATTGCTTCATTTATGGTTTTGGGTTCAATGGTGGATACAAAACAAAAGTGATTACTTTGATTTTGAGCTTGTGATCTTAAGGTTCTTTGATTAAGTTTTCCTATGACCTTTTCTAATGGATGACTTTTAGATTCTTTTATATTGATAATTTCCTTATTTAATGGTTCATCCTCCTTGTTATTATTAATTTGACTTTCAATTATTTGACTTTCAACTAAGTCATCATCTACCAAAGGTGATGTTTTAGAGGGAGGTGGACTTTAAGTCAAATGTTATGTTTAATGATTCCTCGACTATCATTGTTTCTTTATTTAGGACAATGTAAGCTTTACTAGTTTGAGAGTAACCAAGAAATACACCTTCATAAGACTTTGGGTCAAACTTGGTGAGATAATCCTTAGTATTAAGAATAAAGCATTTACAACCAAAGACTTTAAAATATCCTAATGTTGGCTTTTTACCTTTATAAAGTTCATATGGTGTTTTGTTTAGGAAAGGGCGTATTAGGACTCTATTTAAAATATATGTAGAAGTGTCAACAGCGTTACACCAAAACTTTTGAGGAATGTTTTGTTCATTAAGCATTGTTCTACTCATTTCTTGAATTGTTCTATTTTTACGTTCTACTACTCCATTTGATTGAGGTGTTAGGTGGGCGAAAAGTTATGTGTTATACCATTTGTATCACAAAAGTTTCCAAATTGAGTTTAGTTGTCAAATTCACGACCATGATCCGTTAGGATCGACACAATTTTGACACCTAGAAGATTTTGAATTTTCTTGCTAAGTATTTCAAATTTATCAAAAGCTTCATTTTTGGTTTTCAAAAATAATGTCAAAGTAAACCTTGAGTAATCATCTACTATGACCAAAGTGTATAAGTTGCCTCCATAGCTTCTTATAGCGGATGGTCCAAACAAGTCCATATGTAATAATTCTAGACACTTAGATGTGGATACCATATTTTTAGATTTGTGACTACTATGTGTTTGTTTACCAATTTTGCAAAGCGTCATAAAAGTGTTGGTCATATTTTAGTTTTGGTAAATTCCTAACCAACTCTTTTGAAGATAGTTTTTGTATAAGTCTCATATTAGCGTGACCTAAGCGTCTATGCCAAAGAGATGAGCTATCGTCTAATGTTGTTAGGCAAAGTTTGTCATTATATGTTTTATCTATTTTCATGGCGTATATGTTATTTTTCCTAACTCCTTTAGCTATGGTGATACCATCTTTTAGTATTTTACTACCATTTTCATCAAATAGTACTTTATACTTTTTATCACATAGTTGGCTAATACTAAGTAGATTAAATCTTAACCTATCCACATGAGCAACATTTTCAATAGTTAGAGTTATGAGCAATGTTACCTTTGCCAATGATTATGCTTTTGAGATTGCTACCAAAGGTGACATTACCTCCGTCATACTCTTGGTATGATGAGAAGAGACTTTGTTGCCGTCATGTGTGCGTGAGCATCCACTATCTTTTATCCATTCATCAGGTTCCAATCCAACTTTCAAACATACCTAAATAACTCAAACATTTGGTCCCCAATATCTCATGGGTCCGTTTGGGTTAAACATACCATTTATTTGATTCATGTATGGAAATGATGGGTAAGGGTTCCATGACATGTAATGCAGGTTTGATATGGTCTAGGAAAGTTTTGATTCCAACCGTTGTGTTGGTAGTTAGGTTGAGCGTTGTGGTTGCTCTTAGGAAGGCGTTTGGCAAAGAAGTTTTATATCGTTGTTGAGTAGTTTTGATCTAAATTCATTTTTAACAAGTCCTACCCTGATATAATGGCTGGTTTTAGTTTAACATTATCATTGGTTTTCTTTGTTATTTTAACAAATTGATGCGGTCCGTTATTCGAACATTAATTCTGTGAAGTACCAGCGGTACCATTTTGCATAGCGGACGGAACCCTTATTTTGGTTCCGACGGTCCGTCTTTATCTGCGGCGGTTTGTGAGAATGTTCTTCTTTTTCGACCGTTTTGTTTTGACTCTTTGGAATTAATACTTCATTAAAACCTAGCCTTCACACGGTGTTTTATGAATTCTAACTATTTCATCGGCAAGAGCGATGTTTTTGTTAAACCTTTTAAACTTAGAATTATTTTCTATTAAAACTTCTTGTGTGAGCTTTAGTTTTCTTATTTCAAGATTAAGCTCTTGACATGATTTACAATCATCGTCATTTGCTTTTCCTTTTCAAGGCGTTTGCTTTTCTTTTTAACTCATATACCTCATTTTCCAAAAACTCCTTTTTGGGTTTTAGAAATTTATTTTTAGTTATGATTTTTAGACTTAGCTCACACAATTGATTATATTGTTTTTGCAAGGTGTCATCATCTATAGAGGAATAAGAAGAGTCGGAAAGTACCTCATTTGACTCATGTGCCATTAGGTCGATCTCTTCCTTGCTTGATTCTTCATTGTCTTCACTATCACTCCAAGCACCACTTACAAAAGCTCGTTGAGTTTTGTTTTTAGGTGGCAGGACATTCTCCTATGAGCTGACTTGCATCACCACATCTAAAACACTTTCTTTCACCTTTAATCTTCTTATCATCCCGATCTTTTGAATGGCTTCTTCTTCTCGAGGTTGTATTACAAACTTTCCTCTTCTTCTAAAGAACTTCTTGAAATCTCTAACGGCCATAGCATACTCCTCATCTTCACTATCGGAACAAGATTCACCATCATAAGCTGTTCATGCCTTTGCCTTAAGAACAGCGGATTTGATCTTCTCCCTTCTTCCTTTGATGATCTTCGAATCTTTCTCCATTACCATTTCGTGAACTTTGAGGTTGCCAATTAGCTTGTCTAGTGACATTATTGAGAGATCTTTTGATTCTTCAATAGCGGTCACTTTAGCTCTCCATTTGGGATGGAGTGCTCTAAGAAATTTCATGACAAAGTTCTTACTACGAAAAGATTCATCAAGTGCTTTAAGTGATGTAATGATAGTGTTAAAAGAGCAAAGCCACAATCAATGGTTTCATCTTCAGGATAACAAATTGTTCATATTGTTGAACAAGAAGATCAATTTTGTTATCCTTGACTTGTGAATTACCTTGATGTGTAACAATTAAAGATTCCCAAATATCTTTAGCGGTTTCACACATAAAAATTCTTTCATATTCTTTTCTAGGTAAAGCATTATAAAGCATCATTTTAGCTTCATTATTTTTAGCAACTAATTTCTTTTGTTCATCAGCGGAAATATCCTTTGTTGTAGAACTAAAATCTCCTTTAACAATAATAAACCAAAGATCTATATCTTTTGATTTTACATATGTTTCAAAGCGGTTTTTCCAATAGATAAATCCATTGGTTTCAAAGAGTGGTGGTCTTTGCATAGATTGCCCTTCTTTAAAGTTTTGAGAATCCATGGATCGTTTCAAGTTTATAAAATACAAGTTATTTTAGAAATTATTGAACAGCAGGCTCATTACCAATTGTAGAAAACTAGAAGGGGGTTGAATAGTTCTTGATTAAAACTTTGTTTTGAAACTTATTGAAAGATCAATTGATATTGATCTTGAGTATGTTAATGAAATATGCAAGCAATATGTAATGAGTAAATAAGGAAAGAAATGATCAAACCACAACAAGTTGTTTATAGTGGTTAGGCCTACAAGGACTCTTTTTCCTTGCCCTACTCCACTCCCGAGTCTCACACTTTCGAGTTTAACTTCACTAGTCAACAAGCTCCTTTCACGGTGGAGAAAACCTTTACACTTAAACACACTATTTCGACACTAAGCTAGATGTCGAGTTCTTTCCAAAGGGTACAACTACTCCCACACACAATGTATTTTGAGGACTAAAATACTAACCACTCACACTCACAAGATTATGATGGTTTGATACAACAATGAAGTATGAATCAACACTAGATCATACAACACTAAACAAACAAGACTTCCAACTTCTCGTTGAAGCTTGAATATGACTTGATCTTCTTTGCTACAAAAGATCACTAATATGATATGAAGCTGAGAGTTAGAAAGGGTTAGAGAAGATATGTATGCGAGTATGTTAGAAAGGGATGAGAAACTACTTGGCTTGGCATTGCTATTTATAGCCAATTTGGGAGGAGGCGTCCGGACCTTGGACCCAAAAGGGTTCGCCATTGTACTAAATTAATGTACGCCGATCGGCAGTCAAGATATCAAATATTGTCTAAAGTCAACTCTATCTAAGTAAGATTGTGCAAGATATGAAGAGTACAAATCTTCACAAAATATCTAATGGAATCTTCCAATGATCTCCATGATGTAATACATGATGTCAAATGTTGTATTACTATTAATAGAAATATGCAAATGCTTAAGTAGTGTTTGGTTTTAAGAACCTAACACATTCTACAAACTATTATCATACATAATGATTAGAGTCATATCAAGATGTTACTAATCATAAATGTAAATGCTTGAATGATGAATATATTGTTTAAGAAAGCTTGTTTTAATATCTAATAAACTTGACAAGCTTTAAGCTTTTATAAATTAAATTTACTTTTTCGTTAACAAAACTTAAGTAAAGATCAAAAATATAAATAACGTTTAATGACGATATTTGTATTAACAGTTTGTTTTGGAAAAACAAAGGGATCGACACCTATGGAGGATTGGAGGGGTGTACGATCGTTTAGGACCAAAAACACACACAAACACTTTTAGGTTTTTAGTTTAGGAGTACAAGAGTTATGATACAAAGACCCTAGGCCTTGTATATATATACCTAAGGAAACTTTGTGTCCAAGTTTGCTAAGGATTGGGTTTAAAACCCCTCATTTTATGTCGGTTGAGTACTCCCCAAGGGATACTAGAACCTTCTTGACATCAAATTTCACTTCTAGTCCTTCCATATAACATTTAACGATCGTTAGTATATTACGTTTAATTAAGCTTGCGTTAGATTATATTTTAGATGTAAATAATAAATAAATATAACATTTTATATTTAATTATTAACTTTAATTTTCATACGCAAAGTGTGCAATCCCGTGGTCTCGAGTTCGATCTTAACTCACGTCTACTAATTTATATCCATAAAACCAACAAATATCACTCCAATAACAGTCCATCAAACTTAGCCGGCATTGACATGATAATCGTGGATGAACATGTATCTTACCACCTAAGTTTAAAATTAGGCTAGATCAGTAACAAAATTGTTATTTATCCCCTGCAACTAAAGAATTTAGAAAGACTCATATATAACAGTGGGAATCAAATGCGATATAATGCTCTGTTTCAGGTAGCTTGGTGCAATTGTTTAGTTTATATTAATTCAGACGGGGCAAGGTTAAAAACTACATAATCAAACATAAAAATATTTTTATTTTTAAGTTCCGTGCACGAGCATTAAAACTAGTAAATACGATAAATAATACAATAGTATCATATTTAGTTAATAAATTGGCTCATAGTCCCATACTATATAATCTTGGCAATTTCACATGATATATTGTTTTTCATCTATCACTTTCTTTTATGCCAAGTGCTGCACATGTTAATTAATTTTATAAGAAGAATCACGTTGTAGCTTTGTTTATGTTAAGCGCTAGACACATGTTAAGTTTTATAAGACTTATAAAGCCACGAGGTGGTCGCTATGCTCTAAATAATATTTATTTTTTAAACCAGTTGAGTAGTTATGTTATGCGAAAGAATTTAAAGAGATAGTACGTAACATATTGGCTTGAAAACTCAAAGCACAAGGTGCACTAACATAAACTAAAGTGTCATCTCTCTGTTACCGCATCTTTTTTTCTTTTCACTTATTTCTTATTCATACACTTAAAAATATCTCTCGAGTAACTTAAGCGAAAAACTCACTTTTACAACCCATCATACTCAAAAAAAACGTAAAAACTCCCATTTGACGCAATTATTATTTATTTATTTATTTTGAGGGGGGAGGGGGAGGGGGGGTATGTAGTAACATGCATTTGGCTTAAGCCAAAAAGGATGCCATGTAGATTTGGCGATCCTCTCTCGTAATTGTACCTTGTGCTCTTACAAAATAAGTAATGTTATTTTACTAAACTATCTATATTTAAAAAATGTAATGCAATTTATTAATTGTTTATATATTTAATTATAATGTTATTAACAAAAGTTTTCTGCAGTCTCACTTACTTCACATCTAAATGTATATATACACTCATAAAAAGATGCTACTATAAAATGTTGATGCTCTGCGCCATAATGTATATAGAGCGAAACAAAATCCAAATAAGATCTATTGTATATTGCATGTACATATAGGTGGAATTCTCTTAGTTTTTCGTTTTGAAGACTAGAAATAATTGTCATTAAACCCACCATATATACGTCAGCTTCACACCATCAAACCCACCATCGAACAGGTGTGGTGATGACCATCGAACTAAACACAAAAAAATATCCAAATTTATACAAACATATCTCATCATATACCCGATACACAAAAAAATGCAAAGTGTACGGTGGTATGCACCGGCAACAAAAATCAGTGAATCGCGCGTGGTCTGCGGGTGTAATAAGCGAGCGTAAGAAACGGGCGTTGGCGCGTGGTGGTGTCACACCGTTGGTCTACCACCACCATTTCACATAATCTAAAGATATGAATGTTAACTTATGAATCAACCCAAAAGTCAGAGTTGTGGAGCTTAAAATTTTGGATTTTCATTTATATAAATCAAACATGTGCGTCTCATTTCATCAACAACACAAACTAAACCCATGACATCCTCAACCATTAATTATGTCTCCGAATGCTTCATCAAACCACAACACAACTTGCCAACACATTCAGACCAACCGATCCACTTGACACCATCTGAGCTCTTCATCCTTAACATTGGCTACACCCAAAATGGTCTCTTATTCTCAAAGCTGGAAAATCAAGATTTCTCAATGGCCTTGTTACTTAATGACCTCCAACACGCTCTCTCCGCCACCCTCACACATTTCTACCCACTCGCAGCCCGTTTAGCTACTCAAAAACAAGAAAATCCACCTTCCTATGTCATTTGCATAGACCCCAAAAATAGCCCAGGGGCCAAGTTTATATACGCGACAAGTGAAGCAATTGTCAATGACATTTTGACCCCGAGTTATGTACCATCACTTGTTCATTCTCTTTTTGACCTTAGTGATGCTATTAACCATGACGGCCATACATTGCCATTGTTGTCCATTCAAGTGACTGAACTCGTTGATGGAGTCTTCATTGGTATGTCTCTTAACCATGTTGTCGCGGATGGGGCCACTTTTTGGCATTTTATGGCTACTTGGAGTGAGCTATTTAAATCAAAAGGAAGTGATATCAAATTAATATCACGTCCTCCTATTTACAAGAGATGTGATCCTATTGTAAATTTACCGTTTACTCATCATGAACAGTTTACTGAACGTTTAAGACCTACTAATTCAATTATAGAAAGATTCTTCCATTTCACATCGGATTCAGTCTCTAGACTCAAGGAAAAAGCAAATGCTGAATGTAACACTACTCAAATATCAAGTTTACAAGCTGTTACTGCATTTTTATGGAGGTGTATGACACGTGCGCGACACCTACCACACGACTCTAAAACTGTTTGTAGATTTGCTATTAACAATCGGCCTAGGGTGGATCCACCTTTGTCTAATTATTATTTTGGTAACGTGATTAGTGTAGTGGGGGACACAACTACCGTGAACGATTTAATGACCCATGGGCTAGGGTGGGCGGCTTTGAGGTTACATGAAGCTCTTAAAAATCACAACCATACAACGATAAAAGACTGGGTTGAGTCATGGGTTAAAAACCCAATGATATTAAAAAGTAATTTATTTGTTAATCCAGGGGCTGTACAAGTGTCGAATTCACCACGGTTTGACATGTATGGATGTGAATTCGGGTTAGGCAAAGCGGTATGTGTTAGAAGTGGGAGCGCGAACAAGATGGATGGGAAAATGATCATGTATCCGGGCCGGGAAGGTGGTGGAAGCATGGATGTTGAAGTTTGTCTATTGCCTGAATATATGGCTGAGTTTGAGTGTGACGAGGAGTTAACCAGTGCTTTAAAGATCACATAGCTAAGTAGATTTGTGCATGGTTTTGTTGAATAATGGTTACTTTTAAGTTTTCCTATTTTAATTTATCTACTAGTTATTTGCAAGTGTGTTCTTTTAAGTATAATTTTTATTTATTTTTTTATTAAAGGTTTCCAAATATATTACTTCAAGAAAACACTTAAGTACAACAGTTAATGGTGAGTCCTACAACTCAGCCTAATAAGGCTAAACAAACATTCTTCCGGAGAATAAAACCTAACCTAGCATAAAAATGGCACGTCAACTTATGCATAACTTGAAAGAAACCTATCTAATTTGACCATGAATATGAATGTCATATGCGTGTGCACTAGTCAAACCACAATCAACAAGATCTTCATCATCATACGGTCTTTGATCATGGGTATCCTATTTCCATCTCTCATATAAGCTCTGCTTACCAACTCCACCACCACTCTTGGAACCATCATTCGTCATATAATTAGAAGTCGCATTTTCTACTTCATAACTTCATCATCATCATCATCACTTTCCAAATTTACAAAATCCCTATCCATGAAGTCCGGATTATCAGTCTTTTTCCCATCACTTCCTAAATCCGAATCACAACCAATGCTAGAAGCGCGACCCACACTAGCCTCCTTTTGCATAGGAAGTGGCTCCTCATCATCACCCATAAGCACAGGCTTCCACTCAATAATTTGACTTGCTAGATTATTAATCATATCAATGAGAGATGTAGTACTTGGACTGCCAAAAAATTAATAGTTGCACTCGCCTGTTTATCCATGTTTCCAATTTCATTACCAAAATCCGAATCTTTACTATTTGAAGTAAATGAATATTGAACAGTAGGCGAATTATCCATTATACTAGCATCTCTCTCATTAAAAGCATCAAAAGTATTCGAAGTATTTAACACCTTACTAACCGTCGTAGGCAGTTCGGAAGTAGAGGCCACGTTGGTGTTATCATTTAGGCTTGACGCCTTTTTAGTAGCTTGTTGTTTAACAACCTGCCTATACTTCACTATCTTGTTCTTAGATACCCCAAAAACCTGCTGTGACAAATGGTAATTAGGGAGCCCATTTTAGGTAACCACATTACGCTAAGTTAGACCGAGTAGTTGCCTTTAGAAGCTATTCCGGTTAACCATGACTTGTTTTGATATCATTTATTGGTTTTTATGATTTATTTTATTATCGTATGAGTCGTCGTAGGAGTTATAGCCCTTTACGTTAAGCACTATGTGATTCGGCACGATAAAATCATATAACAAGAGATAACGTAACTTTTAAACCGTAACATGAAACGTGACGTGTAAATAATCAAAATTCCTGAAAAAAAATAAATAAAAACAATATGAAGTCGAAGGAAAGTCGTGGGACACTCGTAGGGTAAAATATGAGCTCGGTAAAGGGAAAACGGGATAGTTTGACAAAAATTGCAGGTTTAGCCCCCCAACTATGCCATGGTCGGCCCCCTCCTCCCATTTCTTTTATTTTTAGGTCCCTCTCCCCAAATATATATACCCACCTCCCAACTCATATCACCCTTTACGTCCTCTCTCTAAAAACACACACATACCTCCACTTTCTCTCTCTCTAGCTTCTCTCTCCTCACAAACCCTAACCCTAAACCGGTCAAACCCTAGCCGCCCCACTTTCCGGCGTCGTTCCGGCCACACGACGGCGCATGAGCCCCCAACTCCACCACTACTTTGTAGATCTTCTTCTCCTCTTTCCATCCATATAAGGCACGCGCCTTGAAACCCTCATTAACACCTCCAAATCGTCCAAAAACTACACGAGATTCTACGGTTTCTTGATATTTTTGTAGATCAGGTTTGATAAAGGTAAATGGAGCTTGGGAATGACTCATTTGAGTCATGGTATGCCACGTACGTGACCTATATGTCACGTACATGTGGTGACCTTGTTTGGGTTTTGATGAACACGGGTCTAAAACGAGTTTAAAGCTAAATAAACATGTAAACTAGTGTGTTGGTATCGTGTGTTGTGTCATATTCTTGTGTTTTTGCATTTATATTATTTTTACATGTTCTTGGTAATGACTAGTTGATGGGTTTGATGTTTGATGGTGTTTGGATGTTGTTTGGTTGTGTTTGGGTATTGGAAAAGCCATTTGAGAGTGTTTGGATGGAGATGGATAGGTTGAACGAGCCACTAGGGCTACGTTCGTGGTGTTTGGATGGCGTACGAGACCCCTAAGGACCAAGGGTCCGGGTCGGGTCGTTGTGGTAACATATTGGTAGTTGTGGTTGAGGTTTGGATGAGACGTGTGGAGCCGAAAAGCTTTTAGAGCTTGTTTGATTCACGTGGTCTTAACCGGGACCGTGTCAAGACCATTAGGGTCGTGACATTGGTTACGGGTGTATTTGGTAGTTTGTTTGGATGGCGAGATTGATATGGGTTGATTGGATGTTGATTTGAGATAATGTGATTATTTACTTTGGACTTAATATTATAAATGTCAACTTTGCACAACGTCGGTGTTACTTTGACTTTTTAGTCTTAGTTGACCCCGACAACGCCGTAACATGGACTTTAGTATATATTAGACTATAGAATGTATAAAAGCCGAGAGATCATGACTCGAACTTGTGGACTCGAAATGGATAACGACTCGAAACTTATATTGAAATTGACATATATATATATATAAATATATATATATATATATATATATATATATATATATATATATATATATATATATATATAAACAAGTAAATAAAACTAAGAAATATAAATAATAAATGGTTTTTATACTAAACATTTGATAACAAGACTCGCCTTGTTATTCGCTATTTTAAATGGAAACTAACGTCTAAAAATGGATATATTTTCTAATTAATGAGTTATTTAATGTTTTGAGAGCACGTTTATCGAAATGTGCTATTTACGAGCATTTAATACTATTTATGTGTTGTGCATGGGTCACTGATGACCTAACATTAATAGCGTCAATCCACGTAGATAGCGGACTTATTAGGTTGACAAATCTAATAAGAGCCCGTTAGGCACGTAGGATAACGTTATTAATGGGTGAATTATCCTTATGACTCGTTAGGATGTGACTGGTTTATAGAATAATAAGCGACATGAATAAATGATTGAGTTTATCGAATTGACGAATTCGATGAGGTCTAACTATTTATTCCGAAGCTTATTGGACCATAAAGCTTATCGCTTAGACGTCTCATTGTGTCGTTATGAGTCGCATTGTGGTCATTTGAGTACATTCATGGTGTCTTGTTGAGTCGATACACACACACGACGATACCAAACGCTAGAACTAAATGGTGAAACAAGATATTTTTGGAGATAAGAAAAGGAATACATTGGGGTATATAACGTTGAATTTGGGATTATATATTAATAATTGGTTTATATTAATAGGTTGTGCCGAGTCAGTAGTTGCTGAGCCGTGTTAGTTGTTATCTTCGTTGCTAGTTTTTGTTTGTGCTTTGCTTGCTTGAGGTGAGTTTCATAGCCCTACTTTTATCTCTGTTTTTAACTAAATTGGGGTGAGAAATCATGCTACTCTTTTGGACCTTCTTAAACTCTTTTGATTTGCTTATGTGTTGACTGTTTAGATAAATATGTGGTAGATGTTGCCTTAGTCTAGGGTAGCAATCATTTTGCTATGACACTGTTTCCTAGCTAAGTTTAGATATCTACTCTGACCTAGTCCAGGGTAGCATTTGTTCTAGGCCTTGCTACGACTGTGCTGGCTAGAGTCGCTTGGGGCCCTGCTGTGATATTGATTGTGTTATTGGTATGTGATTGGTGTGCTTATTATGTATCTATCTTAGTATCGCATAGCAAATAAACTCTTCTGAGGTCCACTATTGAATTTGTACTTAAACCTATGAACTCACCAGCGTTAGCTGATCTTTTAGCATGTTTTTCTTAGGTAATTAAGTTGATGTTTGGAATGCTCATTATGTGGAGGCTTGGCAATGGAGGCATGGTTGAAGGATCATATTTAAAATCTGATAATATTATGCGGACCTATTTTATAAATCATGTTGGGCCTTACATTTGACTATTTTGGGATGATTGTATTTGGATAATTAATTATGGGATTGGTTTTTGAACTATAATATGATTATCTTGTTTGCTATACTTGTGTGATGTGCCAATCCAGCTAACGCCCGAAAACTTGTTTAAGTCTTCCCATATGTACCGAGATTTGGGAGTGTTACACCTGCTTATATTGAGATCATTATCGCTTGACAATGGTAAATCCATCATTCGACACCTCCTTATCGCTTGACTAAATGATTGTTTAAATAGGCAAGAAAAACCCAACCAGAGGTACACGAATCTACAAATTTATGCAAAGGATCTGTCCCTTGTTTCGGATCTCTATGTCACCAAATCTTATCAAACGTTGATAGTTGTTATAAGTTGTCTTTCATATTTTATTTGCATTGTTTCCAATCAAGAGCTTAGAAAAGAGACAGAGGAAAACATGTTTGATCCCTGCCTATAATGTTAAACACTAAATTGGCTAAAACTGGATTATGAAAGGTTGAATGCAACAACATATCGAAAATACATTCTTCTTTTGTTTTGGTTGATTACAATTATGGTTGATTTATCACTCAATGAAAGATAAGATTTGAGTTCATTTCCAAATTGGAAGGTTCTTGCTAGCTGTTAAATTCATTTTTATAAAAATAATGCAAGTGTTTAGGATCCTTTTTATGAAATCAAACAAGAGATTTTACAAGATGATGAAAGTGTTTTCATACAATGTATATGAAATAAATGCAACTTAATTCATTAGGCTCGTTTGTAAAATAATGTTTATACCTTGTATGAAATGTAAAATAGGGTTCGAAAAAGAATGCTTGAAATTATAAATACCTAGTGACTCAAAAATATATTTTAAATATTCTCAATGATTTGTTAAGCAATGACTCTAAAATATACTTAATACAACACAACATCAATATTCGAACCTGTGTTGAAGCATAAGAAAACTCAAGATGTCGAAGAAGAGAAGTTTTTCGGGACCTCTAAAACAATTGAGGCACGGAACGGTTGAGCACCCTGCACATGCTCGAATCCGGTCTTAACACGCAAATAAATTCAAGTTTGCACTCATACATGCATCGGTGTATAAAAGTTTCGGGTTTAACAACCTAACATCAACAAATTTTTAGATCATGAAAACCCCGTAGGTCAAACTATATTATTGATAACTATTTATATAAAAGAAGTGATAAACCATTACAATGTGGAGATTCCTTGTACCTTAGAGTCCTAACTAGTGTGAGTATTCTATAAAAGTTTGGAATGAGCTCAAACAGAATATTAAGATCTCTCAAATTCTAGGTATATGGGATCAAATTGTCCTAATGATGGAAGATATGGTGTGTTCAAACTCAATATGGAATGTGTTAAACAAATTTATCATTGCTGCAATTGTTTACTACATTTGGAAAGAAAGGAATGACATAGTTTTCTCACAAAATTCTAAGACTGTTGATATGGTGTTACAAAGTTTTAAGGAGAAAGTAAGACTTCATATTATGAGCATTAAAGTGTGGAAAACTATGCATACATGTAAAGTGGCTGAGTTATGGGATATAGAGTTTAAAACATGAGTCGGTGATATGATAAGTTGTATTGGCAGTTTGGAATTTGGTTCTCAGATGGAGTATGTGGATATGCATTTTGAAGATTTGGATTCTATGATATAAGTACTGTCATGATGGTCTAATGTTTTCCCATGGTTGACTGTGAGGGGTATTTACAGCTGCATAGTTTGGCTTCAGTTTTGTTGCATTAAGGGGTGTTTGTTTCCTTGGATAACAGTAGCAAATTCTTAAGTGTTCTTTGCACATTTTGATTGCAGGCCATTACAACGTGGAGATTCCTTGTACCTTGGAGTCCTAACTGATGTGACTGTACCTATATTAGCCTCATAGTCTATTCTAGTTTGTCCTAGGGAGGAAACTGGAAAGCTATGGTTGGCTATGTAGGAGGTCTGATTCAGTATGAATGTACCATAAAGTAGGGTCTCCCATTGTGAAGGGTAAATGGTTTGGGTGAATGGTGTATGATGGATGAAATAGAGAGGAGTGAAAGATAATCCTTCTTGGTCCATTAGAGGAGGTAAAGGTTGGTCTTCCCTCAAGGAGTGTATTCCCAAGTGACTGAAGCCATTATTAGAGATGGAAATGTAAGTAGCTTGGTAGAGCTCTTGACTTGGAAGGGATATGGGTTCCTAACGAAGCCATACATCTTTCCCTCCTTGACTATTGTCTTGGGGGAGGGGGTGATATGGAAATGTAGTTAGATGGTATGATGCTTATAAAAGGTGAATCATCATTGATGAATGTTATGTGCTGTAATGGAGTATGCTCTGTTTTGATATGCTTTGTTTGAGTTTAGTGTTAGCAGATATGTTGGCTACTTTACCAGATATCGGATGTATCAGTTTATTTTTTTGTATCTGATTTGGGAATGCCCAATAATCATTTTTGTTATTCATTTGATGTACAAAATGTTTGGAAGTTGATATAAATTTCACCTTTGAACAAAAATAAAAAATAAATGTGAGAAACCAAGATAAAACCCTATTCTTTTTGTTATACTTTTGTCAAGCGTGTTTAAGGCCGTAAGGAGTGGAGGGTGACCTCTCACACATGTGGTGCCCTCTCACTCGTCACCCCATTCCACAAACAATGCTCACGCATGAGGATATGGAAAAAGGGAGGTGAAAGGTGACCGAGTCACCTCTCGGTTCTTGTGTTATTTTATTGTTTTGTATTTTGTTTGTGAGTGTGTGTGTTGTGTTTAGTGGATTATATTTGTATAAAGTATGTATTTTAATGAAAGACGATTGGTGGTATGACCACTAGGGTGAAAAGTGAGGGAGTGAGAGGAGAGAAAAATCTAAGGTAACGCTTATGTGAAAGATGAAGGGAGGGTGACCAAAAAGTAACCACTACATTTAGTTTAATATATTCATAAGGATAAGGATCTTTTCATGTTCATTTGAACATGATAGGTAAAGTTGTGCATGTTATAATTGTACATTGATATTATTGCAAAACACTTATTTTATTTTAATTCAAATGTACAATTACAATATGCACAACTTTACCTCTCATATTTATTTACTCAAAAGTAATTTGACTAACCCACTCCTAAAAACGATCTTTTTCTTATTAGGGTTTTTCTAACTTGTGCCCTAGGGGCACAAGTTAATCACAATAAAAGTACACCGGGACTCATATAAAAGTACACTTGTCTGTACTTTTATTTGGATCCCTATGTACTTTTTTATAAGCCCCGATGTACTTATGGTGTGCTTAACTTGTGCTTTATAGGGACCTTGAAGTTAGAAAACCCTTCTTATTACTCCGTATTATATATATTTTTTTATTATCAGATATTTCCCACATACCTAGTTTTGATGTTAAACATGTGTGTTACTGTATTTCATTCTTTTCTACTTTAGCATATGAATCGAAGGGTGACTTGGGCAAAGCCAAAAGCCTTGAGATTTGCCTAAAGGCCTTGGGAATTTTTTATTTATTTATTTTTTTTTTTGAACTTAGAAATATTAATAGAAAAAACTAATGAACATACAAATCACTCCTCGCAAGCGAGGTAATTTCATGAGGAAAAGAACTATCCCAACTAAATCCAGAAGCTGAACAAAACGCGTGAGAAACAACCCAGCGTGCTACTTTATTTTGCTCTCGCTTAACCCAAGAAAATGAAATCCGCATATTCTTTGCCCAAAAGCAAATGTCATCAATAAGAGCTGCAAATCTCCATGGTGGGTATGCTTCTGAAGATGATAAGGAGATTGCCATTTGAGAATCCGATTCCACAATAACATTTAGCCACCAGTGATTATATACAAGCAAGCAAGTAGAATGCACCGCAATGACCTTGGCATGGAAAGGAGAAATGGCACAACTTAAATCACCACGGACATAAGGAAGAGAACCAGTAGAATCACGAACCGCAATACCATAAGCAGACAACATTCTTCACATATTTAGTTTGATTATGTTCACATATTTAGTTTGATTCTGTTCACATAATAATAATACAACCACATGGCCATAACATGGGTAGGGCGGAGCATGGACCCTCCAACTCAATAACAGAGAGTGTGATAGCCAGGTTTACCCTTTTTTTTTTAATAAGTTTAGAAAAAATGGAACCAAATTTAAACATTACAAACTAAGTTTTTACCTTATTATTTCCCAACTCAATTAATAAGCTTTGTGTGAGAGGTTTAGGGTGCGTTTAGTTGGAGAAAAAATTCTCTTGTTTTCTATCTCTAATTTTGTAAAAATTTGGATGGGAAATTTATCTCCACAAAACACTTGAAAATATAGAAAATGCGTTTAGTTGATATTTGTATTTTCTATTTTGAAGAAGGGGAGGGAGGGTTGGGGTTATAAAGGAAAATAAGGAAAACAATTAAAATTTGTTTTCTAATTTTCCTTGTTAAATTAGGAATAGGGGATTTTGTGTTTTGCGAAACATTTTGTTGGAAAATCATAATTTGAACGCGATCTCTATTTTCCTTGTTTTTATTTTGTGGAAAACAAAAGTGTTTTCCCCCAACTAAACGCACCCTTAATGTTTTACCACCTAATGATCTTTATGTTTCGGAAATGAACAAGTGTATAGATGCATTAGTTCTTGGTTGTATTTATTAAAAAAAAAAAAAAAAAAAAAAACCCTTCATACTCATCTGTTAATATTTTTACAACTATAACGCACGAGAAGCTAAAATTAAACTTAAAAGCAAGGCAAAATTAATGGGTTGTGCAGTACATGGAACACGTTTTAAGTGTAATTATGGTTGAATACCTAAACTTGCTATTCTGATTTATCTAATCTATCCATTCATATAAGTTCAACGGTAGGTTTTGAGTCATTATCAATGCTATTACTTTGAGTTTGTTTGGACTTCTTTAGAACATTGAAAGATCATATGAGTTATAGAACGTGTTCAATTTGGGATAGAATTAAGACTTAAGTTTTAGTTTCTCAAGTTCAATTCGTACTAGATGCAAACAATCTTGAAGTGATCACGTCAACCTTTTGAAAAAGGAGGACTTTACCTGGTTTGAGTGTGTGTGGTGGTAGGTTCAAACCCTGTAGATTAGTCGGCCAAAAGGTCAGAAACCATAGTTACCTCTAAAAAAAACCCCGCTAAAAGAGTTCGGCATGCATAACTCATCCTCATCACTCCAAGATGATATCTTCCTGCGAGAAATCATAAACGCCGTACATAACAAGTCGTATGAGCCATTCAAGATTTCATCGAGATTGCACATCAAGGTCACATTACTTCCCTTTCTGAACAACATCCAAACCAAAAGAATCTTGCAATAGTCCACCCGCTATCTCTTCCACTTTTATACAAATTTACATAGAGAAGGTTTCTAAGAACCATGACATTTCATTTAAACAAGTTACATGATACATTAAAAGAACACACTTGCAAATAACTAGTAAATAAATTGAAGTGGGATAACTTAAAAGTAACCATACTTCAACAAAACCATTAGCTAGCTATGTGATCTGTAAAGCACTTGTTAACTCCTCATCACACTCAAATTCAACCATATATTCAGGCAATAGACAAGCTTCAACATCCATGCTTCCACCACCTTCCCGGCCCGGATATATGAGCATTTTCCCATCTGTCTTGTTCGAGCTCCCACTTCTAACACATACCGCTTTGCCTAACCCGAATTCACATCCATACATGTCAAACCGTGGTGAATTCGACACTTGTACAGCCCCTGGATCAACCCAAATATCCCTTTTTAATATCACTGGATTTTTAACCCATGACTCAACAAAACTTTTAACCACTGAATCGTTGTGATTTTTAACAGCTTCATGTAACCTCAAAGCCGCCCACCCTAGCCCATGGGTCATTAAATCGTTCACGGTTGCTGTGTCCCACACTACATAATTCGGGTTACCAAAATAATCATTAGGCAAAGGTGGATCCACCCTAGGTCGATTGTTAATAGCAAATCTACAAACAGTTTTAGAGTCGTGTGGTAGGTGTCGCGCACGTGTCATACACCTCCATAACAATGCAGAAACTGCTTGTAAACTTGATATTTTAGTAGTGTTACATTCAGCATTTGCTTTTGCCTTAAGTTTAGAGACTGAATCTGATGTGAAATGAAAGAATCTTTCTTTAATCGAATTAGTAGGTCCTAAACGTTCAGTAAACTGTTCATGATGAGTAAACGGTAAATTTATAATAGGATCACATCTCTTGTAAATCGGAGGCCGTGATATTAATTTGATATCACCTCCTTTTGATTTAAATAGCTCACTCCAAGTAGCCATAAAATGCCATAAAGTAGCCCCATCCGCGACAGCATGGTTAAGAGACATACCAATGAAGACTCCATCAACGAGTTCAGTCACTTGAATGGACAACAATGGCAATGTATGGCCGTCGTGGTTAGTAGCATCACTAAGGTCAAAAAGAGAGTGAACAAATGACGGTACATAACTCGGGGTCAAAATGTCATTGACAATCGCTTCACTTGTCGCGTATATAAACTTGGCCCCTGGGCTATTTTTGGGGTCTATGCAAATGACATAGGAAGGAGGATTTTCTTGTTTTTGAGTAGCTAAACGGGCTGCGAGTGGGTAGAAATGTGCGAGGGTGGCAGAGAGAGCATGTTGGAGGTCATTAAGTAACAAGGACATTGAGAAATCTTGATTTTTGGGCTTAGAGAATAGGAGACCATTTTGGATGTAGCCAATGTTAAGGAGTAAGAGCTCGAATGGTGTCAAGTGGATGATCGGTTGGTCTGAATGTTTTTGTAAGTTCTGTGGTGGTTTGATGAAGCATTCGGAGACATGGTTAACAATTTGGGAAGTCATGTGGTAAAGCAGAGTAAAATAAGAGTTTATATCTTAATAATGATTCTATAAAAAACCTGCAAATGACTAAAATATTGTTGAATCAAACAGGCACAACCAAGTAAAACACTCCAATACATATTTGAGCAATATAGAATAAATAAATCATGTTGACAATCTATAAACTTTTAACTGCAAGAACATGATGGTAAAGTTCTCACTTCCAAGAATTTTGCAGGTGGGTTTAAAAAAACTCTAAGTGAAAACAATAATGATAAAATATGAGTTAATATGGGATCCTACTTTCTCAAGAATCACAATTGTTAAGGTATAGTGAGAAATACCAAAGAGCCCGAACCAACTGTATGTGTTGCGTAAATCATGAACGCGCGAATTAAGGTAGTGACCGAAAGAAGCTTTTGAAGTACTATATATAGTATATATATACAGATGGTGGAATTTGAAGGTTGATGGTGGAGTGGGGGTGGTTGTTAAAAAAGTTTCAAGATGATGAATGGATAATGGTGTGGTGATGAGAGAAAAAGTCAAAAGAAAAAAAAAGAAAAAAAAAGAAAAAAATATGGGAGATAATAAAAAGTTTGTCTTATTTTGAAGAGATAATCAAAAAAGTCAGTTACAATCGGTTAAAAAAACTTATTATTCATTCCGCCTCAAAATTATAGTCCATATTTCTTTTTCAAGATGTCTAAATTGTTCACTTTACTTCTTAAGTAAAAACTAAAGAATAAAGTCAGAGAATATTCCATTTAAGTGATTGGAAATTAAAATAACCTCACTTTTATTATACTTTGTGATTTCTCTTTCATGACAAAAATTTTGAGACGGAAGGAATATTATTTATTTTTTTTAAAAAAATAAAATTTTAAGTCCAATGGTTTGTTTTTTTAAGGCAATAAGTTTATAAAAGAATGAATAGAAAAAATACAAGAAAATTAAACCTACACATTAGAATTTACTAGACAAAAGATCCAGCATAAAAAACTACCACATCTCTAGAAAACTAAAGTAAGATTTGAAATTTTATTCTCATATACTCTTTTGTTTCTTACACACCACGCAAGATATAAGATCGTCTAATACACCGCTTGCCATAGAATTAAATGCCTTCGCATGTTGATTACATGACCGATTTAACAAAAAAACTAACGCTCATTTGATCAAAGGACTAGTCAAAGCAAAAGTGACAACCACAACATTCACAAGGCACTTGACATAAACAAAGTGACACATTGTATTTGATAATATCCATTTGCGTATTATGTAATCATTATCATATTAAACTAGTTATAATACCCGTGCACGTACGGGGCTTTGACCAAAAAAAAAAAAATCTATTTTAATCTTTGAATATTGTGTCTTTAAAGGTAATTACATATAATTATATAGTTATAGGTTCGTGCACGCACGAAGTTTACACATAAATCAAATTTATTTTAACATTTTAGTTCAGTAAATACACATATAAGAATTTGCCTATGAAAATTATGATATAAGTACAACTAATACTTATGCATAAGTTTTTCATTATACACTAATATCCATTAGAATTTGGTAAAATTTTTGTAAAAATTTTTGTTAGGTAACTCAAGATTTAATTTTATTTAGCTGACAAAGATGTTGTTATTTAAATTTCACTACTGATATTATGTTGTATGCAAATTTAATCTATACTTATTTATAAAGCATGGATGACCTTCTCTCCTAATTAATATTTTAAGACCACCATTAATAAAATTTTAAGCAAATACAACTCATCAAACATAAGTTACAAGCATGTTAAGCACAAATAATTCTCATCTTAAAACACTATTTCTTATTTACAATTAATACACCCATTCACCAATAAATACAAATCACTAAGCACAATGTACACACAAATGTAGCACAAATAAAACTAAAAAGAAAATATTCTAACACATACAATTAATACACAATTTAATTCACCTCTTCACCAAAATATACAACTACTAGCCACAGGCCCGCCCGCTGGGCGGCTAGCTTCAAGAATTATTCAAGACAAAATTAGTAACATAGTTTTCAAGATATCATTAAACTTAGCATAATGTTCACAATAAAAATACGTTTATGTGAGTCATAATCGTTTAAGGAATAGAAACGAACAAAAGTACTCATAATATATGAAGAATCTCTTTATACACAAAGTTTGTTGTAGCATTGGTATAGTTACCATCTTTGTTACAACACAACACCTTAAGACCTTTTTAATCACATTCTTTTTTGAAAAAAAAATCCAAATAATATATATATCGAAACATTTAGTTACAGTAAACAATAAGAGGAGAAATATTCAATAGGCTCTCCCCTTGGGCGGCTAGCTTTAAGAGTTATTCAAGAAAAAATTGGTAACATAGCTTTTAAGGTATCCTTAAACTTAATATAATGTTCACAATAAAAATAAGGTTTCGTGAGTCATAATCGTAAAAGAAAAAAAAATACATATACATTATAGTCGGAAAAATAGAAACGAACAAAGACACTCATAATATGTGAAGAACCTCTTTCTACACAACGCTTGTTGTAGAATCAGTGTAGTTTCCATCTTTATCGTAGCACATGTATACCTTCTCTCATCTTGTAATAAGGCGTTTTGGAGTAGGTGATACTGATAACCCATTAATACCCGAACACAACTGAAGCCTTTTCTCGTAGTACCTATCACATTATCGCCTATGAATACTCGAATACTTATTACCTGCATGTATTAATTGTCTCTTGCCCTTTCAAGCCAACCTTTGTTACCTGTAAATATTCCAACTATATATATGTTACTACATTTAGTACATACCGAACACAACTGAAGCGTTTACTCGTAGTACCTATCACATTATCGCCTATGAATACTCGAACACTTATTACCTGCATGTATTAATTGTCTCTTGCCCTTTCAAGCCAACCTTTGTTACCTTTAAATATTCCAACTATATATATGTTATTACATTTAGTACATAGATAAAATTACATGTTAGTATATTGTATAGTTTATATAAATTATACATGCCTACATCAACACTTTCATTCCATCAAAAGTTTATACCAACTTTGATAGAATCACACCAAAAAAGTCATGTATCAAAGGCGTTAAATCAGATTTGAGCACCACTGCCCGTGGATAGTAACAACCTATACATCCCTGCAACTAAAAGCAAAGTTCAGATGATCAATAAACAACTCGAATCCAAAACACCACCATTCTATCTTTCTAATAAAGGTTGTCATGTTTTCATATTATGAATGTTTCTTTCAGCATTTATCATAATCTTTGAAATTTTGAAAACAGAAAGTGCAGAAACTTACCGCAATTGAGCTGGATTACCAGGAACTATAACAGCCCATATATTTCACTTGCTGAAAACTCTGGGAGACCCTCTGCACCTGGAGATTGTGATACATGGAAACATCATATCTGCCCCTCCAATCACATAGAGGGGAAACCTTACCGCCCTTTAGAATGAAAGCAGGTAGAAGATGAGGAACTTTCCATATGTTGGTTAAGACTCGAGTTTAAGGTCATAAATTTAAAACTTGATAACAATAAATTACCTATACTAAATGACACATCACAGCTATACTATCAGTAACTTGAAATTATAAACATACTTTATCTTAAATCTAATTTATGTCTAGATATGTATTTGTTCATTATAATTATCTTCATATTTTCTTTTATGAGATATACTCAAAAGAAAACAATTTAACATTGTTCTAATATATTAAAACATGAACGACTACATCATGAATAACTTATTGGGCATCTTCATTTCCTTGGTTTTGCAACAGAAAATATAGTAAGAAAAGGAGAAATACCCGGGCAACAATATTAAGTCCATTCTCAATGAATGATGCATCTGTAGGCTGTTTTCCACTAATAACTTCAAGCATAAGTACACCCAAACTATAAACATCTGTCTTCTCTGTTGCTCTACCACTTTGCATATACTCTGCAATCAAAGTTACACACATGAATTGAGACGAATATCTTACAGACCTAACACTTTGTCGTCAAGCATGTTACTTTCTAATAAATCTGGTTTTAAAAAAAACATATTGAGAAGATTTTATTCATATAATATAAACTTTATGCGACTTACAACCCCCTTTTTTTATCTGATGATATGTATTTTACCCAATGGAGATTTATGTACCGAATAGAGGTGCCAATTTGTACCCAAAATCAAAAAAATAGGCTAAATGGGCAACTTTTTAAAAGATATTGGCACATTTAGCCCCCCTCTTCTTTTTCTTTTTTTTTTTTAATGGGCATGTATTGCCCATTTAGAAGTTAAATAGGCATAATGGGCACATGTTTTTCTCGAATATTAAATTGCGTTTAATCAAAAACTTATAGATATAGTATATTTAGTTACTAAAATATAAATGGGGTGTTATGTTTGAGGAATTATTTTGTCGTTTTTGGTCTTTTTTAAAGCGATTCGTATAACATGAGCTCGTCTGACCCGTGCCCGTTTAAGCTCGTGCCCGTTGGGCTAGTGCCCGTTTAGCCCGTTGCCCGTGCCCGCCAGGCCCGCCCGGTTTGCCACCCCTAGCGAATATGGAGATTACTGTAAGTACTGCTAAAGCATACCTCTTTGCAATGGAGAGGATTGCTCCAACATCAAATTCTTCAGCGGGATCGGCCTTGATTGTACGCAGCTCTTCATTTGTTTCACGGCCTACCTAATAGTCACAACTCAGTATATCAGAAGAAATATACAAATTTATTGCTGTAAAAAAATAATAAAAATAAAAAAAAATTAAAAGATATATACTCTGTGACTTAAAGGATTTGCAATATGAAATTTGAATGGATAACGGTTGCACGAACCTCTTGATGACCATTTCCGATGAGATCGACAATACTCTCAAGAACCTTCGAAGCAAAATTTGGACAAGGAAAGAATTGTATGTCTTGATCTCTCAAGAAGATCTATCATCAACAACTAACTTTTTCTCAGAACCGATGTTATCTTCCCATGTGTTCCAACTGAGATCACATGGCAGAGAAAGCTCGTCCAATAAAAGACTGGAACCATCTTTATCAATAACTATATTCTCAGATATTTCTGACGCTTGTGTGACACCGTTCAACTCTTCCATATCTTTCTCTGTGTACCTACCTACTCCACACGAATGCGATAGTTTTAATATATCTTTTGCCGTTAAAAAAAACAATTAAATAAACAGTGGATATACCATAAACATGTTAGATATCAGATTTATCTGTCTATGGAATTAAACAGCATGCTAAAATGAATCACCAAGTGATGCCAACAATATAAGCTAGTAATTATCTTTGGATAAAAGACTACTGCACAAAAGAGATTATCATTAGTTTACACACATAATACAATTTCAAGTAGTAGCCTTCACCTTTTAGTAAGAAACCATCTAACCAAAATGATTTGTTAAATGTAGACTCTAAAAATAGCGCAAATCAATAGTAGAACGAACCTGAGGTTTAGGGTAAACTTACTTTGTTTCTTCTTTAATTTGCTCACAGCAACTAACCTGAAAAAAATAAAGATGTATTCAAACAAAACACTTATTTAGTGAATTTGATACTGTACCAAACACCATTATCATGACATAAGTTAGTGGTTTTGTTTCACTACTTGTTGCATTAGAACCATTACGAGTGTCTACGGCAATCGAACAACGCAAAACATGGAAAAGTGGATCTATATCTCCCGCTCACTAATTATCAATTCATGATCCGTTACATACATTCCCCACGCAAACTTTGTCACACTCACACCTTCAATTTATCAAAAGGAGAAATGTAGAGTTTCAATAGAAAAAGATTACAATAAATAGCAAAACAGTTTTTCTTAATTTCTAATTTGGCCACCTGAACACAATAGAATCTAGCACATTTATTAGACGTCTGATCTTGTGCTACATTTCCAATATTTTATTCTTGTGCTACCTTTCTATGGTCGGGCTTAAGCATTTTTTCTAATACTATTACATCAATATACAACATTGTTTTTAGAAAAACACCAATATAATTAGTCAATGTACTATTACACCTATTTTCTATATGCTACTGTGACAAAATTAAAACATTAGGATTCTTATATGTCACCAAGATACCATACTTTTGACATTTTAACCAAATTAAACCTTGGCTGACAATAAGATATAGAAACTTTGCTTGACTTTCGAAAAAAGTGTCTAGTACTGTCTTAACCTGCAGTGTAATATAGCCTAGAAAGATCAAACTAAAATGAGATAATCAACCTATTTTTAAAGATCATTTTAGGATACAAAATGATGTTATGGATGAAACAAATAAAAAAAATCATAGTGCATATATATGAGATGATCTGGTTCAATAATTTAAGAAGATCACAACAACAAAAAAATTAATAATAATAATAATAATAATTCTAAGGATGTACAAATAATTTTCATACCAATTCCGTTGCATCAACTTTCTAAAAGAGAATGGTATAAAAAGATTGCAACTACAAATGCAATCAACGTTCTTTGCTACTTCTGGCTTTGTGAAAATATATAAGTATTTTTTAGCCTTCTAAAAATATAAATAAAGGTATTATGAAGCTCTAAGAGCAGACGTTGGCTGCGTTGGCTGCTGCCAAGTGCCAGCTCTGATTAGATTTATATGGATGGATGTCACCCTAATCATCATAATTCAAATATTATGATAGAAACAAAATGGAACAATACAATTTTCTTATATAAATGAAAGAAATGGTTGACTCGTACATACTAACCATACCCAAACGAAATCAGAAACTTACTCGTTTTGATCCAATATCCTAACCACCATACTCACTCATTTTACCACGTCTAATAATGATTACACAAACCAAATTTAGGATAAAGATCAAATAAAAAGACAAATATCCGTAAATTTTTTGACAAATAAAAGTCAACTGTCTATAGTCTACTTTATACATATCAAAAATCAACCGTCTATAGTCTACTTTATGTGAGTAACCCAAATCAACTGTCTATAGTCTACCTATTTCATCACATATCATCATCTTTATCTTGTATATAAATGACACACCTTAGTACCAAGGTCTTGTATATAAATGACATACCTTCGCTGTAACATATTGGATTTCATAAACACATAACAAACAATAATATGGGTCGAATTGTTTAGAGGTTTTAGAGAGAGAAAGTGGGAGCCTTTCTAGAGAGAGAAAGTGAAAGAAAACATAGAAGGTTAGATTAAGATGAATGAAAGGTCCAACCCTCTACCTTGGGAGGTAGAGGGTATATATAGTTACAAACATAACGACCTCCTATCGGCCTGTGGATCAGGTATACAGTGGGTAAAGACCCGTCCTTCCTCCACGGTGTTGCTCTAAACTAAACTACGCTACTAATTAACTAAATAACTACTAAATAACATAAATAACTACAAATCTACGAGCTAACATATGCTAGACCATTATTGGGGTGACCGACACTTTAACATGGAATTTTCAATTCCTAACAATCTCCCCCTAAGGGAGGTCACCCCATGAAATACATTTTGCTTCCTAGCATACTTTCTTTGACTTCGTTCTTGAGCTCGTAGACTTGAATTCTTCAATTTCTACAATCTTTGTGCTTTTGTAGCGATTCTTCAAAGTCAGCACTGATTTGTACTTTTTAAGTGGAGGCCTTTAAACTGATCCACATCTTTGATGATCTTTGAGCTTTCTTTGAAATCATCACCCACGATAAATCTCTGGATCATACTTTATTGTGTTGCCATCATGTGAAGTTGTGACTTTCGGACCGACATGCTCACACTTTTGAATCATGACATCTTTCCATCGGAGTAGCGGAAGCCTTACTGGTTCATGATATTTGCGGCAGCGAAGCAGAAGCATAATATGAAATATCAGAGCCAGGTTATGTAGATATGCATCAGTCATGACTTCTTCAAATTAAGTGTGGATCTTTGTGAGCATGCGGCTTAGGATAGACTCCTCAATTCTGATCAGCTGCAACCGTCCAAATGTACCTGCAAACAACAGTTAGCAATAAAACACACGAAAGTGTCTTTGATCACTTTCGTTGAATTGAGGTACACGGCCCACGGTTCCCGTTGATCGATATAAGTACTGCATGTGATCGGTAGGATTCGAAGAATCTCCTTGACAGGGTTTCGCAGTGTTCTAGCTTTCTCAAACCGGAACGTCTCAAAGAAGACAACACGGAGTGAGTGAACCAGCGAATTGAGATTCACGATTGATGAAAAATGGATTTGAAAACAATCGCGTATTGCTTAGAAGAAAGAGTTTTGCAATACAACGAAGGTTTTATGAGAAAGATCAATTTTCAATCAAAATACTTTTTGTATTTGAAAAGAGTACACATTCGACGTGCTAGAGAAAAAAAAGTTTTTGCACATCGAGCGGTTTTTCCAAAAGTATTTTTTCAATCAGAGATACTTTTGAATTTGAAAACATAAGTACACATTCGACGTGCTAGAGAAAAGAAAAGATTTGCACATCGAACGGTTTTTCCAAAAGCATCCGTCAATCCATTCCTGGACCAAGGTTGATTCACGAGTGAATCGCCCCATCGTTTCTATCCAGTTGTCACATGGTTGATCTATAGAATAGATCTCACATGCCACTTACCAGGAGCTTGTTTGATGTTGGCTCCAGAAGGCTTTCCATCTTCATTGTGAATATGTATGCATATCACTCAGATGTTCTGGCAATACCACAAGGATAATGCGTAGGACTCTAAATATATGCTTACTTTCCACATTGTGTGAAACAACAAGTCTTCATTAATTAAGTGTCCTAATGAGATATTGTGGACGATCTCTTGGCTCTAGACTCAAATCGTGCAAATTTGGTTCCTATGCCGGAGACTAGGGAGAGGGTCTCCTTCTTCAATATCAACAATCTCTAAGAGAAAGTCGATAGATTATGTCGGTTCCCCGTGAGAATGAAACAAGCCCTTTTAAGAGGAACTTGAGTAGCTTGGGAAGTTTAGTGCAGGTCGTCCACTGGGTCCATGATGTCTTGTCTTCAATACCAGTGTTACCTTAGTAACACCATTAGCATATGTATTGAACCCGGTTACTGCCCTAAGGTTGAATTATAGGAGGGCTATTTCTTTTCACCCTTTTCTCATTCATTTCTTTTTCATTCTTCAACCCCTTCAGTGCTTACCAAGACTTCATTACTAGAACCTTGTTGGGTTTATTCCAGTACTAGCTCAGTCTCAGTCCGCACTCTTCCCATATCTCATTTTTCTCCTTTTATCAATATACCTAAGGACTCTACACTATCTAGTGGATTGTCCCTGGGTAGATCCCTCCGGTTCTGGCGGATCATGGGAACGAATACCTAACCTAACCATCCTTATAACACCATCATAAAGTAAAATGGTTGGTCTTTTGGTACAGTTCATTCTTCCTTGAAACCAATTGAAAAATCATTTGGAAAAACAATCAAGGTACTTGTGATACGAGATCAAAGCATTTTGTACCTTAATAGTTTTGATCATTTAGAAAACCTCCCCCTCAACATGTGCATATGATTTAGAAATTGTTTAGCACATGGAGGCAAGAGGACTTTGAAATATTTTCTTTGATCACAATTTTCATAGAAAAAGCCATTTGATTTTCTTGGTAAAATTCTCCCCCTCAATATGTGCATAGGATATTTGAAATCATTTTATCACATAGAGGCAAGAGTTCTTTTGAAGCACATCCACAATCACAAGCGCCATTAAGAAACCATTTTAAAACTCAATCAAGGTACTTTATAAATCACTTTAAAAAGCTTTTGTACCTCGATAGTTTGTTTGCTCCCCCTCAATATGTGCTTCAAGATTCGAAAGCGTTTAGCACATATGAGAGAGCACTGCAAATTAAATCAAAGCGATCACCTTTTATCAAATTTCATTATTAAATCACAAATTCTCCCCGATCAAAAATATCAAACCCTTTGAGATTTTGGATCCCAAGTGATTTAATACGGTTTAGAAAACATGGGAGAATATGTGGCTTGGTTTAAATACTCATCATGTTTTTGGATAAATCCTCCTCCTCAACATGTGCATTGTGTATGAAATCGTTTGGCACATGGAGGCAGGAGTGCCTTTAAAGGACTAAAACCAATTCCATTTAAGCAGATAAGAGATTTAACTCACGATCTCAACCCCGATCAAAATTTCAAACCTTTTGAGATTTGTGATCCCAATTGATTTAAATCATTTAAAAGATTTTGGGGAAAGACGTGGCTTGATTTAACTTTGAAAAATGACAGATAAGGACCATTTTAAGACATTAAAGATTGTTAGTGTCGGGTATGATAGTTTTAAGAGATCTTTTAAGTAAAACAAAACAATTTCACAATCAAACAAGAACAGAAAAATTTCATTTTGAAAGACCTTGATTTTAAAGAAAAATCATACCATGACATAACATTAAATCTTTAGATCACCACTTACTATCGTACAAAACGAAACTTTTGTGAAGAAATATCGTTTGAAAATATTTTATTTTAAATCACTCTCCCTCAATCCATGACAGAAGTCAATAATTGAGTGACTTAGGTTTTGATAAAAAGAAGTCCGGTGATTTTCAAAATTCAGTTCAATTTATTTTCAAAACAATATTTTTCCATTTTCAAAACAATTTAATCAAATTATTCAAAATTGTTTAAAAATGGTATCCTGCACAAAAATACGTTAGGTGGTTGAGAAGCTTCGTTGTTGTTCTTTGTAGGGTTTGGAAGAATAACCGTCTGCTGATGCAGTGAGACTTCTTCTTACGTTGCATTTTGAATGCCAACTGAGGTCAAATTAAGCTCTGTTTCTTCAATCACTTAGAAGAAAACCATCTGCTGATGCAGTGAGACCTCTTACGTTGCATTTATGCCAACTCTCCATAGAAGTCCAATTAAGCTCCGTTTCTTCATTTGTCAACCCAAGATATAGTTACCCTTTCCTTTCGGCATCCAATCATCATATTATGTGGGATCCGGATCGGGAACATTCTTATACCAAGATACCTGCATACGTTAGTGAACACACATACAGATATATGGTGGTCGACATCACCCAAACAGCAATCGACTAATAAAAGTCAATTCAACATATCAATCAGTTCATATAAGGTATGGGATTAATGTGTTCATCAAACTCTAATCATCTAAACCTAACAATCATATCCTAGAAACCTAGTCCTTCAACATAGGCAATTATCATTTTTAATTAAGCACGTAGGATAATTAAGAAAGCCCGTTAGAAGATATAGATTTGAAAACATTATCCCCCTCAATCAATGACTCAATTTATAAAAGATTTTAAAAGTGCTGAAGTCATTGATTGAGTTTCCAATTTTATAAAACTCTGAATCTGATTGATTTTAAGCAACTCATTTTCCACCATTTTTGAAAACACAACAAATATTTTTCTGAAGAATTTTAGACGGAAAAACATTTGTGTAGGAAAAGCAGTCTTTATGACGACATGCTTTCCTTGTTTTGTTTTAGGATAAGTGACCAAAATATTTGAAAAATTGGTTTAGCGCAACACTTTCCTTTCATGAAGAATGGGTTGCTATCAGAAATAATAGCAAGCCATAGTTTTAGCACGGGTTACAGTCTGAAATAACTGCAAGCCATATTTTGAGACATGTTTAGAAAAGAAATATTTACACCTCCTGCTCGAACTTCATCTATGGTCCCGTGCCATTATTGAATGACATTTCTAAGACCGTAGATGTTATCGATACCAGAAGACATGTCATGAGAAAACATATTTTTGGTATTTTTGAAATTTTCTGATTTTTATGGGATTTTGTTGATTTTATATTTTTCTATTTTGTTTTTGTTGGTTTTATAATTTTGTATATATATATATATATATATATATATATTTTTTGATAAATATTTACAAGGATAGAGTAGATGATATAATTTGAAAAGATGATGATACGAGTACCGAGATAAGGATATCGAACAGCACGTCGTAGAAGATAGAATTCGTCATCTCTTAAACTTCCACCACCAAAGCTTTTGAGACTCTTGAATGGACGTCAGAAATTGAGCCTGCAGAAAGTGAGACTTTGGTAGCTTCCCCTCATACCGTCAATCTTCGAATAAAGACCATTTTCCCAAGAAGAAGAATGAGAAGAGAAACAGTCTCATTGAATGAAGCTCAGCACCCGAAAACACAGAGAACACCGAGGTAACAAGTTAAGACATTGATCGTCTTAGCGGTTATCAAATCCGGAATAACGATGAAGACCGATCACATGAACTTTGTGCGTCCCGATGTACACATTACTCTTCTAGATTGACCGGTTGTCATATGCGGGGAACAATACATCAACGTCTTCATTTTACCAAATGCATTCCAGTTATCTTCCATATAACCAATCAGCCCATAATGTACACAAGTACCCAACCAGAGTAGAGACAACAACATCACACTAACTGGTTGAATCACTGATCTCCTATGCGGATGTCAACTCTAGAATGACTGATTAAGCTCGATCATGTGAATATGTTGTCCGACCCTGATGTACACATATA
The DNA here is from genome assembly GCA_910596185.1 of Chrysanthemum makinoi. Taxonomy (NCBI): domain Eukaryota; kingdom Viridiplantae; phylum Streptophyta; class Magnoliopsida; order Asterales; family Asteraceae; genus Chrysanthemum; species Chrysanthemum makinoi. Next base: position 174,976,492 of record OU343224.1, read on the forward strand.
TCTCCCCTGATCGTTGCGATCTCATCAGAATCATCATTACATTGTGTACATGAAGCACTAACCGGAAGCACTTTATCATAAATCATATAGAAGATGTCGATATGCAATATCATCTCACGAACCAAATATTCTTCTCACATTTCTTCTAACTGAACGATGAAGTAACACATACCAAAAGTCTCCAGAGACCATTTCCTCCAATTAGTTGGAATAATACACCAAAGGCTACGAGTTAAACACTGAGTTTCTCTACGGTTATGACCATTGTCTTTCCGGGATAACTTCAATCAGGTAGAAGTGTTAAGTTCATCATGTGTACTCGTTGTGCTTTTAGATATATGTCTCCTTCCCCCTTGATGGTTTTGATACCTCAGATTCAGCAAAACATAATATACCCAAAAACTCGAAATCTTGTGAGAAGAACTCAAATAGCCCAAATGAATCCTGTGAGAATCAACTGCAACGGAAACTCTCTCTGACTATCTTTATCAACCCATATGTAGACAATTTGAAGTGACCAGCGATGAAAAATACCCGATATACCAAACTTGAAACTGAAGTCAAATTTCCACATTTGTATCTTAAGCTTGCACTTAATAATGGAAGAACGGTGTCGAGAATTTATGCTTCAAGCAAATTCCTAAGTCCTCACTACTCAAGCATAGTATGAGACATTAACACCTCTTGCGATTATCCACACTGACATATGCGTGTGACACTGAATAAAACAAAGTAACTCCTAATAGTGATAGTTAACCAGGTCTTCAACCATCCACCTCGACTACTGGTAACTAGATAACCCAAGACTTCAACTCAAATTCTTAAGCCCGAGCAAGTTTATCAAATAAGAACACGCCTTTGTGAATGTCAACTTCAACCTCAAATAAGTGATAAAAGAGTAACTTCGAAGTAATCAACTTGTGTCAAATGTCCAACACTTGAATAAACATACAATCGGATGAACATTGACCCAATGAATGAACCGGAGCAAATGTTTCCTCAACATCAATGCATTCTTCCTCAAGGTATACATGTAGAAGCTGATCTGGAAGATTTACTAAAAATGTCTTCTAGCGGATGAGGAAGTCATTTTTCCTTAATGTTCATATGGTTGATTTATAGCGTGCACAATGAGAGGAACAATAATCCATGAAGATTTGGCAAAGGAATACCAAAGAGCGGATCATTATTCATGAACAATAATCCGTGAAGAGTTGGCAAAGGAATACCAAAGAGCGGATCATTATTCAGTAGTGCAACTATAATATCATGATAGTCATTATCAACGCCTTGTGAAGTAACTGGAGATAAGGTTTCTTGAGAGTTCTGAGAAGTACTTCTTAGATGGTGAACTAGTTGAGTCAGTAGAAACCGGAGCATGAGCTTCAGAAGCTGGATGATCAACATTCGTTAGAGGTTGGAAGTACTCATAAAACATATCTTTGAAAAACAATGAATCCCAAACAATGAATCCCAGTTATCCTTAGTAATTGAAGCATTAGGCGTAGGAGGAGTTTCATAAAAAATAAATAAATGAATCATTGCTAAAGAATATGAACAAGTCTAATTGGGGATTAAAATTTGGCTTTTCAATCTCCCCCAATTAGTGCTCTCCCCTAAACTGACGAAGATTTTCAAGTGTTCTTCTCAGCCCGATTTAAGAAGAAGTCTTTAGATCATCAAATGCAATTCGTCTTTAGTCTTCTAATCATGTAGCAGAAAATGTAGATTAGACTATAGACGACCTTCTTCAAGATTATCCGAATAGGGAAATAGACAGTTAACATCTTCTTCACACCAAAGGCATTCCAGTTAACTTGTAAGTAGCAAATCCCCTTAATTAAAATCCCTCCCAATCAAACAAGAACAGAAAGATGTTCATCAAAGAAATCAGCCCAGCAACTAGAAGCACTTTGTCATTTAATCATATCAGCCCATGTGAAGATGTCAACCAACGGCTCTTTGAAGAAACTACATGTGAAGATGATCCGATAAGAAGAGTCTCGGTTCTTACATGAGTTAGGAGCCGTTTGACCATATATTCTCAAATATCAATCAATCATGCAAAAAAAAATTCACACTTCTTCTCCCCCTCAAGAATTGCATATGGAGATGTCATTCTTGATTAAACAAGTGATTATAATTCAAATGTATTATATTCACACTTCTCCCCATAAAAGTTAGCACAGGATGTCGCCATATTCATTATATTGAGCAAGTGGAATAAGAGTAATTATTAGTAGTCCGATTCACTTGATGACTGAAGCGCGTGGAAAAAGCATGAAGCATGTTGAAGAAGAATGTCGATGAGAATGGTCATAAACATGAAGATTTCTCTTCTTATGAAGATAAAGCGCACTGAAGCGTACACCTTTCTTTTCTTTGAGGAACGGGGCCTGAAGTGTTATCTGCAGACACCATAACGATGAAGTACGAGGCCTGAACTGAACTGAACAGACGTCATAGCCGAAAGAATATCAAGATTGAGTTACTTGAACCCGTGAGTTATGAGATATCAATCCATTTGTAATCCATACTTTAAGCCAGTCCATGTAGTGAAGGATCGAAGTATCTGCAACTGAGGAAGGACTACCTGCACTAACATTACAAGCTTGATTGCATATATATTGGTTAGTGACATTAGTATCCAAACCCTTTGGTGTTTCACGGTCAACCTTGATTTTGTCATCGAAAAACTTCCGGTAGGAATCCACCTAAGTCCAGCATCCTTAAACATTCTACCCGATGCTATCCACTTATGGCAAGGTCTAGGATTGTATGGCTTCTTATGCATAGTGGAAGACTTATCCATGTTCCTAGTTTCCAAAGATTTAGCAGTTGGTATCCATCTAGGCGAAGTTTTTGGCTTGTTTTGCTTCACAACATGTTGAACCTTAGTCACGTTAGTAGTCTTAGTGGATTGTACCTTAGCATGTGAATAAGGAGAATTTCTAGTTTTGTTTTCTACATGCTTAGCATTCTTATGCACATAACTACTATTAGATGCACGCCAATCCCTAGTCTTTTGAGTGTTCCTATGTAGTGGTTTACAACTACTAGTAGTGCCTTGAAATCTCGTAGAATTTCTCACCCTAGGTCTTGCACCTAAAATTCCGTCTTTTCGAATCTGTGCCTTTTTCCTAGCTTTTTCTAGATAATAGTTCTTCCACAAGTCATTCATATCATATGAATTATGGGTTTTAATGCTTGGTTTTGACACTGTTTTCGAACTAATCCTAGAGGTGCTGGGAGTAGAAGTGGCTACGTGTTGAGGGTTAACGGAGCTAGAAGCCTTATTCTTAGGTAACTCAGGTGAAGTGACTGGTTTTGACAAAACTTATTTCTCATCAACTTGGGAGGCAAACCGTGTTTTTGAAAATTTTGGTCTTTCGGATATAAACGCAGTAGGCTGCCTAACAATGGACCGGTTTCTAATGGGATGAGAAACTGGTTTCCCCAAGGTTGATGGTTTTGTAAACTTAGTATTCACACTTTTCCCTACAGTTTTCCTAAGCTCATTTTTTAAGGCAACAATAGCGAAACTCTTTTCCAGAAGTTGAGCTTTGAGATCATCAATTTTTGCTATCAAAGAGTTTGTTTGTTCTACTGATTTAGTTCTAGCATCTTTGACAGAGTCACTTAGTTCTATGTGATGCTTTCTCAAAGACTCATTTTCCTTTAGTAATTTAGCCACATAAATTGACAGTTCATTATTTCTTGTTATAATAGCATCAATGTCTTGTGTATTCATGACTAAATTACTTTTCTCATTCAAGACAGAGATATGTTTCTTCAGATTGTAAATGGTTGACTCTTTGTCTTGAAGCTGAGCTTTCAAAGTGTTAATTTAAAAAGTTCACGGAATTCAGGAAGTCCCGGTTTTTTACATAGTTTGTTAAGTTGAAAACTTTCTTCTTTACTCTGAATCGCGATTTCAAGTGAAATGCAATGTTTTTCAAGATTTGAGAATTTGTTTGAAAGTTCATCAAAAGCCTTCTTATCAACCATATCTTTTGTTTTGAAACACTTAATCTCAGACTCAGCCTCAGTAACAGAACATTTATGAAAGTTATGTTCAGCATCATGATCAGTTTGTTTAAGTACTTTAGCAGATGCACTATGTTGAACGATAAAAGGTACCTCATTACATGACTCTGTTCAATTTTGGTCGATATCTGCATCCACATCATGTGTAACAAGAGTCACTGAACATTTGGCCGTTTCAAGCTTATCTGTCACTGAGCCTCTGTATTCGGTGTCAACTGATCCAACATCCGGTGCCATACCGGTCTCAACACAACAATTTATTGATTGTACCCGAGATTCATTCGCCTTCGATTACAACATCCACTTTTTGTGAGACAGGAGTCACTGAGCAGCTGGTTACATCATTCTTTGTTGTTTTTGATATTCTGCATTCAGCAACACCCGACCTTTCTGATACATTACCCGACTTATCACAAATATCTCTCAACTGTACCCGACTCTCATCTACTTTTGCATCTTTCTGAGTAACTTCCTCAATATACTTCTCCACATTATCCATGAGATGGATAAGTGTCTCCGTGAACACGCTAATTTCCATTCCAGTGTGTCTCTTGAAGGACATTTCAGTCATGTCTTGATCATAATCAGATGTGAATTCCCTTCTAATGAATGACTGAAAGTGTTTGTAGATCACTTGAAGTGCAGCGCTGGAACTATCCTTATGAACCTTCTCTTTGTCAAGTTGTAGCTCCAATTGCTCTAGGTTTAACAGCAGAGTTCCTGTTAATGTGGATAAGTCCTGACGAAAGAGGGCAATACATGTTCGTTCCATTGATGTGGGTAGAAGTAACATGAGGTGAGAGTGAAGTTTTTGATAAGGTTCAATGCTGCTTTCCTTTTGCATGGCATTCTGTAGCATTGACTGGTGCATTTCGGTCTTTTCAGAGTCTGAACCCGGAGATATCACAACCTTATTGATTGATTCAATCATCTTTAATCGTTCAGTGTAGCATACATTATCGTTGTTGTCCACATCATCATACAATTTAAGCACTTCTGAAATCACTGGGTCAGTAGAATAAGACATGATGTGGTAGTATGCACGGGATTTTACAAGTCTATGATTTAAACCGAGAAATAGAATCTTTCGCGGGATTTTACTAAATCAAGAAGAAACCGTGATACAATGACCAATAGAACGAGTTAAGATAACTGATGGACCCACACAATGATAGAGGATTATGTGTTAGGAGTGATGATTGTTTGAAGGATTAGCTGAAGTGTTATTTGGTTGTGAATTGGTTTTGTAAATGCACGTTTTTACGGTGAAATTTAGGTCTAAAAACTTAAAAGCTCAATAACTTCCTTTCGGAGGGGATTTGGGTCTCGAAAAATTCGTTTCACGACTTCGTGGTGAAACCTCACAATATTCAGGCTGTTCCGGTCGTTTTGACAGGTATTTCGCTGAAAACGGAGTTACGGATCAAAAGTTATGGCCGTTTGAAGTTTTGACGTAAAAAGTCAACTTTGGTCAAACCTCTTCTTCGAAAAAATTAACCAAGTCGCTATAACCCTTGAACCAAGTCGCTAAGTCACCAAGTCGCTATGCACCAAGTCGCTAGGCACCAAGTCGCTAAGCACCAAGTCGCTAAGCACCAAGTCGCTAAAGAGCAACTCGCTAAGTATCCAAGTCGCTAAGACACAATCAAGTTGCTAAAGAACAACTCGCTAAGCACCAAGTCGCTAGCAAAATTTTGACAGCAAGTCGCTAAGCACCAAGTCGCTAAGTTGTCAAGTCGCTAAAGAGCAACTCGCTAAGCACCAAATCGCTAACACCAAGTCGTTAACAAACTTAAGTACAAGTCGCTAACTTTCACCAAGTCGCTACCCGTAGTGGAGAATCCACCAACAGTACTTTTTGTCTGCTTGTCTCTAAATCAAGTCGCTAGGACCAAATCGCCGCCAAACAACACTGCAACTCGCTGATTTTTTCTAAAGCAAATCGCTAGCAAGAAAGTTATACCGTGAGCCAAGTCGCTAACTTGAAAAACTTCCAAAACACACTTTTCAATCTAAAACAACCCAACCACGATGATTCAAGCCTTCCAAATCAAAACCTAAACACTTATGATGATCTTAAACACAAAAGTACAATCAAAATCCAAACTTTAACACTAGAAATCAACCAAATGATGCAAACACCACTAAACTTTCTCAAACTCAAAAACCACCTAAAAACCACTAGAAATCCAAAGATATGTAAGAGATGATCTAACCATGGCTCTTGATACCAATTGTAACATATTGGATTTCATAAACACATAACAAACAATAATATGGGTCGAATTGTTTAGAGGTTTTAGAGAGAGAAAGTGGGAGCCTTTCTAGAGAGAGAAAGTGAAAGAAAACATAGAAGGTTAGATTAAGATGAATGAAAGGTCCAACCCTCTACCTTGGGAGGTAGAGGGTATATATAGTTACAAACATAACGACCTCCTATCAGCCTGTGGATCAGGTATACAGTGGGTAAAGACCCGTCCTTCCTCCACGGTGTTGCTCTAAACTAAACTACGCTACTAATTAACTAAATAACTACTAAATAACATAAATAACTACAAATCTACGAGCTAACATATGCTAGACCATTATTGGGGTGACCGACACTTTAACATGGAATTTTCAATTCCTAACATTCGCATATCGTTATCTTTGAAAGAAATATTCCAAATTTTCCTTCAAGTAGACATATCTGATATCGATCCACCACCACTCGTATGTCAAAGAACAGACTTTCATTTCTTGTTTCAGGATATAGTTTAAAACCCATCATTTATTCAGGAAATAAACATAAATATATCATTTATTACCTCAAATTTTATATTGTAAATCTTTAGATAATCATAATTTGTCAAACACTTAAAAAACCGATGTTGTAATTGTCACAACTTTAAATCTCACAATCACATCCAAACACTCTCTACTGGTCATGTTTTGTTTCAAGTTATTGACTTCAACTATTTCATTATTTCATATAGCACCCTATCACCTATGGAGGCAGTTTTCCAAATCATCCTAGCTACCAATAGAGTACAAACCTAGCTATCAATAAAGCAGGGCAAATTGTAGATTTTCATACTCAGTTTCGTGTTAACAAACCCTCCATATTTTTTTAGCACATAAGTACAAACCTAGCTATCAATGAAGCAGGGTAAATTGTAGGTCAGCTGATCTTCACCCAACACGAAGCACAATATGTATGCTAATTAGTTTTTCTTGCATACCGATTGTAGTCACCACCAGCACACCTTCCTTCGACTGTTTTCTGCCCATCTACAATTACAAAAAATTGCTAGACAGGTAAGCTTTCTACCTAATTGCTGATGAAAATAATAAAAAAAAACATAAGTTATGTACTGACCTTTGAGCTGCGAGAAAAAAGGCTCCTGAACATGAAGTTCAAACTCCACAATCTCGAGCAACTAATTATAACAAATAAAAATATAAGAATATAAAATTTTGCGTTAACAAATACTAATTGTGATACATAAACTGAACGAAGTTACATCCTAACACTTACTTTTATCAGATAGGATCCTTTTTCGCGAATAATCTTATTCCACTCGTATTCTTTCTGTTTCACCAATGGATCTTCACTGATCATGGGCATATCAGCACACATCCTAGGAATAGAACCGGATAATATCGACTTACACAAAGCTGATGCTAATACTTGTATAATGGATAAGAAGGAACACCTTCTAAACGACCTGGAGCAAGAAATCAATAACAAATTGACACTTTAATATGAAATTCAACATACTATTTTCTCCCAAAACCAAAGTTTCTCATTGTCGTCATTAAACTTAGTAAAATCCTTCCATTTTCATTATTACTTATGTCATAAAATAGTAAAAGTACTTTCTCATCTGTTCCATGCTTATGATTGTCGAACAAATCAAAATAGACAGAATTAGATCGAGACTGCAAAGTTTAACGATTACGCAAATATAACATTTAATCTAAGTTCAGAAACATAATTATCATGAAATGTTATACAATAACCAACAAATAACCATATAAGTAGAAATCATATGAAGTTGTAAATAATAACTGATTATCAGTTAAAACCCTTTGTTTTTCATTCAGGCGTTTCATCAAACGCTTAGTATGCATCCAATCTCATGACTTACATAGAATTACTTTCCACTTGTGAAGATGAATTCAAATTCATAACTTGACCTGTTCACGATGAATTCAAACGCTTAATATGTTTTTCATACAAATTACATCAATTTATCAGATCGATAAAGCTAATTAAAATCACCAAATGAGAAATACCTGGATTAAGAACATGAAGATATACAAACATCCCATAAAAAAACACATGAATTTATATTGTTCTTCCAAGGATTGCCTCGGATATGCAGTAGACCACAAAGTTATATATACTCACTTCAGTTATTTGTTTCGAAAATCACAAGCAGATAATAGAATAATGAGTAAATGATTTGAAAAATGGAGGGTGTATGTACTATTTTGAATTGGGGAAAAGATCGGGGGATTGTGATATGGGTTAGGGTTTGTGAAAAGGGATCGTGGTTCTGATTTTGATATGTTTCTCCAATTTTTGTAACAGATTATGAATTATAGCATTGAATTTGATAGAGTTTTACTTCAGAAATTGTTCAGAGTTTTTGGGGGAAATGGTTGAGTGATAAATGCTTGCATAATTATATTTGATCGGACGATGCATAGAGTTTTGGGGAAAAATACCACGTGTCATTTTTTCATATTTTTAGGGTAGATCTGATTCAAACAAACCCTCTTTTATATAGAGTAAGGATTTAACCCTAATGTACAATCAAATCAAGCTAATAAGCCAAGCACTAAAAAATAAATCCTTTAGGCTGTGATCGATCGGTTTGGTCGCCGATGTGCCCGCATGAGGGTCAAACTTGGTCGGTCGGCTCCAAAAATTAACGAAGGGTTCGTCCTTTCAACCAATAACTCCTGGATGTTTTTGTGAGACTAACCACTTAAACTCAAGTTACCACAAGATAACCGAACCAAGTGGGTTTAACCAAGACTATCATAAGTACAAGAAAGTCCAACGAAAAAAAAGAAAAAAAGAAAAGACAAATGAAACTTATTGTCTACAGCGAGCAACAAGATCAAGCCACTCCCCATCTCACAATCCTAACTAAAAAAAGCTTCACAACATTAAAAAAAAATGATCTCAGATTGTGTTATCTCTTATACAAATCTTAAAATATTATTCTTAGCTTGAACTTCAAACCCATCATTGATCTTAAAAAGAAACAAAACTTCTAAGTCACGCCTACCTAAGACTTTTTCCTGTTACAAAGATCTTGATGCTAAAATCTGTGGGACACTACTAACGAGAACAAAAGTCATAGAGTGTGTTTGAGTGCTTGGTTATCTTTGACAAAGTGGGAGACGTTTGTGATGTATGGAGAAATAAGGATGGAAGTGTTGACTGTAATGGTGAAATGAAGAGAGATGGCGCCGTGTGACTGTTTAAAAAGTTATTAGGGTTAGCTGTTTCTTGGTATTAATATACTTATAAAAGTAGGGTTGTTAATTTAGGCTGGTAGCATTTTTTAATCCGAAAATATGGTTAGCTAATTTTATTTTATGGTATAGGGTTGTTTTGGGCTATAAAATTTTGACATAAATTTTGGATTTGGACTAATTAATTTTTACGGGGTCTGACTATCTTTTTAGGATACCTTTGTGCTATTTGATTGGTTAGGAGTTATTTTTCGAGATCACGTTTCGTCACGAGATCATTATGCTTCATGATATTGAGAAATTTTGGTCATTTGATCGGTTTGATAAATCACGAGGTCGCGTACTTATTTGACTTCATGAGTCGAGATGGTTGGTTGGTTGCATGATTCGCGAAGTTGTTTTAAATTAAATTATCATTATTTGTACGATTATTGTTAAAAAAAACATGTAACAGAGCAAAATTTGCTTGCCGCAAAAAATAGTCACAAGGTATTCGTCGCTGCATCGCGTGGGTACCCTGATAGTAGCACATAATGAGCGTTGATAAAGTTAAAGTATACTCCTTAAAGTTTTTAAAAAATGTTTTTCTAGATATTCTTATATAAATAAATAAGAATTACATGAGTCATTGTTATAAGTACAATCGCGTATATTTATTTTTGTATTAAAGTAACCCGTGCCTACAATTTGATAATTATATTCTCGTTTTCAGTAATTTAGTCGTATTTAAAATGTAAACTCATGTCCATATAGGTTAAACTTTTAAAAATGAAATAAATGAGTCCTTATTAAACGTATATAGTAAAAAAAATTGATACTTATAATCGTATGTAAATTTATATATTGTTATTTTAAAACAACAAAAGTGTATAATGTATAAGGGGGTATTTGTTTATAATCTAAAGTTATTAAAAAATATGGAGACTCATAATATTACACTTAACTCTATATAATTTTTAAATATTCAACCACTAAAGTTTTATTAATTACCCCCTATTTTTTTAAATTTTCGTTTTCACATATTTGACACCTATATTTTTATGTGTTTTTTTATCAACCAAATTTCTCCATCAAATTTATTAAAGTTTGACCAAAATTAATTTAACTTTGACTTTTATTAACCAATCACATCACACGATTTTGCTTAGGTGGCGAAATCGAGCTCTCCTATTGACCCTATTATTTTTTCAATAAGAATGAATTGACAAAATCACTCCGAAATAATGTAATTCTTTATTATATAAAAGATATTGTTAGTGCAAATGCTAAGATAGTTAAATTAAACAGATTTTTATGTTTTAAAATTACGAATATATAACTTGTTATATAATGTAAAATGTGTAAGTTACTCGTAACTTTAAATCATAAAACCTATATTCGTTTTGGCTTTAAATCAATCATAAAGTGATTGAAAAACAGTTTGATTCCTTTCATAAAAAATCTAAAAAATAAAAAACAATGTGAAAATCTTATTTTGGACTAAGATTGAAAATTTTTAAAACTAAATGTCCAAAACCTATAATACTTTCAACTTGAGACTAAAACTGTAAAGTAACCAATAATAGCTCCTCCAAAATTGTCAATTCACAAGGTTTTATATAATTGGGTCTGTTTGGTAGGGTTTTTTTTTAAGAGCTGTTAGTTTTTATTTATTTAAATAATCTCTTCTAAACTAAATAGCTTCGTTTGGATACATTAACTTCAAGCTTTTATTTCAAATAAATAGCTCCCAAATAAAAAGCTGATTCATGAAGCTTTTTAAATATTTTGGAGCTGTTAAAACTTTAAGTTACTGATATACCATCCAAATATTTGTTTATAATTATAGATATGTCATTTTATGTCATTTTACATCTTATAATTGCATTTAACAGCTAATTTACCAAACACTTTTATTGAAAAAAAGATGCAGCTTTTAGCTCATGTTAACAGCTTTGCAGTTTACAGTTTACAGCTCACAGTTTATAGCTTAAAGCACACAAGTTACAACTAGTTTTGACAAACATACCCTTGGTAGCTTGCATGCAGAGAAATTATCACTTTGTTTACGATTGCTTATTGATGGTTTTCTCACGGCCTTGCATTGGTGCAGTGTCTGCAGATATGGCTTCTTCTCAAAGGGAAAGTACTTTATTGAGCTTCGAAGGAGATTCTCAAAGGACACAGTACATATATTGATCAATCTGTAATTTGATATGCAACTATTTTCCTTTAACGTATGAAATCTTAGAATCTAAATAGCATGGATCTTTTAATGTTGTCGATCATTGTTGTTTTTGGAATAGGTACCCGTACGTTACAAGTACATCTGTGATTGGCATCAAGTATAAGGATGGTATTCTCATGGCTGCTGACATGGGGGCGGAGCTACATGAGGACCGGGAAGGGTCTCGGCCCCCTAGGCCTTAGCCCGTTAGTGTTTTTTTTCGCGATTTCATGTGTTTCGTCCCTCCCACGAAATTTTGTCTAGCTCTGCCACTGTTAGTACCCTTTACCCAATCAATATCTAGCAACTTTTAAAGGTAGGTACTCGATGTAATGAACCTAGGATTTCTTGACCATCGCATATTTAGCAACTTTTGGACCTACGGTAACGTCTTATGGCTACATGAAAATGTTTTATGGCTACATGCGTTGTCATAAACTTAACTGCAGATGCATTAAAAAGAATAGGTTGAACTACATGTAAAGTGTATTGTAACATTATAATATGGAGAAAACACGAGTTTTAACTTTGTAATGAATTAAATGTTAATTGCGGCTCATCTGATCTTTACCTCCACAGGATCATATGGATCCGCTACACGCTACAAGAGTGTGGAGAGATTGAAGCAAGTAGGCAAACAATCTCTCATTGGTGCAAGTGGAGAATGTTGGGTTTTACTAATCATAGCAATTACATTAAATAAGTATACATCATCAAAGCATGCAGCGGAAGTAATAGGAAAAATATTTGTAAATTAATTAACCGAATTAAAAGAACATGCGTATCTCTTAGCGAATCAAGAACACACGATATCAAGAACAATGAACGAACCCTAAACCCTAAAATTATGGTTTATAAATTTCGACCCTTTTAAAAGTCGAATACCAAGATACCCACAAACACAATTGTATTTGTTTTTCATTCTTGTACACACGTACTAATATCAAATTGAAGTGAAAAGCTAGGTTTTTGATCACGAACAAACCATACACTTGTACTTGGGTATAGAAAATCGAATCCCTAGGGTTAGGGATTGGAAATCGATCGGCCACACACAAAGGAGAGGAAAGGAGAAGAGAAATTAGGTTTGTATGTCACCAAGATTAGTTATGAATGAATACAATGGATTGTATTTATAGGTAACTTATCTTGGAGAACAAGTTTGTGTGGGAATGGGTTTGGCAACCCCTACGACCGGCCAAGGGAACCCAAGAGGGGTTCTAGATCCTTCCCATCCACTAATTTCATCTCTAGTCCTTTTAGTTTACATTTAACGACCGTTAGTCAAAACTCGTTAAATATTAACTTTCGTTAAGTATTTATTTCGTGACCAAATAATTAATAATAATATTTATATATTAATTATTCTAAACATCAACTCTCATACGTAATGTGTGCAATCCCGAAGTCTCGAGTTCGAGTCCGGTCATACGTATATTAAAAATATCCATAAACCTTTCAGCTCTCACTTGAATATTACTTAATATAGTAATGACATTGGTTTAGTCTAGCTTAACACGCCAATGCCCCTAGATCGAATCGAGTATGGTCTCCTGGAAAAACCATTTAGTGATTCATCATTTTTACTTATCCTTTTGCTGCTAATACTACATTTAACTATGGATATGGATCAAGTCATTCCATAAGTTAATATTATGTTTCTTGTTATATCTGATTGAACAAGATTACCAAATCATCTGAACGTATTCCAGATTGATCTTGGGTATGGCCATACATCTTGTCAACCCTACGAGGGGCCCAAAATAGTATTATACTTTGAAACAAATTCAACGGAACAAATTCTCTTGACTACAAGCATAACTCATGAACTTTGCAACACTTCTGAAAATAGCCCTTATTACTACCAGTTACGGATAGCGTTAGACTGTCTTACACAAGTGTACTACATTCATAATAGTTATCTGGTATCTCAAGTCTGAGGATAGACATTCATGATTTACTTAATGACAAAGATCCATAAAGTACAATCATGTTAAGTTGGGATCTGTCCTATATTCAATTCATGGAATATCATGTGAATCTGGTATGTCCTACGCATCAATATACTTTAAGTATATTCTACCAAAACTCAGATTTGTCTTAGTTCAATGACATTCCCACATCATTGATCGACAACAGACTATTTAGAATAACATAAGTCATTCATGGATTAAACATGCAACTATAGTATATAACAACTATTTTATTTCATTAAAGTAATATTTTTTCATAAAATCCTTTATCCAAATACTAATCACAGATCTACATGAAACTACTAGCTAAACGAAGTCCTATCCCATCAGCATGGTGAGTAAGCTTTTCCTTTGGTAAAGGCTTCGTAAAGGGATCAGCTAGATTATCATCTGTATGAACTTTGAGTAGATTGATTTCACCAATTTCAATTTGTTCTCTAACATAGTGATATCGCCAAGGAAAATGTCTGGCGCCCTTCATGACTCCAGGCTTATTGGCAAATGTTATTGCAGCAGAGTTGTCACAATATACATTTAAAGGTAATTCGATTGAGGGCATTACTCCGAGTCCCGAAATGAATTTCCTAATCCAAACAGCTTCCATCGCAGCTTCTGAAGCAGCTATGTACTCAACTTCTGTAATAGACATTGCAGTCGTACTTTGCTTCTTGCTCTTCCAGTTCTTGCTCCTCCATTAATGACAATGACATATCCCGTTTGAGACTTCTTGTCATCTTTATCATTTTGAAAAGACGTGTGGAAAACTAGAAGGGGGGTTGAATAGTTTTACCAATTTAAAAACTTCCCTTTAAATATTTAGATTGACTTATGTCAATCTATTTGATTGTTTATGTTGGACGTTGATAGATAGATATATAAACGTGTAATGAAATATAAAGAGTAAGAAGCACATCACCACGACACAAGTTATTTATAGTGGTTCGGCTACAAGGACACCTTCTTTGCCCTACTCCACTCCCTGAGTCACCTACTTGAGAGTTCGTAAGCACTACACCAACTCCTTATGGCGGAGAAGCCTTCACAACGTCGCTTAACCTTTTTTTCGGTACAAAGCTAAATACCAAGTTCTTTCACACCAAGGCGAACCACACCTAACACAACGTCGCCTACCCTTTATACGGTGCTAGGCTAACCACCGAGTTCTTTCACACCAAGGAGAACTAATCCTATCACAACGTCACCTACCCTTTATTAGGTACTAGGCTAAGCACCTAGTTCCATTACTATGGAGGAACTACTACCCTTCACAACACAACACCTAATATCAAGGAGATCAACTCCTTGTTACACCATCATCAAGGATATCACCATCCTTGGAAATAAATACATACTTATGTGTATAACGATGCACCTCATCGATTATACGACCTAGGCATTCTTCTCAAATGCGACTTGATTTGATTCTTCGGCATCTTTCACTAATGCCTTTGACACAACACTCGGCACCCTTCACTAATGCCTTCGTCTTGACACCTTTAGCATTCTTCACTTAATGCTTTGACACGGATGATGAGCACCTTGCACTAATGCTTTCATCTTGACACTTTCGGCATTCTTCACTAATGCCTTCAACCCAACATCTATGGAGAAAGGAAGAACTATCAACAAGAGAACCTTAGTTGTCTTGATGATGACGAAGCTTGGCAACTCATAGACTTGAGCTTGCACGTCTTCAAGAAGTGGTGATCTCTCCTTTAAGAGGAACCTAGAAGATCACACAAAAACAAAAGACAAACTACATAGATCACTTGGATCTGAGGTTAGAGGGTTAGAATACTTGGGGAAGTATGTGTGTAAAGTGATGCATAGAAAGGAAGAAATGGCTCTCTATTTATAGAGAAAATTCTCTACTGTTCCCCGGATCCCACGGATCCCTTCCACTTGGGATCCGGCTAGCACAAAGCTAGGGATCTGTGGAACGCTCCTCTTTGCCCATGGGTATTTTTGGTTATGGGTCATGGGTCATGGGTTATGGGTTGATCCATGGTTTTCTTTCTAGATACAATGAACTTAGTTAAGTGGTATATATAAAACCATGGGTTATGGGTCAATACCATTTGCTAGTTTTTACCCATTTGGTATATACTTGTTTTTACCCATTTAGTATATACTTGTTTTTACCCATTTTAGTATACTTAGTTTAAGAATATGCTAACCCAATATGTAAACACTAGTTGTTGTACATATGTATCTAAATCATAAAATCACTTATACTTGTTTTAGTTTTTTATGTGAAAACGTAAATGTGTTAGGAAACTATTAACTCAAACTATTTACGTATTCTATTTGTTTCGTTAAAATGATTTTACGTTTGTTATCGACAAAACATTAGAAGATCGTAAAATATAAATAAACGTTTTTACGGCTTATTTGTATTAACAATCTCCCTTTTTTGTTGATGACAAAACATAAAATTATTTTAAGAAAAACTAAAATTCGTAAAAGTTTGAATTTGTAGTTTTTACTTTCTTCTCCCCCCTTTTTGTCGAAACAAAAAGTGTTAAAAGAAACTAACACAATTTTTATAAGAAAAGGTGTGTAAAACAAATTTAAAGAGAGCAAGTGACGGGAGTGGTACTCGTCTTAACTCCCCCTTGACGAGTCTATCCCTTTGAAAGGGCGTCAAGGACATGACGTAAAATAAACTAAGTGTGTTTGCAAATATGTTCGCAAATGGTTCGTCTAAATGATGACAACGTGCTCCCCCTTGAAGATTGCAAAGTTGCAATGGGGTGTCATGAAGTATAGTTCAAAATCGGATTAAGTTGCAAATGTTTTTGCAATTTCGTTTGACACAAAGCTCCCCCTAGCTTTATGGTGTCAAAATCTTCATATGCTAATTTGAAAATCTACAAAGTAAAGGTTAGAAAACAAGAGTATAATACATAATTTTCTGCAAGTAAAACTCAAGTTAGTAGAAATTTGTGCTTCTGATCCACGGATCCCACGGTTCCTTTCTTAAAGGGATCCGTCTAGGCATTATGGAGGGATCCGGCTATCTGGTGACAGTTTCTTCAGCAGTGAAGAAATTTCAAATAATGCAAGTGAGGAAATGAGATATATGTACAATGTAACAAGCACGACACACGAAATAATCATAGCATGTAAGTATTCATTCAATAAAATAAGAGATAATCAACCAAATCTCTAAAACTAAGAGAATGATCTTAGCCATACAAATACTACTAATGCTAACTTAATTACTAGACTTAAAACGCGACAATGTGCTTGAGTCTAGGGATGAGTGGACTTGTTGATTTGATCCAACTTTGCAAGAAGATGATTAAACATGAAATGTATCTCATTTCGTACTTCTTGAACAAGTCCTTGAGTGTTTAGACAATTTGGACAATTATTGTCTTGGTTTGAACCCGGAGGGAAATGGATATTTTGAGGGGGCTCAATGTGTGTTTGCGGGTCTTCATTTTGAGAAGTAGGAAGAGGTTCTAAAAATGAGGGTGGTAATGGAACTTCTTCCATATGATCAAGGTTGTTCCTTGTCTCCCATGATGGGCTAGTTGGTGTTGTAGGTGGTTCCCGATTCAATGAAAAGGTTGGTGAATGGGAGGTTCTTGGTGGTGAATGGAACAATGAAAAGATGTTTGGGTGAGGGAGAGGCTCATTTAAAGAGTGTAGTCCATGCTCAATGAATGATGGTTTTGATGGCTTGCTAGAACTAGCCATGTTTGGTTTAGAACTAGATGATCCTTTTTCTAGTTTGAAGGGTTTGATGCTAATCCTTGCGGTTCTCTTAGCTTTTGTTGGATGGGTTTGATGAGGTGGGATTCTAGTGTCATTATCTCTAATAGGAGATGTTTCGGTGGATGAAATTTCATTGATCATTTGACCCTTTCTTTTGGATGATCCTATGTTTGAAGAGTTGTTGCTAAGAGCCTTAGTCATGGTGATGAAGATGCTAATGTGAGCTTCTAATTGCTAATTTTTGAAAGGTAATTGAGGACGATGCCATAAACCTAAGGTTGTTTGGTTTATAAAGGATAATTTGAATTTGGAAATTAAATTCTTGACCACTTGGAAGATTAAGCATGCTCTTGAGGTTTTGATCAGCTCTAGGAGGACAATTAATGTATGCTAAAAGTGGTTAGAGAACCAAAAGGTGACATGAATTTGAATATAGGAGCTGATTTTACTTTCTGCATCTACGGATCTCGCGGATCCCTCTCAGCAGGATCCGCTGATTAAAGACCAGGGATCCGGCTATCAGACAGGGTTTAGGTGAAATCATTATGCTTTTGTAAGGTTTGTTATTAATGGATTTCGAGGTTTTGACTTAATTTTGAAGTCTTTAGCTGTTGGATATCTCAAATCCTCAACCATAACAAGTAAAGGTGCTTAATGATGGTTTTGGCCAAGAAAATTTGACCTTGGATAGTCTAACTATATGTTTGACAATGATTCCATTTAATTTGATGTGGAGAAATGGTGATGTTAGGAATTAGAAAATTCCATAGTGAAGAGTCGGTCACCCCAAATATTATCTAGCATAAGTTAGCTCGTAGACTTGTCGTTATTTACGTTACTTAGTAGTTTATTAGTTAGTTTGTAGCGTAGATTAGTTTAGTGTAACACCGTGGAGGAAGTACGGGTCTTTACCCACTGTATGCCTGATCCACAGTCCGATAGGAGGACGTATTGTTTGTAACTATAAATACCCCTTCCATCCATGGAAGGGGTGTGGCTTCTTTGAATCTAACCTTTCATTTGTTTAGCAACTCTCTTTCAAGAACCTCCTCTCAACTCTCTTCATCTATCAAAAATGGCTTTCTTATTTAATCACAATCCTAGACCACCCGAATCATTAAACAACATAATATTCACGATCCTACAATTGGCATCAGAGCCCAGGTTGTGTTGTTTTGTTGATTCGTATGGGTCATGATGCGATTTGATGCTTGTTGATTTAGTGTTAAGTTTGAAATGGTTAAGCTTGTTGTTATATTTGTATGCTAGTTGATATGGTCTTGTTCTAATCTTAACATGGTTAAAACAGTTTTTTAACAAGTTTCATTGTTGACTGGTCGTGTTCTTAACTGCTGATTAAATCTGGTGTTAATGGTTGAAACTGCTTTTATAAGATCTAACTTACTGGTTTTAAGTTTGACGTTAAAACTGCTTTTGTATATCAGTTGTCAATGTTGTTTGTGTAAAACAGTCCAGATTTCTTGTATGCGGGTTGTCAATACTCTTTGAAGCGAGTTGTTATTCAAATGTCCAGTTACAATGTGTACTATGCAACTTGTTCTCAAACAGTCCAGATTCTCAGTATTCTAAGCGAGTTGGGTACTAGCATACAGGATGCGAGTTAACTATTTAGTCAACTGCGAGTTGGTATGGTCAACTATGGTTTGATTTTCATCTTAGCGAGTTTCCTTTTTCTTACATGCGAGTTGGTCAGGTCATGTGCACTTGCTATTGAGCGAGTTGCTAATATTGCACTTGCTTTTGAGCAAGTTGCTGCTGAAGCGTGTTGGGAAAGAAGCGAGTTGTGGTCTGGCTGATATGCTATGCGAGTTGTCTCAACTAAACATGGGTATGCGACTTATGATGAAAATATATGATGTGGGTTGTGTTTTGATTAAGGGTTTGATGAAGCTTGTCTAATAAGTAAAATCTGCTCATGCGAGTTGTTGACCACAAGACCCTAAATACTCATCAAGACATATCAAGGCTCATACTGATATACCAAGATTCATTGGAATTTAATTTCTAATATTCACCATTAGTTTTACTCATGAACTAGACAAAGAATGGTAAATACAAGCAACAAAGACCCAAGCTTCAACTACAGTTTGCATTGAAATCAAATCTAAACCAATCATCATGCACTTAACTATCCTATCTTACAACCGCTATGAAATTACAAAAGCACAACAAGATCTTAGAAAGGTTCAAGGGTATCTTGTAATTTTTCTTTCTTGAACCTCTATCGTCACAGATCATATCTTTCATGTCTCGACTCATTCTATAACTGATCTCAGAACTCATCATAGATCATCAAAATAATGACTCAATACTTAAAGCTAACTAATTAAAACGGATCTCAGTGTCTTATTTCGTGTGAATCAATGATTATTCATATCCATTGAAGGCATATGACACGAGAATAATTAACCATCATCGATCCAGGTTTGATTAAATCTAATTTCGTCTCATGAATGTTAAAGACTTATCAAACTCTTACAAGTCCTTTAATATTCGAACATAAGGCTAGGCGTTTAACAAGTATGTCAAAACCTTTACCCTGATTCGTTATGAAGTATAAATGAAATGATCATACTTTACCTTCCTGTAACCCGGTTTAATTAATCATGAAGAGATGTCATAAGAGCAACACCATCCCTGTGGCGTTATGTCCTGCCTCATTACCATCCCTGTGGCAAATCAAAGGACCCATGCCATCCCTGTGGCGTTAATAGCGGGCTCGAGCCAACCCTGTGGCGAGATAGAAGTTCCTCTAATTATTCAGTTGGTTTTGGAGTTTGGATTCAAGAGGATTTTTTTGGTTGATGTGAGTAGCTAACTTTGGATGGGGAAAAAGTTAATCATTTGTGGGAAGTCTGTTATGCGTTTTTGGGATAGAAGGTAATTAGGAGGTGGATGGTACCTTCATCAGGGGCGAAGTTTCTTGTGAGAAGTATCAGGGTTTTGAGAAAGATGGGGGCGGATGAATTAAGGGTGTGATGCTAGGGTTAGTGAGTATTTTTAGGGTTTGGTAACATGTGGGTATGTGAGTATTAATAGCCGAATATTTAGGGTAAGTGTGTGATAGGATCTGAATTGGAGTTGGGCCGTGCAAGGTTGTGGGCTCAGATCATCAAGTCTGGGCTGGATATGAGGGTGTAGCATTTTTACGAATGTGCTATGGGTAGTTTATTGTGTCTTGATTTATTCTCACTAATGTGTATTCTAATGTGTATCCCAAGCGATATTGTGAGTTAAGTCGGACAATTGGCTTTTGCACACGGGTTGAGTTTTGAGTACATTTCGATGAACTTCGTGTGGGTTGCGTTCATCTTGGATCACATGTTTTGAATTGTAATATTAATCTTCACTTGGGATGGATCGGTAATGGTAAGAAGTTGTTCTGAATTTGGGCTTGAATGAAGATCGATGGTATTTGTATATGTGACAACTTGGATTAGAATGTTGATCAGATGGGCTTCTCATGGTTGATCGTACTTATGATATTTGTTAAATTGAGTGTTGATGTGATGATAAGATTCGTCGAGTTATGCAATTTGATACTTTGATGTATACATTTTCACGAAGAACATTGCGTCACGGCCTGAATTGATAATTGAACAAGGTTGACTATGGGGTTGTTTTGACGATATATATATTTGGCTTTGACTTGAGGTTTTCCGGACGCGGTTATTTATTTCGTCTTCTTTCTTTCTACCCTTCCGCGAAGATGACTTGTTTGGGCATTTACAGAGTGTGATAAAGAGTTGGCTATTCAATTACGGTTGTGATTCTTTCTCGCTTAACCCACAACGTAGCTATCACTTCGGTGTCTCACGCCGTTGAGGATACGTCAAGAGGTTTTGTACATTGGGTACACCGTTTCTTTTTCACGAGGATTAGTGCAAGCTTAAGTAACAAATCCGGGGAATGTTACGTCTTGTTCAAGTTTAGCATATCGGGTCTATTTCTCCATGTGGTCACTATAATAGCCGACAGAATGCGTGATTGATGTATTTGCCAAAGTGTTTAATTGGATGGTTGATGATGGTGTTGATTTTGGTAAATGAATCATAGTTGAACCGCTGCATGTTCCCCTAAAACAGATATTCTCCGAAACCAAAGCTATCATAACACATTCAAGCTAACATTGTTTACGGTTTTTGTCTTGATTTTGTAAAATCCCGCGAAAGAATCTATTTCTCGGTTTAAATCATAGACTTGTAAAATCCCGTGACAATGGAAACATCCTGGTAATAGTAAAGTGCATTTCCGGATCTATCTTACGGTTTACTCTTGGTTTTGTAAAATCCCGCGAAAGAAACTATTTCTCGGTTTAAACCATAGAGTTGTAAAATCCCATAATGATGGAACCATCCTGGAGAAAGGAAAGTGTATTTCGGGATCTCATTTGATGCTGGTGCTACGGTTTCTGCTTCGAAGAAGGGATAGAAGGGTGTACTTCATGAATTGGATGTGTGTTTGGATATTCGTCATGGCGGTTTGGTTACTTCAATGTTTTACGGGGTTATGCTCATTTAACCATGGTCGGGATGAAACCATTATCATACTTCACTTAAAACGTCAAAGGAGGCTAGTTTGAGCTTTTAACCAGAATATGTGACAACGGAGTTAATTCACTATTATTTATTTGAGGTTGAAGTGAAATATAACGGGCAAGTGTACTTAGTATCTGAAGGTATCGGGGATGGATGGATGAAGATTCTTCAAGATCCTTGTTCAAGCTTATCTTTAAAAATGAAGACATGGAAATCTAGTTATTGTTGGGTGTCTTTTACATTTTCTTTTACCACTTGGGGGAATTGGGCTCTTACCACTACAAAATAACTATCACTTTAAGGAGTTACGTTGTAGTGCTCAGTGTCACATTCAATTGTGGATTTTCAAGAGGTAATGTACGTCTTATACTTGATGGTTGGTTGGTTGAAGAGTATAGAGTACATAGAGAGTACTTAGAGATGCTAATGGAAATCGGCACGCTCTTGTTACATATGTGCAAGTTTAAGTCACGAGTTCGGTGTAGTTTACTTCAGGGTCAAATTCATCATATTGGGTTTTCTCCATCAGTTGTCACGACAAAGAGCCTACTGAATGATAATGGGGTAATTATATGTTTTTGCCAAGAGATGATGAAATGAGAGAGATTTATGACGTTTGAACACAACAGTTCAAGCCTCGTACTCTAAAGAAAAGAAAAGTGTACGCTTCAGTGCGCTTTATCTTCTGAAGAAGAGAAATCTTCTTATTATGACCATTCTCATCAACATGCTTCATACTTTTCCATGCGCTTCAGTCATCAAGTGAACGGCTCTTGTTGATTGTTTTCGATTCCACTTTCTCAACTATAATGACGATGGCGACATCTGGCGCTAATTTTGCGGGGAAGAAGTGTGAATAGACTACATTTGGATGATGTTCACTTGTTTAATCAAGAATGGCATCTTCGTATGCAATTCTTGAGGGGAAAGAAGTGTGATAATTCTACATGGTTGATTGACTTATGAGAATATATGGTCATACGGCTCCTAACTCATGTAAGAACCGAGCTTCTTCTTATCGGATCATCTTTACATGGAGTTTCTTCTAAGAGCCGTTGGTTGACATCTTCACTGGAATTGATGAGTTTATCGACAAAGTGCTTCCGGTTAATGCTTCACGTATACATCAACATGATGATTCGAACAATCTCTGTGTTCTTTTTTGATGTGATTGGTAGTTTGGTGTTACCATCTTGTGCGTTACGGCGATTATGTGATTTCCTTGATGAACATCTTTCTGTTCTTGTTTGATTGGGAGGGATCTTAGCTAAGGGGATTTGCAAGATGTAAGTTAATTGGGATGCTTTTGGTGGGATGCTTTTTGGTGTGAGTTGAAGATGTTAACTATCTATTCCCCAACTGCAAAATCTTGAAGAAGGTCGAGTCTATGCATTCTACATTTTCTGCGACATGTTAGAAGACTAAAGACGAGTTACAATTTGACAATCTAAAGACTTCTTCTTAATCTGGGCATTTATCAAACAGATTGTCGGTTTAAGGGAGAGCACTAATTGGGGGAGATTGATATGTCTGATTTAATCCCTAATTAGACTTGCTCACATTATTCAGCATGTTGATTCTCACAAAGACTTCAGCGATCTTCTCAACGATTTCAAGTATTTGAGCTTATAATGTGATTCGAAGTGTCAAAACCAGCAAGGGGAAAGGAGACAAGCACCTAAACGCGAGTAAACTTGATGAACTTAATACTTCTAAGTAATTGAAGATATCCCGGAAGACAAATGTTATTACCGGAGAGAAACTCAAGGTTTGACTCATGGCGAGTAAACTTGATGAACTTAATTCTTCTAAGTGATTGAAGATATCACGGGAAAACAAATGTCATGACCGCAGAGAAACTCAAGGTTTTACTCATCAAGGCATTTAGTGTTCTTATTCCAACTATGTGGGGCAAGAGATGTTAGAGAAAGTTTTCGAAGATAAAAGAGGTACACAAGTACGACATATTCAGGTGAGATAAATGTGTAACATGAGGGAGGTGTTATCAATTATTCGGGAATGTGTGTACCGGATTCTGAGCACATTCATCAAGGATGAAAGATGTGAACATAGGGGAGGTGTTCTTCATTAACCTCATGATGTGTATTCAGGAGAGTTCTTGGATATTGGTGTACTTCGGCTTCTTGAGCTTCATACATGTTCATCAGGGAAGAAAAATGTGAACATGGGAAGGTGTTCTTCATTCCCCTCATGAAGTGTATTTGGGAGAGTTCTTGAGCATTATACTAAGAGACGACTTGCATCATTTCAACTACATGGGGAAGTGTTCTCTTGACACCTTTTGGAATGGATCGTTTCGACTTCGATTGGAAAGGAAATTTGAGAAGGTTATTTAAATGTGGGATGATACTATTGTTGTTCTATTGGATGATATAACTCGAACGATGAATCACAATGATTATTCTTAAAGGCAGCAAGTTCGATGATAATGGTGTGCTTTTTGTGCACTGGCTAAGGAAGCTTGAAAGAAAGCTTTGAATCTGCTCAGCTAAAGGATTCTCGGTTTGGGGGGAAGCTGCCAAAGTCTCACTTTCAGATGGTTCAATTTCTTTCTTCGATGCAAGAGCCTCGGAAGCTTTGGTGGTGAAAGTTTTAGGGATGATGACTTATATCTTCTACAACGGGGCCGCTCGATATCCTTATCTCGGTACTCGTATCATCATCTTCTTTAACTATATAATCTTCTCTATCTTTTTATATATTTATCAGAAAAACAAAATACAAAAATATAAAACCAGTAAAATGAAAATAGAAAAATATAAAACCAACAAAAAGCCATAAAAATCAGAAAATTTGAAAAGACCAAAAATATTGTTTTTCTTAGACATGTCTTCTGGTATCGATAACATCTGCGGTCTTAGAAATGTCATTCAATAATGGCACGGGACCATAGATGAAGTTGGCAGGAGGAGGTGTAATATATCTTTTCAAAACATGTCCAAAAAAAACTGCAGTTACTCAGACTGTGACCAGCTTAAACTATGGATTGCTATTATTTCGATAGCAACCCGTTTTTTCAAAGAAGGGAAAGTGCTGCACTAAACATATTTTCAAAAATATCGTGCACTTATCCTAAAACAATTTGAGGAAAGTATGTCGAAGGACTCTTTCCTACACAATGTTTTCCGTCTAAAATTCTTGAGAAAAATATTTGTTGTTTTCCAAAATGGTGGTAAATGAGTTGCATGTAAATCTATCAGTTCGAGTTTTTGAAAAAA
The DNA here is from genome assembly GCA_910596185.1 of Chrysanthemum makinoi. Taxonomy (NCBI): domain Eukaryota; kingdom Viridiplantae; phylum Streptophyta; class Magnoliopsida; order Asterales; family Asteraceae; genus Chrysanthemum; species Chrysanthemum makinoi. The sequence continues at coordinate 175,001,711 of OU343224.1, forward strand.
TATTGAACTCAATCAATGACTTGGCTTTTAACATTTTAGAAAAATAAGTCATTAATTGAGGGGGAGAATGTTTTCAAATTTATATCATCTAACGAACTTTCTTAATTATCCTCGTGCTTAATTGAAAATGATGTTAACCTATGTTGAAGGACTAGGTGCCTAGGATATGATTGCTAGGATTAGATGATTAGAGTTTGATGAACACATTATTCCCATACATCTATATGATCTGATTGATATGTTGCATTGACTTTTATTAGTCGATTGTTGTTTGGGTGATGTCGACCACCATATATTTGTATGTGTTCCACTACGCATGCGGTATATTGGTATAAAGAATGTTCGATCGGATCCCAAAATTGAAGATGATTGGATGCCGAAGGAAGGGTAACTATATCTTGGTTGACAAATGAAGAAATGGAGCTTAATTGGACTTCCATGGAGTTGGCATAAATGCGTAAGAGGTCTCCTTTGCATCAGCAGATGGTTTTCTTCTAAGTGATTGAAGAAACGGAGCTTAATTTGACCTCGGTTGGCATTCAAAACCTTGAAAGAAGAAGTCTCACTGCATTTGCAGACGGTTTTTCTTCCATGCCCTACAGCAACAACATAAGCTTCTCTCCACCTAACGTATTGTTGGAATCACTCCTAAACCTTATTCAAGTGTTAGTTACTCATATGTAATAGTTAGCTTATTATGGCCTTTATGTTTGTTATTAGCCTTAGGCTTATGTAGAAGGCCCATAAGCCTAGGCCTAGCCCAATAAGGAAAGGAAGGGAACTAGGAGTGTTGCCCTAGCTTCCCTCCTATAAATACCCCTTGTAAACCTTCATTTGAAGGTTGGTTGTTCAAGTTTTCTTTTCACATACTCTCTACGCCTAACCGTCTAAGTCTATACGTGTGTGTGTGTTTGGATACTTGTTCAATCGCCTCTCTATCTTTCTTATAAGCTTGTGTGGTAAACCTTGTGACCTAACAGTGGTATCAATCGCCAAATAGTTGGGTGTACCCGTTTGTTTTTGAAGTTTTTGGTTTTGGGTCTTCGGCGTAAAGATAAGCATATTCTTTAGCTCTCTTAAAAACTTGTTTTTTACACTTTTAAATCCAAGATTCTTGTACTTTCAACGTTTTAAGGTGTTAAAATACTTGTTTTTGGCAAAAAGTTTCAAACTTTATGCGTGGATCATTGTTTTTGAACTAGTTTTTATTCGGTAGGTGTCATTCTCGCATAATGTTTTGAGTGCTTTAGATCATCAAGTTTCACACTTTTGTGTTATTTTGGTGTTATTGAAGCTATTTCATCACACAAAAACGGTTTAGAAACATCTTTGGGCAAAATCAAAATTACAGTAATCCTCTGCGTATGAAACCCTAAAATTCTGCGTAAGATTATCCTTGGTTTGATCTTCATTTTCGGTGGTTTTTCGTGTTTTCTTACTTGGATAAGTCGAAAATACGTCGACTTTGGATATCTTTTGCCTTTGTGATAGTGTAAAAGATCATTTGAGATAAAACCTAAAATTAGCATAAGCTCAACTTCGGCGTAGAAATCCTCGCCTAAGATTTTCTTCCGCCTAAGCCTTGTCTTACGCATAAGCTAAATCCTACGCCTAAGTTTCTCGCCTAACTTTTGTTGTCTCATAACTTTAGCCTTTTCTCCACTTCTGCGTAAGCTAAAACCTACGTAACTCCTTATTGTTCGCGTAACTTTTGGTGTTTTACGCTAAGTGTTATTTGGTCATTTCTACGCCTAAGGATACTTCATCAACAAAGGTTCATTCGACTACAAAGATCCATTTTACCAACACAAGTTTATCAACATGTCACAACCACCATACTCTAACTATTTCCCTTACACTTATCCTCATCCTCAGCGTCAACAACAACTAACTCCACAACATCAACAATGGAATCAACAACAAGCAATTTATCAACAACAATTTAACCAACAACATACTCCACAACTTGCTGCAAATCCACAACCTCAAATGGTTCAACCACCACAAAGTCTTCAAGCTCAACCATACACAAATGACTTCAATCAACATCCATCAAGGAACACTATGAAGGAACCCACTTGGTTTGCAAAGATGTTTGAAACTTTAAGCAACCAACAATCAATTCATGAGGCTGGTTCACTTGATAGACCTCCAATGCTCACTCCAGGAAACTATGATCAATGGGTGATAAGGTTCTTTAGATTTTGTGATCTAAAGAAGCCACATGGAAAGTTCTTAAAGAAGGTTATCTTGGAAGGTCCTTTTGAGATGCCTACTGTCATTGTACCCGGAGATCCTAATGCCATTCCACCAAGAGATGAACAAACGAACATTGCTCTTTGTGCGGACTTGAATCCTCAAGAACTTCTACACTATGAAGCGGATGAGCTTGCAATGGAATATATCCTCTTAGGATTACCAAACCTAATTCTTCGTAGTGTTGATGCTCAAAAGACGCAAAGAAATGTGGGATCATATTCGTCTTCTTATGGAAGGATCTGTACTCAATCAAGAAGATTTGGAATCAAAAATTTACTTGGCTTATGAACACTTCATGATTGAACATGGAGAGACACTAGAGTCCTATCATCACCGATTTTCAGACATCATCAATGATTTGGATAAACACAACATCATCATGCCAAAATTGCGGTGAATACTAAGTTCCTGAGTAGTCTTGGTACTGAATGGGAGAAGTATGTCATTTTTCTCCGTCAAGCTAAAAACATGCATCATTCTACCTACGGATTGTTTATGCGATTACTTGAAGCCTAATGAAAAGGAAGTTGATAGGGAAAGGATTCTCCGTGCTCAAATTGCTCCACCCACACATCCGGAAAATCAACAACTTGCCTTATATGCTCAACAAAATTATTCTCCTCAACCGGCAACTCAACCAACTGCTTCAAACCCACCAAACGATCAATCACATCAACCTCAACAAAATCAATTGGTTCCATACAAAAACAATGATCAAGCACTTCATAATAGGGAATCCGATCCGTTCGAAACATTGCAACAAGGATTTGCTATGATTGCTAATGCCTTTAGCCGTTATACCAACAAATCCACAACCGTATTAGCTCCTCATCTAATACAAGGAATCAAGGTATTTGAACAATGGGCGAGTTGAAGTTGAGAATCGTGGTTATGGTGCGTCGGATGGGCGGTGGTCAAGGGTTTAATCTTTGTGGGTAGGAATAACAACATAGCTCAAGTGGTGGAGCAATGCTTTCGGAATGGGTTGAATGGTCTTCGATGCTACAACTGCAATGAGAAGGGACACTGGCTAATGCATGCCCAAAGCCAAGGACTAAGGGCGTGCTTATTTCAAAAGAGCTCTTCTTTTGGCTCTTAAGGATGAAGCGGTGGAACTCTCACAGACAAAACGAGCTTTATGGCAAATCGCATTTCGGATGATGATATGGAGGACTTGCGAGGCAATGCATTTATTATGTTGATGGCTAATATGCAGGAGTTACACATGGTGACAGGCCCGGTGTATGACAGCATGATGCTTGTCTCAGTACCGAACAAACCATATTTATCTCACGATCTCATATCTCCGCCAACATCGCATCCGGCAGGCTCAGAATGTTCAAAATGAGTCGTCCACATCTCATTCCGACGATTTTCAACTAGACCCGTAGTTATATTTGACGATCAAGATGACCAACCGGTTTCCCTTGATAATCAAATTGACTCGGTGGTTATACTTGGGATCTCAATGATCATGTTGAGACTCACGTTGAACACGCCGAACTTTGCCTCATCAGTTTGCTTTCGTTAATACAAGACCAACAACCATAGTGGAAAAATGTCATGCCATTAATCAGGACTTGAAATGCAAAAATGCACTGTTAACCAAGGATTTTGAATGTTTACAAAAGCAACTCAACTTTTCAAAACTCAAGAAAAAGAAAAGCGGTTTTGAAGCGACCTTTGCCAAATCTTATCAAAGCGAAAAATATTTAGAAAGGCGGATCGTGATCTAGCCGCGAAGAATGCTTTGTTGTGCGAAATAGAACAACTGAAACATGAACATAAAAAGCAAATTAACGCTCTCACCTTGGAAAATCAAAAAGCTAAAATGAGTTGTTAACTTGTCAAAAACAGTTCTCTGCATACAAAAAGCATTCAACGAAGCGAATAGATGATCATCTTGAAGAAATCATCGGCTTGCAAAACAAACTTAAAGAGTTTAAAACTGTTTACAAACATGGCGAGTCGGTCACAACCATTGAAAAGTTTACTTTAAAACCCAATCCAAATGGATATGGACCGAATCTTCTGATTACAAACCTAAGCTTTCAACAAAAGCATTCAAACCAAATCACGAAGTTTCGGTCACGAGAATATAAAGTTGATAATTACATTTATGAATGTTGTTGAATATCATCGTCAAGAGGAATTAGATGCGAGGCGAGAGTCGATCAAAATTAGAAAAAGTTGTTTACAACAAACCTTTTAACTATTCAAAGCGGTCACTTTCGTCACACCAAGTTCTTCTAACACACGGGATTATCATCAAAACACACTGAGTCTTCTAATGTTAATCCCAAACAGTTATGCACAAATTTATGGTCCTTTACCTTCCATCGGTGAAGTAAATTCAAAACCTGAAAATCGAAAAATTCTTAGATATTTTGACATCTTCATGGCTGACCTCAAAATTTACAACATGAGATAGAATATCATTACGAAATCAAAAGTGATCATTTTCAATGCCTCTGGCGAGAACAAAGACATTTTGAGAAAAATCTTTTACCTAATGTTAAAAATTTGAAAAATTGTGCATTAGCTTGGGAAAAGGATTTTCATAAGGAACTTGGAGTGATGAAGGTCGTTTTAGAAGCGAAACATCTATTTCTAATACTAAGCGTAAAGAATGTTGAGAAAAGATGTTGATCGACTCTTGGAAGATGTCATCTGTGTTGATGTCCATAATGTTGTGCTATTGAATTCTTTGTCATATGCATTTGATCATATCTCTGCGATATTGTTGAATCTGTAAATGTTGAGAACATATAATGTGCTTGGTCGAGTCCTTAAAAGTTGAAAACAAACGATTGTCAAGCGAACTTTCAAATGCAATACGTCGTCTTAATTGGTGTCAAAAAGATATTCACGATCAACAACTTGCTTTTCAACACAAAATCGCCCGATTCGTGCAAAACCTTACGATCTAAAATTGAGCAATTAGATGATCAAAGCGTGTCTTTTAAGTGTCAAATCTCAAAATATGAACAAGAACTTTTAAAAGTTAAAAAGGAATATGGTGTCATATTTGATTTACTCAAAAAGACTTGTGATGAAGCATCAAATGAACTTGATCATTATCTTGCACACACTAAAGAAGTTATGCATTTCTTTGGAAATGTTTGGTACGAAAATCAAGATCGATTCACACTATCCTCAAGTTAAGAGAAATGTTAGGAAAGTATGAACAACTTCCGCTAACCATCATTAAGAGATTAGCCCAGTAACACTTAGTACTCATGCACCTAGAATCTCTACTGCCAAATCACAAGTAGCTAATGTGCTTCCTTCTCTTAAAGCAGGAATAGTTGAGCCTTTTCCAACGTCCGCACTTCACAGCCTAGGAGCACCCAAATGAAGAATAGGAAGTTGCGACCTAAGAAAAGATCAATCAAGAATGCTAAAGTAGAAGAACACCCTAGGACTATGAATAAGACTCACGTTGCCTCCACTATAGATATTGCGTCGGACAAATGTAATAGAAATAGTGATGTAACGAATGCTAAACCGTTAAGTACTTTTGATATTGATCGATGCACCTTGTGATATTTGTCGTAAAAGTATGAATTATTGTCATGATAAATGTGTTGCTAAAGCTATCATCTCTCGTTTAAGGAATCCTAAGAACGAGAATACCTCTAGGCCCACTAATCTTTCTAAGTCTGTGCTTGGTAGACCGCCATCTTTAGATTCTAAGAAGCGCATTGCTTGTCCTGTAGCTCCATTTTAACCTCCTAAGAATGTAGTACCACCTAGTGCATTCACTAAGACTAAAGCAAAAGTAGTTGGAGATGGCAAAAATGGATATATAACACACTAGGATTTAAGTGGATACCTAAAGCTATTGATGTGTGTATATCTACTATAGCTGCTACGGAACCCTCTAACATTTGGGTTCCAATCTACTATTCCATGCATTAATGGATGCGTGTTGTCACGGTGTCTGAATCATTCTCTGGATTGTTGATAGCGGATGTTCCCGACACATGACGAGGCAATCTTAAAGCTGTTATCAAACTTTATTGCAAAGTTCATTGGCCTTTGTCGGGTTAGGGAATGATCACTCAGCGGCTATCATGGGCTCACGAGACTATGTCAATGAAAACATCGAAATTAGCAGGGTTTACTATGTGGAAGGCCTCGGTCATAATCTGTTTTCGATGGAGTCAGTTTTGTGATGCAGATTTGGAGGTTGCTTTCAGGGAGAAAACTTGTTTCATTCGTGATCTACAAGGAAATGACCTTATGCCTGGATCGCGTAATTCTAGTCTCTACACTATCTCTATGAAAGACATGGTTGCTTCATCTCCCATATGTTTACTTTCAAAGGCAACATCAACAAAATCCGGCTATAGCACCGTCGTCTCTCACATCTAAACTTTCAAACCATCACCAACCTTGCTCGACACAAACTAGTTGAAGGACTCCGGTTTTGGTATTCTAAAGATCACCTCTGCTCCACTTGTGAACAAGGCAAAAGCACTCGTGCTCATTTTCCTTCAAAGGTGGAACACAACTCTCGGCATGTGCTTCATCTTCTTCACATGGATTTGTGTGGCCCGATCTTGGCGTGCAAGCGATCAATGGCAAACGCTACATCTTAGTAATTGTTGATGACTATTCACGCTGGACTTGGGTCTACTTTCTTGGAAGCAAAGATCAAGCTCCACAAATGATCATCACCTTTCTCACGAAAATACAAGTTCAGCTCTGAAAACAGTTCGACTAATCGAACAGATAAAGGCATTGAATTTGTTAATCAAACTCTTCGTGAATTCTATGAGAAAGTGGGAATTGACATCGGACATCTATTGCGTACACGAGAACAAAGCGGGTTGTTGAAGAGCCGAACCGAGCGTTAGTGGAAGCTGCAAGAACAATGTTAATAAATTCTAAACTTCCAGATTACTTATGGGAAGGCGTATCCTCATGCTATACTCAAAACCAGTCTATGATTACAAAACGCCACAACAAAACACCTTCGAGCTTGTCCACAACAGAAAACCGGATCTAAAACACTTTCATGTATTTGGATCTCTTTGCTATCCGAATAATGATCGTGATGACTTTGGAAAGCTCAAAGCCAAAGCTGACATTGGAGTCTTTATGGGATCTTGTGATAATTCAAAGGTTTCCAAATCTGGAATCGTCGTACAAAGCGGTGATGGAAGCGATTCATGCTCATTTTGATGAACTTCGGAATGGCCGAGTATAACAGACTTAGAACCGGTCACAACGCTTAAACTTCCCCAAACCCCATCATCGGTGAACAAAGCCCCGGCTTACTCGTCAACAAATGGAAAGGTTATTTGCTCCATTTCGTTGGCGATATTGATGAGCGTGCTCGGGTGTATCCGCGTTTCGCTGCGCTCCACGATAATACTCTTATACACGATACACTGCTACAACAACTCGCATTTGAAGATGCACCTACACAGTTGACTCCACCACAACGGTTGAACAAACCGCTTCCAACAATGATGAACCTTGATGATATTAGATGAAGTACCCCCACTGCGATTTTGATCCAAATGCGTTCTTCAACCCGTTTGCTAATGAGGCTGCTGCACGGATGTCGGAATCTTCAACAAACCATTTGAATCCTCAGAATCGCACAATGTATACCAACATCAACCCTCCACACATAGATGGACAAAAGACCATCCTCTGGAAAACATTGTTGGCAACCCGAATCAACCCGGTCGTTCTGAGACAAGCGTCTTCACCGGAGCGGTGAACATTGCATTTATGCACTCATCGCCAATCTGAACCTAAAACATCAAAGACGCAATGACAAAAGACAACTGGATTGAATCCATGCAAGAAGAACTCAACCAATTCAAGCGTCTTGAAGTATGGGAACTGGTTGAAAGACCAACAAGGGTCTTCGTCATTGGTCTCAAATGGATTTGGAAAAACAAATTGGATGTTGAAGGAAATGTTATCGAAAATAAGTCACGTCGGTGGCTAAGGGTTATCGTCGGGGAAGGGTATTGACTTTGAAGAATCTTTTGCTCGGTTGCTCGTCTTGAGGCTGTTCGGATATTTCTAGCGTTCGCGGCTCATATGAATATGACGGTCTATCGGATGGATGTCAAAACTGCGTTTCTCAATGGACAACAAAAAGCGGTTTATGTCGGCCAACCAGATGGATCGTTGATCACGAGTTTCGAATCCGTCTACAAAGCTGAACAAAGCTCGTATGGTCTCAAACAAGCTCCTCGGGCATGGTGCGATAAGCTATCATCCTTCCTCATTGCTAATAATTTCACCAAAGGTTCGGTTGACCCAACTCTTTTTATACAATATCCGCGGGAACATATCTTAATTGTTCAAATTTACGTGGATGACATCTTTTTGGGTCTACACATAAAAAGTTTTCAATCGCTTTTGCAAAACTAATGAAGAAAAATTTTGAAATGTCCATGATGGGTGAACTTACGTTCTTTCTCGGACTGCAAGTTCATCAATCACCCCGTGGTATTTTTCTTGAGTCGATCCAAATATGCCCTTGAACTGTTAAACAAATTTGGAATGAAAAACTGTGACACCTATGCCACACCAATGGCTCATACCAAGAAGCTAGGCGCTGATTTACATGGGAAATTGGTGGACCCTACAAAATACCGTAGTATTATTGGGTCTCTCATGTATCTAACATTGCATGGGACTGATATTGTCTTTTGCCGTATATCTTTGCTCCGTTATCGGTCGCGACCAAGCTGAAACCCACCTCTCAAAGGCTAAAAGAATCCTCCGATACATAAAGGGAACCATTAACTTGGGGATCCGGTATCCAGAAGGATTACGGTTTTGAACTAATCGCTTTTGGGCCGACCCGCAGGGATGCTTAGACTCACGGAAAAGCACTTGAGGAGCTTTACAATTTCTTGGTGATAAACTGGTGTCATGGCAATCGAAGAAGCAGGATTGTACCGCCGTATAACCGAAAGCGAGAATATGTAGCCATGTCATGTTGTGCTCAAGTCATGGATGAGAACACTTCAAAGACTATGGTTCGTATTTGTGAGAATCCCGATGTCTGCTGCGACAATGGTGCCATTGCAATCTCC
>OU343224.1:175011142-175054867 GCA_910596185.1 Chrysanthemum makinoi
TTTTAATTAATTTAAGCTTTCCAGGTGTATGTCTTGGCTTTCAAATACTTGTCTTTATCAATCTCGATTATTATTGTAAACCTTTTTCAATAAGCAATTTCAAGTTTAGGTTTCATTTCGGTTTATACAATTTTTCAAGCTTAAAATCTCATATTAGCTTAAAGTTGTTAGTAATTAATGTTATGGACTCATAAGCTCATATAAGTTCCTTATAAAGCTTTTAAAAGCTTTTAGAAACTTTCAACCTCATTTAGTTAAAAATCAAAAATACAAAAATTAGTTAAAAAATAAAAAAATAGAAAAATCAAAAATGATGAAGAAAGAAATTTTGGAGCAGGGTTGATTTTGGATTTGCCCTTGGTTTGAAGCTTTGTGGAAGAAATTATTAGGGTCTTGATCCTTGATTCATGGTCTTTGGGTGGATAGCATTTTGTAAGAATTTTTCTTATTTTTGTGATTTTTCTGTTCAATCTTTGCTTGTTATATGCTCATTTTTAGTTCTTCTAGCTTATTAGGTATATCTTGGTTGTATTAAAGCTTAATATTGTAGACTTGATTAATTAGTTTTCATTTTTCTTAAAAATTTTGTATTAACTGTCATTTTAGCATAATATAGAATACCAAGTAATTGTAGTTTAAGCTAGTGTTTCTGTGTTCATTTAAGCTTATTAACTCATAGCAAGTTGATAAAAAGCAGTTTCAAAAGTCTTTGTACTCATTTGCCTTAAAAATAAAAAATCAGTCTTATATAAGGGTTGTTTGGATTTGCTGATAAATTAGCATTCAAGTGTATGCTTGTTGTTGTTTGTGGTTGTTACATGTCATTTTAGTTCATAATAACTCAGTTCAACCATAAAAACCTGTCCTTTTTTTGTTAAAAAGTCAAAATAGCTTTTAATTTTCATCTATGAGCTTACTGTTAGGATTTATAGTGTAAAATTCATCACAGTTGCTTAAAACTTGTTAATCTAGCTTAATTTCATCTTAACTTAGCTTAATATAACATAATCAGTGAGTAGGATCAATCATAAGTTCATTTAAGTCAACTTTAGTGTTTATCTTAAAAAGTCAAATTTTCACTTAGTCAGTTTTTGAATAAAATAGATAATTTTCTATAGGATTTAATTTTGAGTTTCATGTTTTATGATTTTGGGATATTACTATTTAGCTGCTCATCTTTATCATAGTAATTTTTATAATTTTTAGTTTGCTAGTTAAACGGCTTATTTCTTAGCTTCTTTTAAAGCCATTTTCTGAAAAAGTGTCCTGTGCACAGTGAGTAAGCTTATTTCATAGCTTGTATCTTGTTCATTAGTTAGCCCAGCTTGTGTTCTTTAGCTTTTTGTGTAGCTCACCAACCCATCTCAAAGGTTCAGTGCTTAATTTCCACTCTGCAGCTTATTTGTTAGGGCTGCAAGTAGCTTTTACCTTGTCCCATTCACTCGTACACTGCTGTCAGTGTACTTGAGCCACTTTCACAAGCTCACACAGAGCTTAATAGTGGGCCCCACCTTGTATACTTTGGTTTTCTGAGAAGCTCACCTAACAAGCTTGTTGTGTCAGTGCTCATTTTGAGCTTTGGAGCTTTTGCCCCTAGCTTAATCTAGCATCCAAAAACCCTGCAGGCTGTTGGTTTAACTGTTGGAATTGGAATTGCTTATTTGCTTATTGTAAGCTTATCAGTGAATCCCTTAGTGTCATTTTGCTCATTCCTAGTTCATTTAACTTATTTAGAGCTTATTTTACCCTTGTTAGCAGCTTGTAGCTTGTTTTGAGCTTAATTCCCATTTTTAGCTCAAAAGCTCAACTGATAAGCTCATAAGCTTCTAAACTGGTTATTTTTAAGCTCTGTTCATTTTGTCTTTTTAAAAGTTTATTATTTTAAGTAGTTAGATAAATTTCAAAAAGAAAAACACAAAAACATCAACTTTAAAAATAGTGATAGCGTTTATTTAATATAAATTAGCTTTTTAAAATTTTCTTTTAAGCTTATTATTAAGCACTTATCTGTTTTTATATTTTTCTTAAGTTTCTGTCATATTAAAGTATTTTTAGGAATTTTCTTATATTTTTCCTTTGTCATCTAGTATTTTTAATAATTAATAATAGTTTAATTAATAATTAATTAATATTAAAGTATTAAATAGTAAAATTAATTTTTATTAAGTAAAACCATGTTTTTATATTTTTCCTAGCTTTGTTAATTTAATTAGAACTTATAAAAATTAATCCTATAATTTTCCCTACTTATTTTCTAATTTTAATCCTTTAATTAGTTTAATTAGATTTAAATTAATAATTAAGTTTTTAATTTATAAAACCTTTGCTAAAAGACAAAAATATTTGTTTTTAATTTTTATAAATCTTTTAAGTTGTTCTAGATTTTTAGAAAATAAATTTGTAATTTTCTTAGTTAGTTTTGTATTGTAAATCCTTTTTAGATTAATTAAACTAGATTTTAAATAAGTTTAAAATAGTTTTGATTAATTAATTAATATTAAATTAATATAATAATAGTAAAATATTTTCTTTTTAGATTTTAATTTTCTTTAAGTTTAAAAAGTTTTAAATTTTCATTTTATACCCTTTAGTTTTTAACTTGTCATTTTAAGTCCCTGTAGTTTTTAAATTTACATTTTTATTTACTTGCTATACACGTTTGTTTAATCTGATTGTTGTGCTTTATAGCTCTGTATCCAAATACAATTCTATACAATCAGTAGTGTAATTATCAACCAAAATCCTTACAGATCATTATCCTTAGTGATCATTCTACGTTTGAACATCATCACACACCATTCAACCTCCGTGGGACTTAACGACCCGGGAATCCACTACATTCCAAGGGAAATTGTATTGAGTCCGTAATAGTTGACTTTTGTTGACTAAAACCTTTGGTCAATATTTCTTGACTGTTTTGGAACCGATCAAAATTTGGCGCATGCCGGTCTTGTAAAAGCGTGTTTTAAACATTTTCAGACCCATACTTGCACATATACCACCTTTTGTAAACTGTTTTTTGTAAAGTTATCAAAATCAAAAAGTTCATTAACACTTTTCCTGAAGTGTTAACAACACCAAAAAAAATATAAAACAACAAAACAATCGTAACGTTTTCTATCGTGTATTTTCTTTAAGGTGATTCTTAAAGAGGTACGATTTGGTTAACGAGACGATACCAAAAATATTGTCCAAAAGTTTTAAACCCTTAGCACAAATCCATACCTACGTCTTTTCAGTGGTACTTAATAAATACATAAAAATCAACCACCGCAAACCAAGGCATAACACCTACCAACTGGGGGTGTGAACATTAATAAGTTCCCAATCTTAAAGATCAAAACTTGCCTTTGTATCCTTGTGATTTGGTGTACCTTTTTCAAAGAAGCCATTTCATTTGTGATTATTGGTTTAAGTTCACTTGTGGTTTTGCCTCGCATTTGTTTTAAAAACTGATTTTTATACTTAGTGCATGCGCACTCGTTCTTCCAGCTCCACAAGTCCACTTTCGGAGCTTGCAAGTATTCCGCGTAGACGTAGAGGACGTTCTGCTCCTTCACCGTTCTGAGGAACGTCTAGCACCACCACCCCCTTTCGTAATGGCAGAAGATAAACCGATGAAAGAGCTTCTCCAAGCACCCATCGAGGGTTACGGAGATGCCATTGTTGTCCCGACCATCGTGGCGATACCTTCGAGCTCATAACCGGGTTGCTTAATCTTGTAACCCAAAGCCAATTTTATGGTTTTGAGCGGAATGATCCTCATGCACATATTCGATGGTTCAACAAGATTGCATCGACCATCAAATACAAGAATGTCCCACATGAAGCAATTAAGCTTCTTCTATTCCCATTTTCTCTAGAGGGACAAGCCCGGATTTGGCTTGAGAAACAACCCCTCGTTCCATTGAGACATGGGAGGATTTAGTCACTAAGTTTGTTAACGAATTCTATCCTCCATCCCTAACTACAAGTCTTAAGAATGAGATAATGAAATTCACTCAAAGATTTGATGAATCATTCGGTGAGGCATGGGATCGTTACAAAGAGTTGCTCCGAAGTGTCGCATCATGGTTTTCCGAATTAATGCAAATGGATACTTTCTACAATGGTTTGAGCCAAGTGACCAGACTCTTTAAATGCCTCCGCGGGAGGTAATTTCCTGAGCAAGACCAGCAAAGAAGCCTTGCAAATCATAGAAAACAAGTCCCAGGTCCGCCCTGTACGAACAAAGACATATCAGTCTCAGTCTAATGCAGGACCTTCTACTTCATCTCCCGTGAGTACATCTAGCACCGATGCTAAGATTGACAAACTCACGGATGCTATTCAAGCTTTGGTTCTTGCTAACCAAAGAGAAGTCACTTTCACACAGACACCATCACATTGTGAAGTGAAGAAAGTCGAGGTCTGTGTCACTTGTGGTGGCCCTCATGCATACTACAACTGTACTGCTACCGATGGTAGTCCGTTTGAAGCCAATGCTATAGCCGGTACTTCACATCAGGAAGGTAATCAATACCGTCCTCAAAATGAACCAAACTACCGTGCTAATACTTATCAGGGACCACCCGGTTTTAACAGTCATAACATGCAAAACCCGGATCGAACCAACCTAGAATGAACCAAGGTTATCAAAACCAAGGTAATTTCTATCCCGAACCAAATCAAGGTTTCCAACATCAAGGAAACTTTAATCAAAACAATTTCAATCGGGGAATCAATTTCATGGAAATGTGAATCTAACCAGGGAATTTCCAACAAGGCTATAATCAAAACATACGGCCTCAAAATTTCCCTCCACCTCCTCCATATCAACATCGATGAGCTTTTGGAAACAGTGAAATCCCAAGAGGACATGAACAGGTTGTTGGTTAGCCAGATTTCTGACATTAAGAAGTCTTTAAATGATCAACCCTCGGCCTCAGGAAAACTTCCGAGCAACACGATCGCTAACCCGAGGGCGATCTGGCGTCACAACCAGAAGTGGTGTATCATACGAAGGACCCATTGTTCCTCCTACCTCCTCTTCTTCTTCTTCTCCTAAGGTAGTGGAACATGAACATGAGGCGACAAAGGACAAGGAACTTCCTACTAATAACGGAGGTACCAACGATGTCCATCCTCAAGTTGTCCCGAAACCCAAATCTAAGCCAGGAGTTGTTTTTGATTCACATGACATCTCGGTTGAAAACCGAAACAAATCTTCTATTCCTTACCCATCACGTTTAAATGAGCAAAGCTCCGCGAAAAGCCAGTCATCAAATGGATAAATTTTTCAAATTTTCCAAGAACTACATTTTGACATAAGCTTTGCGGATGCTATCATGCTAATGCCCAAGTTTGCATCAACTCTCAAACACATGTTAAGCAACAAGGAAAAGCTTTTTGAAATGGCTAAAACTCCTCTGAACGAGAACGCTCGTGCATTCTGTTAAAAAGCTTCCCGAAAAACTTGGAGATCCGGAAATTTCTTCTACCTTGTGTATTTCCAGGAATGGTTGAATGCTTTGCCTTAGCCGATCTTGGTGAAAGCATTAACACGATGCCCTCATTCAAGTATGGAAGAAACTTTCTCTTCAGGACCTCCTGCATGACTCTTGAGCTTGGATCGTTCAATATCACGTCTCTTGGCATGCCGGGATGTATTCGTGAAAGTAGGAAAGTTCCATTTTCCAGCTTACTTTGTGGTTGTTGACTTCGATGCGATCATGGTTCCCCTTGTTGGACGAGGATTCGAGAGCGGGCGGTGCTTTCGCCGTGTTGATAATGATTGAGCAAGAAATCACGTTACGTGTGGGTAATGAAGCTATCACCTTTAACCTTGATCAAACTTCGAGGTACTCCGCAAACTATGATTCGAGTCGGTTACCAGAATAGATATCATTGATGTTGCTTCGAAGAGTACTTTCAAGAAGTTCTCGGTTATGATGAGTGTCTAAATACTCATCATTTTGTACCGATTTAGAATGCCAAAAACATCTGAAAACACTTTCGATGCATCAAAATGATAAAATATCACAAATAAGTGTTTTATAGGTTTTAAATGCAAAAATACCAAATGGGATGAAGCATTAGTTTGCATAATTGGCGATTTAGTCCCCAAGTTTCCAAAGTTGTCAAATCTAGTCCTTGGAATCCAAAAATGTAGGTTTTATCATTCAAGGTCCCTGAAATATTCTAAGTTGTCAAGAATGGTCCTTGAATGAATCTTTGGTCAAATGGCAGAAAAGGTCCCTAAAGTTTAAAAAAAGTGTCATAAAAGGTCCTTGGAAATTTAAAAAGTGAAAATAATCAAAATTGGTCCTTGTACTATTCATAAATGGCAGGATAGGTCCTTGTGATAACTTTGGAATGTTGGCAGTTTTGGTCCCTCAAAAATCCGAAATTACATGAATGGTCCTTGTGTTAATAACAAACCAAACGGACCCTTTTTATTACTAAACCCAAACACAAAACCCAACCCAACACCAAGCCCAGGAGCCCAACCCACGTTTTAAAATATAAAAACCGCCATCACTGTTCATCCTCCTCACCCTTTCCTGCAACTCCAAAACCAGGTGGTTTCACCACCTCACCACCACCTTTCCACCTCACTCTACACTGTTTACCAGCTTTCTCTTCCACTCCACATCCTCCCAAACTTCATTAAATGCTAAAACACGCTCAAAGAAATTTGGCGCCAAAAATGCCACATGTATGATTCTGATGAAATTGATGAATTCAAGGGCTGAAATGAAGTGGGAAACAGTCAGAGGTCGACAGAGAGTCTAAAAGATCAATATAAAGAAGAGGAGAAGCAGTGTGAAGAAATAACTAGTGTAATTTTAATTTGCTTATGTCGTTTTAAATATTTTAAGTTTTCCAGTGCAATTTAAAGCTTTCCAATACCTTGTTAAGTTATCTCAATGTAATAAAAACTTGTTTCAATTCAATTTCAGTATTAAGTTCCATTTTAGGTTTATGCAATTTTTCAAGTTCAAATTCTCAATATGATCAAATGTTGTTTATTAATGGTTGTTTTTTTGGATCATAAAGCTAATGTAAGCTCCTTATAAAGATTTTCTAAGCTTTTAGATACCTTAAAACTTTGTTTAGTATCAAAAGAAAAAATACCAAAATACTAGAAAATAGTGAGAAAATCAAAAATAGGTGTTAAGAAGATGAAAGACAGCGGGAGAGGTTGATATTGGTTGCCTTGGTTTAGTGCTTGGGAAGCTATAGGTTCAGTAATCCTGGCTTTTGGTTCTCAGCTATCACTTGGAATCCATTTTGTAAGCCTTTTGATCGATTTTGGCATTTCACTGTGTGTAGTCAGGTCATTAGCTTAAATCATTGTGTTTCTATGTTTATCAGCTATAACTAAGTAGAATTAAGCAATAAAACAGTTTGTTTGTTTATTGGAATTTGTAATACTAAAACCTTAGTTTAACGATTAAATTAGTATAATTGTCATTTCTTAGTTTAATAATGTTATTGTTGTTGTTTAGTGCTTATTTAGTCTTAATACATGATATTATAAAGTCTTGAATCCATGGCATGGTCTTAATCAGTGTTTTGTTTGAAAATCACAAAATCAGTCCTATAAAGTGTTGTTTGGATTTGCTTGTTTAACTGTACTAGAGGGTGTTCAAGGCAGGTGTTCTTGTTTTGTTTGTCACACTTAGTCTAAATAACTCATTTCAACCATAAAAACCAGTCCTTGTTAGTGTAAAAGTCAAAAGTACCTTTAATCTCATCTACTTGTTAACTGTTTGGGATTTAAAGTGTAAAAATCATCATAGTAGCTTATAACTTGGTAACATAGCTTATTATAGTCTTAACTTAGCTTATTACAACATAATCAGTGAGTAGGATTGATTTAAAGTTCATATTAGTCAACTTATTAGTGTTATATAAAAAGTCAAATTTTAGGCTTAGTGGGTTTTTGAATAAAATAGAGAATTTTATATAGTACTTAATTTTGAGTTTCAAGATTTGAGCTTTTGGGATATTAAAATATAGTTGCTCATCTTTATCATAGTAATTTTATAATTTTAGTTAGCTAGTTTAACTGCTTATTTTTTTAGCTTATTTTGAGTCCTTATGCGAAAGGGTGCCCTGTGCTTGCGGTTAAGTGGTTTCTTTTCACAAGCTCACACAGGCTCATAGTGAACCATAGCTTGTGTACTTTTAGCTTTTTGTGTAGCCAACTACCCATCTCTTTGAGTCCGATTACTTATTTTCAATTTTCTAGCTTATTTGATAAGAACGCAAATAGCTTTTTGTTTGTCCATTCTGTCTTAACTAAAGTAGTCAGTGTTTACATGCTTTTTTCACAAGCTTGTCATAAGCATTAGTGAGCCATAGGGTGTGAGCTTGGACTTTTGGCAAGCCCACGGTCCATCTTGACACCTCAGGTCTTTGTTTTGAGCTTTTTTAGCTTATTATATAAGCTTAAATTGCTTGTTAATATGGTACTGAGCCTTGTTTGGTTAGTAGACTTAGGATAAGTGCTTATTTGCTTATTATAGCTTATCAGTGTGTATCTTTGTGCTTTTTAGCTTCATTTAAGTAGCTTTTAGCTTGTTGCATCTTATTTCATCTTTGGTTCGACTTGTAGCTTGTTTGAGCTTAAAACATCAAAAATAAGCTCATAAAGCTAACTGTTGAGCCAATAAGCTTCTAAACTTCCTTATTTTAAAGTTGTACAATTTTTGTTTTCATTAAAGTTGCTTATTATCAGTAGTTAAATAGTTTTGAAAAATAAAAAAACACAAAAACATCATTTTAAAAATAGTGATAGCGTTTATTTAATAGAAATTAGCTTTTTAAATTTCTTTTTCAGCTTATTATTAAGCACTTCTTGTTTTTATAATTTTCTTAGCTTTCTGTCACCATAAGATAATTTTATAAAAAATTTCATAATTTTCTTAACTTGTTTAGTATTTATTAGAATTTAAAATAGTTAAAAGTATTAAATAATTAATAAAAAATAAATAAAAACCATAAAAAATATCTTTTCAGTTTTAAAATTAGTTTTCTAATATTTTAGATTTTTCTAAGTTAAAATTTCATTTTTTCAGGTTAATTTTATATTTTCTTGTATTTAAGTGTATTTTAAATAATTAATAAATAGTTTTTAATTAATAAATATTAAATAAATAGTTATAAAAATAATTTTAATTTTCTAATAATTTTTATTTTATTATGGGTTTGTAAAAATATCATTTTTCATATTTGTGAGTCTTTTATTTCTTAAACTCACGTTTTATTTTTACGTTCACGTTAATTTAATAAACGTCGTGTTTAAGTTTGTTTAATCTCGATTGTTTGTACTTTATAGTTAAAATCCAAATACCATTCCAATCAATCATAGTGTAATTATCCAATCAAAATCCTTACAGTCATTATCCTTAGTGATCATTGACATCCGAACGTTTTAAACACCATTCGATCTCCGTGGACTTAACGACCCGGATCCACTATATTCCAAGGGATATTGCATTGGTTTTAAAACATTTGAATTTTATTACGGTTGACCATTCACAAGTGGTTCTTTGTGTGATAAACAACTGATTCGGAAAGATCGGTTATGTTCATAATTCTTGGTGATAATCTCAGCTCATTCATCTCGACCATCATTGCCAATTTTACTCCTTCTCTCACTCCGTTTGAGGAAAGTGACTTCATCTTGGAAGAGATTGAAGCATACTTGTCTAGTGATTAGGTTTCATGGGAAATTGATCCGCTCAATTGACATCGAGGAGATATTCTTCTCATCGAGAAGTTGCTTAATGATGATCCATCATCAATCCCTCCTCCTGAACTTCATGACAATCAAGTCGGTTGAGAAAGCGAAGAATTTCACTGAGAGTGAACTTAAGGACTTACCTCCTCATCTCGAGTATGCATTTCTTGAGGGTGATGATAAATTACCCCGTCATTATTGCTCGAGATTTGAGTAAAGATGAAAAGCTGCTCTCATAAAGGTCTTGAAGTCACACAAGCAAGCAATTGCTTGGAAACTCTCCGACATTAAGGGTATCAACCACGGTTTTTGTACTCACAAAATCTTGATGGAGGATGACTTCAAACCGGCAGTTCAACATCGGAAGAAGTTGAATCAAAATCCATGATGTTATCAAGGAGGTTCTCAAACCTTGATCTTGAGAGGATTAATTTACCCGATCTCGATAGTCCTTGGAGTTAGCCCATCAACTGTGTTCCAAAAGGGTGGCATAGCATTTGTCACAAATGAAGAAAAAGAGTTAATTCCAACTCGATTGGTTACGGGATGGCGTGTTTGCATTGACTATCGTAAGTTGAATGGCGCCACCCGAAAAGACCATTTTCCTCTACCCTTCATGGACCAAATGCTTGAGAGATTAGCGAGCGAATACTATTGTTTACTTGATGGTTTCTCGGGTTATTTTCAGATCCCCATTGATCCACAGGATCAAGAAAGACCACATTCACCTGCCCATACGGAACTTTTGCCTCTGGGCGTATGTGCCTTTTGGTCTATGTCCGCTAACGCGTTCCAACGATGTATGATGGCATTATTCCGCGACATGATCGGGAAACAATGGAGGTGTTTATGGATGACTACTCGGTCATTGGGGACTCGTTTCAAACATGTCTCTCCCATTTAGAAAAATGCTAAAAGGTGTAGAAGACACCAATCTTTTTCTAAATTGGGAGAAAAGCCACTTTATGGTCAAAGAAGGCATAGTCCTTGGCCATAAGATTTCAAGCAGGATTGAGGTTGATAGAACAAAAGTCGATGTTATTGCTAAATTACCTCATCCTACTACCGTCAAAGGTATTAGGAGTTTTTAGGTCATGCCGGTTTTATCATGATTCATACAAGATTTTTCTAAAATGGCCGGCCTATGACTCCTCTTCTTGAAAAAGATGCTCCTTTTATCTTCTCACCCGAGTGCATCGAAGCTTTTGAAACATTAAAGAAAAACTTGCAGGCACCCATTCTCGTTGCCCCCACCGGATTTACCCTTTGAGCTCATATGCGATGCAAGTGATTTTGCTATCGGTGCGATCAGGGCAGCGTTTGGCAAGCATTTTCAGCTATCCACTACTTAGCAGTAAGACTATGGCTGAGCTCAAACCCATTACACCACCACGTAGAGCTACTAGCCGTGTGTTTGAGAAGTTTGGCCATACCTAATCTTGACCAAATCGTGGTGTATATGGATCCTTTCGGCTCTCAAATATCTCTTTGCAAAACAAGATGCAAAGCGAGATTGCTCCGTTGGAGTTCTCTCACCGCAAGAATTTGATATCATTATACATTGATAAAAAGGAGCTGAGAACCTAGTGGCGATCATCTGTCGATTAGAAAACCCTTACCAAGATGTTTTCGAGAAAAAGGAAATAAATGAAACATTTCCTCTCGAGACACTCAATGCGGTTTCTTTTAGTGGAAACTCTACTACCCCATGGTTTCGCGACTTAGCAAATTACCATGCGGGTAACTTCATAGTGAAAATAATGGACCCAGAAGAACAAATTCTTCAAGGATGTTAAACATTATACGGGATCCCTACTTATTCAAAATCGTGCGGATCAAGTCATCCGGCGATGTGTGTATGGGTCGAAGCTAATGACATTCTCAAAGCTTGCCATTCACGGACCCAGGGGGACATCATAGCCAACTACACCGCCAAGAAGGTGTTTGATTCCGGTTTTATTGGCCCCTATTTACAAGGATGCTTACGATTTTCAAAACACGTGACTTGTCAGCGTCACGGAAATATCTCACAAAGAAATGAAATGCCACAAAGCGCCATTCAAGTGTGGAGATCTTGACATCACGGGGCATTGACTTTATGGGGCCATTTCCATCATCTCGAGGAAACAAATACATACTTGTGGCTGCTGACTATTTGTCAAAATGGGTTGAAGCTTTGCCTACCAACGATGGCCGAGTTGTTGTGAAATTCTTAAAATCTCTTTTTGCTAGGTTTGGAACTCCTCGAGCTATAATTAGTGATCGTGGGACGCATTTCTGCAATGACCAATTTGATCGAGTCATGCAAAAGTATGGTGTAACCCACCGTCTCTCTCTTGCATACCACCCCA
The DNA here is from genome assembly GCA_910596185.1 of Chrysanthemum makinoi. Lineage (NCBI taxonomy): Eukaryota > Viridiplantae > Streptophyta > Magnoliopsida > Asterales > Asteraceae > Chrysanthemum > Chrysanthemum makinoi. The sequence continues at coordinate 175,023,224 of OU343224.1, forward strand.
AACAAGTGGGCAAGTGGAAGTTTCCAACCGAGGTATAAAAAGAATTCGGAAAGGACAGAGGGCGAAAACCGTGCATCTGGTGGATAAGCTAGATGGCGCACTCGGGCCTTCCGTACGGCTTATAAACACCAATCGGTGTACTCCATACAAGCTTGTGTGAAAGCGTGTCATCTGCCGATTGAGCTTGAGCACAAAGCATCTTGGGCTTTGAAACATGCAACCTTCGATATTGATACCGTTGGTGATCGAGAAAGTTCAAATGAATGAATTAAATGAACTCCGTGATCAAGCATACGCGAACTCTTTGATCTACAAACAAAAGACAAAGAAGATTCATGACTCCAAAATCAAGAACAGCGTTTTCAACGTCGGTGATCGAGTCCTTCTTTTCAATTCAAGATTGAATATTTTCTCGGGAAAACTAAAATCCCTGTTTGAGACCATTCACCATCACTAATGTATTTCCTTATGGAACTATTGAGTTATCTCAACCCGATGGTCCAAATTTTAAAGTGAATGGTCATCGATTGAAACACTATTTTGGAGAGGACATTCCACCTTTGGATTTGTCGGATCTACAAACTTTCCCCATGAACCAATGAATGCGGGGATCGAGTCAAGCTAGTGACTTCGGGAATCAACGATGCACACCATATGGGTTTCACCCATATTTCGACTTCTTTCTACTTTCTACCACCAGTAGTGGAGTTGCCCCGGCGTTGTATATAAGATTTCAAAAAAAATCACAAAATAATGGCGTAGTATTCCCTTTTTACGTTCTATGTTTGGCATAGGCGGTACTTTGAATATTGAGGGCAATATTCATTTCTAGTGTGGGGGAATTCTCACGAATTTTATCATGTAATTATACCACCCAATTCCCCATTTTTGGCCAAAATTTTTTGGTAAGTGTTTTTCACTTACTCGACTTCTGTTATCGGTCACCATGTCTAACAAACAAAGGATTGGCTAATCGAGAGCAAACGGCTCTTGGTAAAATATCTCAAATCCGTTGTGACTTGCAATTTGCCCAAAATTGTATGGTGTTGACTCACCATATCTTTATACTAGTGAAAAGTTGGCTAGCCCGCAAGTTTATGGCTTGTGGTAAAGGCGGTTGGAAAACCATAATTGTAAATCGACTAACCAATATTTTTATCTAAGAGTTGGCTAGTCCAGAGCAAACGGCTCTTGGTAAAGACAAATCAAAACCGCTGAAAGTCTGGTGATTTGCTCAAAATCATTTGGTTGTCATTGTGCCAGCAGGTTCTTACTTGAACTCAAACAATTGGCTTTCCGAAGTAATGGCTTTTGGTAAAGAGATGAAATCCATTAATTTTTCATAAAAGATTGCTAGGGACTAGCAATATCTTAGTATTGGGATTGATGAGTATCAAAATACTCTTCATTCTTGTACCTTTTAGACCGCCAAAACATCCAAAAACACTCAGTCAAAGCATCAAAATGAAAAAAATATCACAAATAAGTGTTTTATGTGTTTCAAATGCAAAAATATCAGCGGTGAAAACATATCAAGTTCGCATAATTGGCAGTTTTAGTCCCCCAAGTTTCAAAAGTTGTCAAAACTAGTCCCTGGTAAATCAAAATAAAGCAAATTATCATTTAAGGTCCATGGGATTCAAAAGTTGTCAAAACATACCCTTCAAAGTTTAAAAATTACAAAATGACAACTTTAGTCCCTAAAGTTTAAAAATTGTCAAATTAGTCCCTGGGTGTTTAAAAATGGAAAATTAACAAATAATACCCTTGTACTATTCATAAATTACAATTTGGAACCTTTTGATAACTTTTGGGAAAATTACAATTTCACCCCCTCAACTTTGGAAAATGTCATAAAAGGTCCCTCAGGTGTTTTAAATTGTAAATAATGCAAATGAGGTCCTTTGGTTTAGCAAACTTGGCATTATTAGTCCTTGTGATAACTTATGAAATATTACAGGTTTAGTCCTTCATGATTTCGTGAATTACAACAATGGTTCTTGGGCTCTATACTACTACAAACCAAACCGGACCCTTTGTATTAAATCCTTAAATCCAAATCCAAGCCCAACAAACAAAACCTGCCCAACTCCTTAAATAATAAACGGTTTGACCTTGGTCAAACTCCACTTTATATCCCCTTTCACTCACAACAACGACAAACCCAAACCACCCTGGTTTTCTTCACCAGCTCACCACCACCTGTCCACCCCCTTTCCACCTCAAACCCAAATTTATATAACCACTCCCTTCCACCTCCACAAACCACCCAAAGTTCATTAATTGTTAAAACCGCTCTCCAATAACTTTTGGCCAAAATGCCATATGTACGGTTGTGATGAATTCAAAGGATCCAAGGGTTGAAATGAAGTGGGAAACATTCAGAGGTCGACAAGGAGCTCAAAAAGATCATTATAAAGAAAGAAGGAGCAATGTTGATAGATATCTAGTGTAATTTTTAATTTTCTTAGTCGTTTTAATTAATTTAAGCTTTCCAGTGTATGTCTTAGCTTTCAAGTACTGTCTTTATCAATCTCAGTGTATTGTAAACCTTTTTCAATAAGCAATTTCAAGTTTCAGTTTCATTTTCAGTTTATGCAATTTTTCAAGCTTAAAATCTCATATTAGCTTAAAGTTGTTAGTAATTAATGTTATGGACTCATAAGCTCATATAAGTTCCTTATAAAGCTTTTAAAAGCTTTTAGAAACTTTCAACCTCTGTTTAGAATTAAAAATCAAAAATACAAAAAAATTAGTTATAAATCAAAAAAATAGAAAAATCAAAAATGATGAAGAAAGAAAGTCGGCAGGGTTGATTTTGATTGCCTTGGTTTAGAAGCTTTGTGGAAAGCTATTAGGAGTGGTCTTGATTCTTGATTCATGGTCTTTGGTTGGATAGCATTTTGTAAGAATTTTTCTTATTTTTGTGATTTTACTGCTCAACCGCTTGTTATATGCTTATTTTTAGTTCTTCTAGCTTATTAGGTATATCTTGGTTGTATTAAAGCTTAATATTATAGACTTGATTAATTAGTTTTCATTTTTCTTAAAAATTTTGTATTAACTGTCATTTTAGCATAATATAGAATACCAAGTAATTGTAGTTTAAGCTAGTGTTTCTGTGTTCATTTAAGCTTATTAACTTATAGCAGTGATAAGCGTTTCAAAAGTCTTTGTACTCATTTGCCTTAAAAATCAAAAATCAGCCTTATATATAAGGGTTGTTTGATTTTTCATAAATTAGCATTCAAGTGTATGCTTGTTGTTTTTTGTGGTTGTTACATGTCATTTTAGTTCATAATAACTCGCTTAACCATACCAAAACACGTCCTTTTTGTTAAAAAGTCAAAATAGCTTTAATTTTCATCTATGAGCTTCTGTTAGGATTTATAGTGTAAATTCATCACGCATTCTTAAAACTTGTTAATCTAGCTTAATTTCATCTTAACTTAGCTTAACATAACATAATCAGTGAGTAGGATCAATCATAAGTTCATTTAAGTCAACTTTAGTGTTTATCTTAAAAAGTCAAATTTTCACTTAGTCAGTTTTTAAATAAAATAGATAATTTTCTATAGGATTTAATTTTGAGTTTCATGTTTTATGCTTTTGGATATTACTATTTAGTCAGCTCATCTTTATCATAGTAATTTTTATAATTTTTAGTTTGCTAGTTAAACTGCATTTTTTCTTAGCTTCTTTTTAGCCATTTTCTCAAAAGTGTCATGTACATGCTGGGTAAGCTTATTTCATAAGCTTGTATCTTGTTCATTAGTTAGCCCAACTTGTTCTTTAGCTTTTTGTGAAGCTCACCAACCCATCTCAAAGGTTCAGTGCTTAATTTCCACTCTGCAGCTTATTTGTTGCGCAAGTAGCTTTACCTTGTCCCATTCACTCATTAGCTTAATCCATCGGTGTACTTGAGCCTTTCACAAGCTCACCGCAGAGCTAATAGTGGGCCCCACCTTGTATACTTTGGTTTTCTAAGAAGCTCACCTAACAAGCTTGTTGTGTCGATTGCTCATTTTGAGCTTTGGAGCTTTTGCCCCTAGCTTAATCTAGCATCCAAAACCCCTGCAGTTTGTTGGGTTTAATCTGGAATTGAATTGCTTATTTGCTTATTGTAAGCTTATCGCTGAATCCCAGTGTCATTTTGCTCATTCCGTTCATTTAACTTATTTAGAGCTTATTTTACCCTTGTTAGCTTACTTGTAGCTTGTTTTGAGCTTAATTCCATTTTAGCTCAAAGCTCAACCGATAAGCTCATAAGCTTCTACACTGCTTATTTTTAAGCTCTGTTCATTTTGTCTTTTTAAAAGTTTATTATTTTAAGTAGTTAGATAAATTTCAAAAGAAAAACACAAAACATCAACTTTAAAAAATAGTGACGTTTATTTAATATAAATTAGCTTTTTAAAATTTTCTTTTCAGCTTATTATTAAGCACTTATCTGTTTTATATTTTTCTTAAGTTTCTGTCATATTAAAGTATTTTTAGGAATTTTCTTAGATGTTTCCTTTGTCATCTAGTATTTTTAATAATTAATAATAGTTTAATTAATAATTAATTAATATTAAAGTATTAAATAGTAAAATTAATTTTTATTAAGTAAAACCATGTTTTTATTTTTTTCCTAGTTTTGTAATTTAATTAGAACTTATAAAAATTAATCCTATAATTTTCCCTACTTATTTTCTAATTTTAATCCTTTAATTAGTTTAATTAGATTTAAATTAATAATTAAGTTTTTAATTTATAAAACCTTTGCTAAAAGACTAAAATATTTGTTTTTAATTTTTATAAATCTTTTAAGTTGTTCTAGATTTTTAGAAAATAAATTTGTAATTTTCTTAGTTAGTTTTGTATTATAAATCCTTTTTAGATTAATTAAACTAGATTTTAAATAAGTTTAAAATAGTTTTGATTAATTAATTAATATTAAATTAATATAATAATAGTAAAATATTTTATTTTTAGATTTTAATTTTCTTTAAGTTTAAAAAGTTTTAAATTTTCATTTTATACCCTTTAGTTTTTAACTTGTCATTTTAAGTCCCTGTAGTTTTTAAATTTACATTTTTATTTACTTGCTATACACGCTTGTTTAATGGATTGTTGTGCTTTATAGATCTGTATCCAAATACAATTCCATACAATCAGTAGTGTAATTATCAACCAAAATCCTTACGGATCATTATCCTTAGTGATCATTCTATGTCCGAACATCATCACACCATTCAACCTCCGGTGGGACTTAACGACGAATCCACTACATTCAAGGGAAATTGTATTGAGTCCATAGTAGTTGACTTTTGTTGACTAAAACCTTTGGTCAATATTTCTTGACTGTTTTGGAACCGATCAACACACTAATTAATATTATTTTTAAAACACCGTAAAATGAAAAATACGTGTTATTATACACATTATACAAATTAATAAAACACACAAAGCTTCATACAAGCTAACAAGTTGATGATATATATAGTTTTGAAAACCGGACCAAATGGTTCAACCAGAATCAATAATACCTTGAGGTTATTTAACCAATAAAAGCCATCAGAAGGAGAAAGACGTTGAAACCGATACAAACTAATGAAATTAGGTCTCACCGAGATCTATTTATCCGGTTAATCATCACCGGTCTGCGCCAAAACATCTTGGTACCACCTTTATACTATATAAGAAGGAAAAACCAAAAAGAATAAAAAGTGAAAAGTTGAAAACAAAAAAATGTTGAAAACATATATTTCAACGAAACTATCAAATACACATCAAAACCGAAGTTAACCGGGGCGCCAAACCCGGTGAGTTGACCGGTTTAATTTGACTCCGCTTTTACCCAACCCATCGGGTTGACTCCGTTTAAATCGACTATTTTCCACCGAAGCAGTTCAACCGGTTGAACTCCTGGTCGAACCGGGTTTCAAAACATTATGCTTAATCCCCAAATCTTCAAACTTTTATTATTTTTGTTTATAGCCTATAAACTTTTTTTATCACTAAACCATCATTCGCTATAGAATTCGCTGCTATCACGGTATTTCGTCTAGTATATATATATATATATATATATATATATATATATATATATATATATATATATATATATATATATATATATATATATATATAGGGGCTTTTTTGACCCATAAGTCATTGACTGCAGAACTCCTCAGGCAAATGAGATTTTTCTAAATATTCAAGATTATTATTTAATCTAAAGGGTATTAAAGTAAAAGACAATTTTATATTTTTTAGATTTTTTTTATTAAATCCTATTTTTAAAATATCTCATAATTTTCGGACTTTTTCTTTTTGGCAAGCTTTTTTATTTTTATTTTTCATTATTATTATTATTTTGGTTTCTTAACATGCATGTTTTTAGAAAGTCAAGGTACATATATGTTTTTTTAAATAATGTAAATTTACATATGTTTTTATTGTACAATAGTTTAAACTTCAAATGAGTTTTACTTAAAAATATAATTACACATATGTTTCTGCGGTATATCCTATAAACTTCTTAAATAAAAACAAAAAACATAAATTATAGTAGTAACCTTTAGATTTATTACAAACCAAAAACATAATATAATACACAAATATTTATATAAAATGAAATACAAATCAAATGTATTACTTTGAATATACATATGAACGCCTTTTAAGAACATATGTGCACAAAACATATGTATTTGAAGTTTCTCATCAGATTCTTGCACGTCTACCAAGAACATACATGCAAGCCTTCTAAGAACGTATATGTACTTCCAGTTTCTCATCAAATTCGTTAAACCATATGTGCACGCCTTCAAAGAACATATTGTCACGCCTAGAAAAAATAATAGTCAAGATTAAATACTTTTAAAATGAAACGCAAGATAACATAACACTAATGTACAAGGTTAAACTAGCAAACACAAATAAACATGAGACCAATTTTTTTATGTATGCAAAACATATATAATCCAAACACAAAACATATATGTTTTACACGTAAACACATAATCCAAACATAAAATATATATGTTTTATAATCCAAAGGTAAAACATATATATATCTTTCTAAACACATATGCACCCTTTTTAATTAACTTTTTTACTTGCTATAAACATGTATGCACCATTTTTTAAAACAAGTATGCTATAAACAAAAGTAAAACATATATGTTTTATACATAAACATATATGTATCTTTCTAAACACATATGCACCCCTTTTTTAATTAACTTTTTTACTTGCAATAAACATGTATGCACCATTTTTTAAAACAAGTATGCCCCGTTTCTTAAAGCTATTTTTTTCCCATTTAATAAAAATATTAGATTATCAATTCACATATGAATCACAAATTAAATTAAAAAAAAAATGGCCTTTCCATAACCTTTCCATAACAAAAGATAAACATATACATGTACGCCTAAAAAACATTATTTACAAACACATGCCTAGTTTTCTGATGGTATCAATAATACCAATGCCATCATCATCCTTTGTCTCACTCAAAACTACTTAACATAAAATGATTTGATAAAAACAAATAATTTAGATACTAAATAAAGCATACTGTAACAACTACAAAAACATGTCTTTGGAAATAATCAAATAATATCCATACTACAATGCTACCCATGTGACTCTTTTTCACAAGACCCAAGAGCATCTCTTTTAGTCTTATCCTGCTCTTCTAAAGTTAAAACAAACAAATCAACTTTTATGTACTCTTTGTTTTTGCTTTATTTCATTTTGTCATATAATAGTTTCATACCTACTTTATCAACAATCTCTAAAGATGATGATGATACCAAAATAGAAGCTTCCATCAAAACGGAAAAGGGCAACAAAGATGATGATTTGAAAGAGTTAAATCTGGTGAAGACGGATGGTGTCAACTCCAGCGAGAATGAGCCCCAGAAGGGTTTAGTTGGTAATCTAGGTGAAGGTTTAGGAGTATCCGGTAAGAACTCAATGGCCGGAACGAAAAGGGTTACAGGTACCGTCATTGATACTATCAGGTGACGTCAGATTTCGTTCCGTTTGACGGTTGACGGAGGTCCGGCAACTGGGTAGGAATATAAAGATCAGCTGCGAGTTTTCATTTTCTTAGTTTTCTGGAAATGTTTTTTTTTCAGAACAAAGGTAACAGTAGTGAATGTGTTGGTGGGGGTTTATATTACGTCAAAAAATTGTGTCTAGGTTACGGTAATGCCCATGGTTTAATTCAGTTTTGTCGTTATTCTGGCAAGAGTTTACTCGATGGTGGTAGGGTGGTCATTTTATCAGTTGGTGGCAACGGTGGTTTAGTAGATGGTGGTGGGAGGCGGTTAAAAAAGAATTAAGGTTTGAGAGAGATATATGAGAGAGAAAGCATAAATAAAATATTGAGTAAATTACACCGTTCGTCCTTGTGGTTTGCGTTGACCGCAGCCTATCGTCCTTGGATCAAAAAAGTTGCACCGTTCGTTCTTAGTTGAAACGTTATCGCATTTGTTGTCCTTCCTCTAACAGGGACCCTTCTTTAGTTTATACATGTGACACCCATGTGAGGGTATTTCCGTCATTTCACACTTCATCTTCTATGTTTATTCATCTTCATCTCAAATCATAATCACCCACTGCCATCTTTTTCACATCAAGAAAAAGAAAACTAATACAAACCCATTTCACAGCAAGAACAAAAAAATAAAACTAACACAAACCCATTTCTTCACCAACCTTTTACGACCAATTTGGCATCTACTTTTTAGATTAGCTCAAGCAAACACATCTTCTTCCTTTATGTGTTTACATCTCCAACTATCACCACCCAATAATCATTCTCCAATAACAAAATTATCACTTCCAAATAACATATATACATCAAATCACGATGTGATTTTTGTTGAAACGTGATGAATTCTCTCTCTCTCTGCTATCACCGACCTTTGGATACATCCTCCCACGCCGCACATGCCGCTCCCACCCCCACCAACTACACAAAAATCCCTCCACTCCTCTTCCCGATCTTCTACAACACGCGCCATCCCTCCTCCTTCATCCGTTCATACCACACTCACGCACCACTCTTCAGCACCACCACACCACCATATTTTCACACCACCATCTTTGGAGATCGCGAAGAAGAAAAAGGTAGGGCGAGAATACCACGCGAGTTATGACTCGGTTTTCTTGTAACTCGTGTCACCGAGTCACGAGTTGACTCTCGAGTTGTCACCGAGTCACGAGCTGCTATCACTTTTGGTTCGGGCTAGGCTATCACTTTTGGTTCCACTAAATATTTTTGTTTTAGTTTTTGTCTTTATCTTTGTGGTTTGACTTTTTTATTTTAAGTAAACAAATCGAATCCATTTTCATTTGGGTTTCGTAATCTGAGTTCATGTGAGGGTTTAAAAAAAATTGTTCGTGTGATAAAGAGATAAAGGTGGTTTGTTGGTTGGAAAGAAGGAACAAAAGAGTATTGTGATGGAGATATAGTTTGATGATGATTAGAAGAGGTGTATGAGTTTGATTTGAAATAGTGATGTGGGTATGAGTTTGATTTGTTAGAAGATGTGATTTGTTTATGTGTGTGTGAGTTAGATTTGCAGAAACCTTTCTGGGTGGTGATGTCCGGATTTTTGTAAACGGAGAGAGACAATGGTGGTGGTGAAGATAATTAAAAGAGATAAAGAAGGTGGATGGTTGAGGTGTAGGTGAGTTGTTAATAAATTTTTGGGAGGACAAAAAGACGGATATACCCTCACGTGGGTATCACATGGGAGCAGTTAACGAGCGTTAGTGGGCCCTGATAGAGGGAAGGACAAACGGCGCATAACGTTTGCCACTTAAGGACGAACGGTGCAACTTTTTTGGTCAAAGTACGATAGGCTGCGGTCAACGCAAACCACAAGGACGAACGGTGTAATTTACTCTAAAATAAAGTAATACTTGCAAACCGAATAACTCCTTCAAATATGGAACGGTTTTTGAAAAAATAGTATTTTTGAAATACCTTTAATGCCCCTCCTGCTTTTTTTAAGTATTATTAATATGTTAGCTTATTACAAAAATGCCACATATATTTTCATCCATTGATCTTTTAATCCTAGGGTCCAAATAGGGTTTTCGCGGTTCTCGCACTTAACAGAGTTCTCAAAATAAAGATACACTATATATATATATATATATCCACAAGATCGGGTATGTTGGTGCATAAAACTTTTGTTAAAACAATTTTTATAATTTTGAGTTTTGATACGTTTTTTTTAATGCACAAAAAACGAATTTTGATGCACAAAATTTTCAAATTGTTTTAGTTAGATGTGCAATGTTATTTTGCGGAAGCGTGAAAACCCCTTAGGAATGGGTTTGGAAACCCCTTAGGCCGATCGGTTGAGTACTCCCCAAGGGATACTAGAACCTTCTTGACATCAAATTTCACTTCTAGTCCTTCCATATAACATTTAACGATCGTTAGTATATTACGTTTAATTAACTTAACGTTCGTTATATTTTTTCGTGTAAATAATAAATAAATATAACATTTTATATTTAATTATTAACTTTAATTCTCATACGCAAAGTGTGCAATCCCGTGGTTTCGAGTTCGATCCTAACTCACGTCTACTAATTTATATCCATAAAACCAACAACTCCCACTTGAATATATCTTAATAGCATGATCACATCGGTTAGTGTCTAGCAACACTTCGATGCCTCTAGCACGACTCGAGTAAGGCTCCTGGAAAAACCTTTTAATGATTTCTCATTATTATTATCCTTTTGTTTCTTTATTCAACCATTCTATTTCTCGTTTTAAGTGATTGAGCAAGATTACCAAATTTTCTGAAACATATTCAGGGGAGATCTTGGGTGCGGCCGCACAAACATCTTGTCAACCTACGAGGGGTCCAGCAGTATTAAACTCCAAAATAAATTTGAAGGAACAAATTCAATCTTGACTACAAGAATAACCCACAAACTTTGTAACACTTCTGGAAACAACCCTTATGACTACCAGTTACGTATAGCGTTAAGTTGTTCCGAAAATGCACTAAATTTATGACACTTATCTGGTATCTCAAGTCTGAGGATAACTATTCATGATTTACTTAACAACAATATCTATAAAGTAAAATCATGTAGTTGGGATAAGTCCTATTCATTGAATATCATCTGAAATTGGTATGTTTTCTCATCAATATACTTTCAAGTATATTCTACCACATCACTTAGATTTGTCTTATTTTAACGATACTCCCATATCATTAACTGACAACAGACAATTTAGAATAACTTAGTTACTCATGGATTAAACATGCAAATATAGGACAACAATATTATAAATGAAAATTAACATAATCAATACTTTATTTCATTAAAAAATAATAAATGTTTACAATATCCTTTATCCAAATACTAATCACATTTATACATGAAACTATTAGCTAAACGAAGTCCAATGCCATTGGCAAGTCCAATAAGCTTTTCTCTAGGCAAAGCCTTAGTGAAAAGATCAGCTAAGTTGTCATCTGTGTGAACTTTTTAATAGATTAATTTCACCTTCGCGGACTTGTTCCCGAACATAGTGATACTTTCGTATAAAATGTCTGGTGCCCTTCATGACTACAGGTTCATTGGCAAATATGATTGCAGCAGAATTGTCACAATACATATCAATAGGCGATTCAATTGAAGGCATAACACCAAGCCCTGAAATGAATTTCCTAATCCAAACACCCTCCATTGCAGCTTCCGAAGCAGCTATGTATTCGGCCTTCACAGACATCGCCGTTGGAATCACTCCTAAACCTTTATTCAAGTGTTAGTTTCTCATATGTAATAGGTAGCTTATTATGGCCTTTATGTTTGTTTAAGGTCTAGCTTATGTAGAAGGCCCATAAGCTTAGGCCCATGTCCAATAAGGATAAGGATGGGAACTAGGAGTGTTGCCCTAGCTTCCCTCCTATAAATATCCCTTGTAAACCTTCATTTGAAGGTTGGTTGTTCAATATTATCTTTCATTCACTCCTTACGCATAACCGGCTACATTCATACGCGTGTGTTTGTTTGGATATTGTTCAATCGCCTCTCTATCTCTTTCATTGAAGCTTGTGTTGTAAATCTAGTGACCTAACAGTAGTATCAATCGCCAAATAGTTGGGTTAACACTTTCGTTTTTGAAGTTTTTGTTTCGGTCTTCTGGCGTAAACGTGGTTAACACTTTGGTTCGCTTAAAAACTTATTTTTTACACTTTTTAATCCAAGATTCTTGTACTTTCAACGTTTTAAGGTGTTAAAATACTTGTTTTTGGCAAAAAGCTTCAACCTTTACGCGTGGATCTAAGTTTTTAAGCTTGTTTTTGTTCGTGGGTGTCGTTCTACGCGTAACCCGTTTAGCTGTTTTGGTTCATCAAGTTTCACACTTTTGTGTTATTTTGGTGATATTAAAGCTATTCCATAACAAAAATCTCGTTTAGAAACAAATTTGGGCATAATCATTTTTACGAGTAATCTTACGCATATCAAAACCCTAATATTACGCGTAAGTTATTCCTTGGTTTGATCTTCATTTTCGTGGTTTACTCCGTGTTTTCTTGCTTGGATAAGCACCGCAAATACGTCGACTTTGGATATCTTTTGCCTGTGTGATAGTGTAAAATATCACTTGGGATAAAACCCTAAACTTACGCATAAGCATAAAGCTTACGCGTAGAAATCCTACGCATAAGATTCATCTTACGCATAAGGTAATCCTACGCCTAACTTTGTGTCTACGCATAACTTTAGCGTCTTTTCCCTACTTACGCGTAAGCTAAATCTACGCGTAACTAGTGATTGTTACGCGTAACTTTGGTGTTTTTACGCATAAGTCCTACTTGGTTTATTGTGATTTCTACGCCTAAGAACACTTCATCAACAAAGGTTCATTCGACTACAAAGATCCATTTTACCAACACAAGTTTTTCAACATGTCACAACCACCATACTCTAACTATTTCCTTACACTTATTCTCAAGCGTCAACAACACTAACTCCACAACATAAAAAATGGAATCAACAACAAGCAATTTATCAACAACAATTTAATCAACAACATACTCCACAACTTGCTGCAATCCCACAACCTCAAATGGTTCAACCACCACCAAGTCTTCAAGTTCAACCCTACACAAATGAATTCAATCAACATCCATCAAGGAACACTATGAAGGAACCCACTTGGTTTGCAAAGATGTGTGAAGCTTTAGCGACCAACAATCAATTCATGAGGCCGGATCACTTGATAGACCTCCAATGCTCACTCCAGAAAACTACGATCAATGGGTGATAAGGTTCTTTAGGTTTTGTGATCTGAAGAAGCCACATGGAAATTTCTTAAAGAAGGTTATCTTGGAAGGTCCATTTCAGATGCCCTCTTTTATCGTACTGCCGATCCAAATGCTAATCCACCAAGAGATGAACAATCCAACATTGCTACTCTTGTTGCCGGACACGAATGCAGAGGAACTTCTACACTATGAAGCAGATGAACTTGCAATGCAATATATCCTCTTAGGATTACCTAACCCAATTCTTCGAAGTGTTGATGCTTAAAAGACTGCAAAGGAAATGTGGGATCATATTCATCTTCTTATGGAAGGATCTGTACTCAATCAAGAGGATTTGGAATCCAAAATTTACTTGGCTTATGAACACTTCATGATAGAACCTGGAGAGACACTAGAGTCTTATCATCATCGTTTTTTCAGACATCATCAATGATTTGGATAAACACAACATCATCATGCCAAATTGCCGTGATTACTAAGTTCTGAGTAGTCTTGGTCCGAATGGGAGAAGTATGTCATTTTTCTCGTCAAGAAGAATATGCATCATGCTACATATGGATTGTTGTACGATTACTTGAAGCCTCATGAAAAGGAAGTTGATAGGGAAAGGATTCTCCGTGCTCAAATTGCTCCACCGACACATCCGGAAAATCAACAACTTGCCTTATATGCTCAAAACAGTTATTCTCCTCAACCAACAACTCAACCAACTGCTACAATCACACCATATGATCCTTCACAGCCTCAATCTCAACAAACTCAATTGGTTCCTGTTAGCCTTAATAGTTTATATTAGAAGTGATGGTCATTCACGTTTAGGAACTTTGTAAAGTGTTTTTGATATCGTGATAGAATAGTCAACGGGCTCGTGGATTGGGCTAAGCTAATTGGTTAATCTTTAGGGTATGTTAGCCGTTTATAAGCTTAAGTATCCCAAGCCCAATCCAAGTCCAACGAAGCCCATAGGAAATCCTTTTAGGTTTTCATGTATTCCACCTATAAATACCCCTCAAATGGTCATTTGAGGGGTGTGCTTGAAAGTGTGTGTGTGTGTGTGTGTTTTCTTTGGAGCAATACAACTTATTGTGTCTATCTTTATCCTCTCACATACACGGTTTTGTATAAACATCAAGTCACCATCTCTCTTAATCTTTCCTTCTTTGTTTAAGCTTTATGTTTGTGTTTGGATTGAACGTGTTCTACGCGTAGCGTGGTAAACGTGGTGATACTTGTATTTGTGTTGGGTTTGTGATAAGGTTGATAAATGTAAGGTCCTACAATTGGTATCAGAGCCAGGTGCTAAAGTTTCAGTTTTTTGCAAAAAGTTCGAAGCTTTACGTGTTTTTCTTCATTTTTGAACTCGTATTTGGTTCGTTAGTCATTTCTACTCGTAACTTATCTAAGCACTTTGGGTGAAAAATGTCAACATTTTTGGGTTATTCGAGTGTTTTTAAGGCTATCATGTGCAAAGAAATCGTTTGAATCATTGGAAATTTTTACGAGTAGGTCAAAACCCTAGTTCTCTGTAAGAAAGTCAAACTACGCATAAGGTTCTACTCATAACTTTTTGGTGCAGATTCTTGAGCTTCAGCGGTGACTCGGTGCTTCCCTCACTTGGATAAGTTTGTGGAACACTTCGACTTTTGGATATCTCTTACCTGTGATAGTGTAAAGGATTTTTGGGCTAAACCCTAATCTTACGCATAAGCTTAGACTTAAGCGTAGATTACTTTACGCTTAAGTATTTATCCTACGCCTAAGCTTTGTCTTACGCATAAGCTAAATCTTACGCATAAGTTTTCCTACGCCTAACTTTAAGTCTACGCATAAGATCCTACGCCTAAGGAATCCTACGCCTAAGATCCTACGCATAAGATCCTACGCATAAGCACCAACTCTACTCGTAACTTCTTCGGTCTGCGCCTAAGCTCATTAAAATTTTGGTTTAACTGTGAAAATTTGAGTAAAATTTAAATTTTTTAGGAGACTAAACGTTCAATTTTTACGCGAAATTCAAATTTTGGTTTAACTGTGAAAATTTTGGTCAAAAATTCAAATTTTTGGGCCTAAATTCAAATTTTCGGGTCAAATTTGGCGTCAAAATTGTCATAACTCAAATTTTTCATACGTCCTTAGAATTGATTTTTATAGTGAATTTCAAATTTTGGGCGAAATTTTTTAAGAACCAAGGTTACGAGTACGACTTTCAGAAAACCTCAAACGGCAATATCTTCTTCAACCAAAACTCCTTTATCGTTGAATCGATCCTACATCAACTTTATCATATCATACCTTCATCAATGGCAACTCAACAAGACATTCATGCAGCCGGTGCAGAAAACCGTCCTCCTATGTTGGCAAAAGGTGGTTATCTTCAATGGACAAGTCGTATGCTTCGTTACATCAAGACCAAACCTAATGGAAAACTCATGATTAAATCCATTCAGGATGGACCCTTCAAGCCTCGACAAGTTCATGTACATGGAAATGCAGATGCAACACCTCCCCCCACCATCTTCACGTCTTCAATACGAATCTGAATACACTGCAGAGGATCAGAAACAAGTCGAAGCAGATGACATGGCAATTCATATTATCCAACTGGGTTTACCAATAGACATCTTTGCTGCGGTAGAACGGTTGTGAAAGCTGCTTTCGATATGTGGGAACGTGTTAGACGACTTTGTCATGGAACATAAATTGGTCAACAAGACATGGAGAACAAGTTGCTAACTGAATGGGAAAGGTTTACTTCTACTCCAGGAGAATCCATTGAATCCTACTATGGAAGGTTTTGCACTTTGATGAATGAGCTATCGAAACAAGTTGACACCCAGAACTATCGTTCAAAACATCAAGTTTCTGAACAATCTTCCAGAGGAATGGGGACGATATGTAACTATTGTCAACCAAACAAAAGACTTACATCAGGTGAACTTTGATCAACTCAACGATTTTCTAAAACAAAACCAAAATGAAGTGAATGAAGTCAGGAAAGAAAGATTGGCAAAGAATCATGATCCATTGGCACTAATTGCAAAGACTCAACCTTCAGTGAATACACAACAACAAGCTTCATCATCTTCCAACAACAACTTGCAGCAATACATTCCACAACCACAAAAACAATTCTATCGGATCAACAATACCAGGAACAAGGAATCAACGATCCTGGCCGACCCGAAGCGACCTTACAGCGGATATACTCTTTATTGGGTAAATTGCATAAAAATCGCTATTCCACACCAACTAACAACAACCAAAGGATTTCATCAAACACTGCATAGCAGGCAAATTGCACATTCGGGTGTGAATATGGGTAATCAAGGTCAAATGGTTGGAGTTATTGGGAATCAGCAGGATATGCTCTTGGATTTCGCATGGGTATCGGCGGTTCCGTATCAGGTATCAGTTGGGTCAGAATGTTGGAAATCGAGATGGGACAGAATGTTAGGAATAGAGCGATGGGTAATCAGAATGGGAATGTTGCGCTCGGTCGTTGGGAATTATGGAAATGTGAATCGGGGAATCGAGGTTAAGTGTTATAACTGTCAAGGAATGGGTCACATGGCATGGAATTGTCCCTAAGCCGCACAAAGAAGAATCTTGAGTTTCTTCGAAAGCTATCTTGTTAGCACAAAGCAAGAAGCGAGGGATGCAGTTGATGCGAGGAAAATGATTTTTTCACTATCGTGGATGATTTGGAAGACCTCGAGGAAATCAATGCGAACTGCATATTCATGGCAAATCTTCAGGAGACTAAGTGCGACACTGACTCGACGCACTTCCGTCTATGGCGCCAGCATATCGAGGTACCAATCATTGATACATGCTATAACAATGTCATATTTGATGTGTTTACTCATGACGAACAGCATTCTGTGACGCCAGCACCTACTTATGATACATACGTGGACAATCCGAGTTGTAGCAATACTAACTCTGAAACTCCGGATGTGGATCCTAGTGGAGGCTGTGTGGCACAAAATACTTGAGGCGATGAGGAAACACGTGCTTATTTTGAATCATTAATCAATCAGTGTGGCATTGAAATTGAAAAGTGAGTAAGGTCAATCGCGAAGTTAAGGCCGCGAATGTTAAATTGACCAGTGAGCTTGAGAGTTACAAGGAGCACGCCAAAGCTTTTGAATTTCATACTAACAAAATTTCCGAATTAGAAATTGGTTATCGAGATTCTGTTTTAAGAGAAAAACAATTGCAACTCAAATACGATACACTTGATGTGAATCTGAATTTGAAAATAAAATCTTTAAACAAGGAAATTCACGATCTAAATGACCAACTTTCTAAACAAAAGCACGTTATTCGATCTTGAAAAAGAGAAGAAGAAGTTGATTGCGATTTTTCAAAAGCGAGAAGATTCTCTTTTTGATGAAATTCTTGATAAAACGGAAAAACTCAAAACATTGGACAATTTGCTTCTTACAACGGGTCATTCAGCTAAATCAAACAAGATGCTTTCTAATCAAGTAAATCCGATTTTTCATACTTCACATAAAATGGCTCTTGGTAACAACCCTTCTTCGTTTCTCAAGAGCTCGAGAAATCTCGAATGTGTTGCACAATGGAAAACCTTTGCATGAACCCATAATTGTGCATGATTCTCTTGAAGCGTTGGAACTATCGAGGAGTAGATCAAAATGAAACAAAACATCCAGAAATCAAACCAATTGATTATAACACATGGAACAAAATTAATGGTATTTCGTTTGTTTCTCAATCAACGTTTTCCACCAAACCAAGTGTTTCAAACAAAGTGTCAACACCGTTTCAAAATCGGTTTCAAAACCAGTTGTTGTCTCCAAATCTCCTTCGAACATTGAACAAATGTCTTCAAACAATCCTTTTAACACAAGTGATGCCAGAAGTATTTTGGAAAATGTGAAAATAGAATTGAGATCTTCAAGAGACCGTTAAAACTAAAACCAATATTACAACAAACAACTGGTTTAATAGTTTTGATATTGAACAGAAAAAGTTTTTTGAAACTCAAATTGCCCCTCAGTTGACTAACATCAACTCAAGGGTAATTCATTTTGAACAAGCCTTTTGAAAGAAACAGCTGACTTTGTCAAGGACCATAAATCCCCGGTAAAGCAAGCTAATGAAAGTGTTGAACACATCAAAGTTTTGGAAAATCTAAATGATTCACTCTTCGAAGATGTTCTCGACTCTTGATATTATGTCCATCATTTTGCAAACATATTCTGTTGAAGATCATGAAAGACTCGATGATGAGACCTCGAAATTGTTTCAAAATATGAAAAAGCTCTTGAAAAACTTGAAAAGAAAATGTCTCATATTTTAAACAACTTGATCGAAAAACGGAGGAATGCAAGTATGACAAAATGTCGTATGAGCGTGCCTACAATGACATGAAAGCGAAAAATGATCTTTTGAGGGCTCAGCTGGAAAGTCAAAAAGGGTGGATACTAAGTTTACTAAACCATTGACTGAGGAGAAAGCAAATGTTCCCAAACGGTTTCAAACCAAAATGTCTGTTTCTATGCCTCCTCCAAAAGTCAATGAGAAAAATGTTTCATCAAAACCAGTCACTCCACCTGCCCTACCTAAACAAAATGTTGATAAAGGAAAAGCGGTTATCGAGAAACAAAAAGTTTTAGCACCTGGACTTTTTAAGATGAGTACCACTAATGCGTCTGCCTCCACATCTAAAACATATGGAACAAACGACATAAGTTTAGAAAAGCACTCTAAAGAGACTAGGAAAGCAGAAACCACCTCCCTTGATAAAAATGTGAATCCTAATGCGTGTGCCTTACCTTCTACAGGACTAGAAAGCACCTCTAGGAGCAGCAGACTAAAGCCTAAGAGCAATACAAGGAACAATAGAGTCTCGACTGCCTCTAGGAGTAGTAGCTTGAATAAAGAGAAGAAAGTAGAAGAACACCCTAGGAATTTACCGCTTTTGAATAAGAAAGACATTTCATCTGAATGTACTGAACCTATGAAACTTGCTAAGTCTAATGAATGTGTTGAATCTCTTTGTTTAACTTGCAAGAAATCTTTAATTAATGTTCAAGATGATTGTGTTTCTAAGAATGTGAATGATAAGCCTGTTAAGAAGAACGTCCCAAAAGATCTTACGCTAAAAGAGTAGGAAGACTAGTTGCAAAACTTAGGCTTTACACTACTTACAGGAACTATAGTGTATACTTTAGGGATGATATTTGGAAACCCACAGGTAGAACTTTCACACACCAGAATGGTACAATGAGTGATAAACCAGAATTCCCTGTAGAAAACCTCTCTGCGTGTGATAAGGATTTTACCTCTAACCCAAAGGAACCAAAATCAAAACGGTTTCCACAATATTCTTTTTACATTCTTGGCAGGTTATTGAAGTATGTCTTTGGATCGTCGACTCGGGTTGCTCCAAGCACATGACCGGAATCTGAAGGCTGCGATCAATTTCGTCGGAAATTCATGGGAACCGTGACGTTTGGAAATGATCATCTAGAAGCTATCATGGGTTATGGAGATCTACCTTTTGGAAATTATTTGATCACTTTCGGGTTTACTATGTCTAAGGGTTGGGACACAATTTGTTTTCAGTCGGGCAGTTACGTGATGCGAGATTTAGAGGTTGCTTTTAGGAGAAATGCTTGCTTCGTTAGAAACTTGGATGGCACCGATCTCTTAACTGGGAATCGTGATACAAACTTGTATGCTATCGACATCAATCAAATGGCCTCTTCATCACCAATATGTCTTATGACACGAGCATCCGGAACACAGTCTTGGTTGTGGCACAGACGGTTATCCCATCTCAATTTCGACACCATCAACAAAATTGCCAAAGACAACATCGACAACGGACTTCCAAAGTTCAAATACACCAAGGATCACTTATGTCCATCATGCGAACAAGGAAAAAGCAAAAGAGCATCATATAAACCCAAAACCTTACCTAGTTCGGAAGCAAAGTTGCATATGTTGCACATGGACTTATGTGGCCCAATGAGAGTTGAAAGCATTAATGGGAAAAAGTATATTCTTGTTATCGTCGATGATTATTCGAGATATACATGGGTTAAGTTCTCGAGATCAAAAACGAAGCACCAAGCATCATCATCACCTTTCTGAAAGCGAATTCAAGTACTTCTTCAAACTCGTAGGGGTTGTAAGAACAGAACAACGGACACGAATTCACTAATCAGGAGTTAAGAGCTTATTTTGAAGATGTTGGAATCACACATCGGACATCAGGTTGTTAGAACTCCACAGTTGAATGGGGTAGTTGAAAGAAGAAATAGAACTCTTGTGGAAGCTGCTTGCACAATGCTAATCTATTCTAGTGCACCGTTATTTCTATGGGTGATGTTGTTGCCCTTTGCTTGTTTCACTCATAACCGATCCCTCATCCATCCAAGATTCAATAAAACCCCATATGAGCTTGTGAACAACAGAAAACCGATATCTCTTACTTTCCGTGTTTGGCTTTGTGCTATCCTACGAATGACCGAGAAGATCTTGGAAAACTGAAAGCAAAAGGTGATATTGGAATCTTCATTGGATATTCAGATAACTCGAGGGCATTCAGGGGTGTATAACAGAAGAACTAGGAGGATCATGGAGACGATGAATGTGAAGTTTGATGAACTTTCACATATGGCTTCGAGAGCTCGCTCTAGAACCCGCACTAAACCGACAGACTTCTGGACACATCAGTTCAGGACTCATACCTCAAAGAGCTCAATCAACTTCGATTGACAATCCTAAAGAACAAGAATGGGAGAATTTCTTTGAGTTAATGTTCGATGAATACTATGGTGGAACTTCGACAAATGCATCAAACCATCATTCAGCTGCACCGCTCAAATCATCCTCCACCTCCAATAGAAGATGCATCTACAACGGTCGAAACCAATGCACCAATTCCATCTACATCATCTACATCTACTACAGTTATTGCACCCGTTCTACCAGCGGTTGATGAGCAAAACCAAAACCAAAACGATGCATCATTAGATGAAGACTTATTTGAAAACCCGTTTGCTCTACGGAATCACTGAATCATCTTCTATCTTACGAGAACCATCTAACTCGCATACGTTTAACCAACGGTATCCTTCTACTCTGAAGTGGACAAAGACCACCCAATTGAACAAGTTATTGGTGAACCTTCAAGGCCAAATCAGACGAGACACCAACTTGCCACCGATTGCGACTTATGCATTTACCTTTGCTCAATTAGCAATATAGAGCCAAAGAACATTCGCGAGGCAATGGCAGAACCCGCATGGATAGAAGCAATGCAGGAGGAACTTCTCCAATACCGTCTACATGACTCTTGGGATATGGTTCCAAGACCAATTGACATTCGCGTCATTGATCTCAAATGGTTATGGAAGAACAAAAGGGATGAAGAAATGACTGTAATTCACAACAAAGCTCGTCTTGTGGCCAAAGGATACATACAAGAGGAAGGGATAGACTTTGAAGAGTCATTCGCGCCGGTAGCTAGACTTGAAGCAGTCAGGATTTTCTTAGCCTATGCCGCTCACAAAAACATCACGGTTTATCGGATGGACATTAAGACCGCGTTCTTGAATGGAACTCTGACGAAGAAGAAGTGTATGCGTGAGTCGACCGAGAAGGCTTCATAGACATGAATCATCCGACTACGTCTACAAACTCAAAAAGGCAATCTATGGATTGAAACAAGCTCCGAAAGCGTGGTATGACGAACTGTCCTCTTTCCTTATCCAAAACAATTTCACCAAAGGAACAGTTGATCCTACCTTGTTTACACAAAAATGCAAAAACGACATTTTGATTGTTCAGATTTACGTGGACGACATCATCTTTGGGTCCACTAATCCGAATCTTTCAAAACATTTTGAAAATCTCATGAAAAGCAAATTTGAAATGTCCATGATGGGGGAACTAAAATTCTTTCTTGGTTTACAAATACATAAATCCCCTCGTGGAATTTTTATAAATCAAGCTAAATATACAACTGAGATTTTGAAAAATCATGGTATGGATAATTGTGACTCGGTCGGAACACCAATGGTAACTTCACCAAAATTGGAACCGATTTGTTTGGGAAACCTATTGATCAGAAGAAATATCGGAGCATGATTGGTTCTCTCATGTACCTCACTGCTAGTCGACCAGATATTCATTTTCTTGTTTGCTTATTAGCGCGGTTTGAGGCAAAGCCTACCGAACTGCACCTCAAAGAGGTTAAAAGGATCTTTCGGTACCCGAAGACATCCATTCACATGGGACTTTGGTATCCGAAGGAATCCGGATTTGATCTTATTGCCTTTTTTGAGGATCACGGACCAGCAGGATCAAGTTACAACAAAAGTACATCCGGAGGAGCACAATATTTGGGTGAAAAGTTAGTAAGCTGGTCTTCAAAGAAACAAGATTGCACTGCACTTTCAACCGCTGAGTGAGTATATGTCTCTATCTGCGTGTTGTGCTCAAGTTCTATGGATGAGAACACAACTCACAGATTATGGCTTTACTTTCGATAAAATACCTATGTATTGTGACTCGAAAAGTGCCATAGCCATATCATGCAATCTGTTCATCACTCAAAGACTAAGCATATCCGTGTTCGCTATCACTTCATCAAAGAGTACGTCGAAAATGGTACTGTTGAATTATTCTTCGTGAAGGCAGATTACCAACTCGCCGATCTATTAACTAAAGCCCTTCCAAAAGAAAGGTTTGACTATTTAGTTCAGCGAATTGAATGCGAAGCCTAACCCACGAGGAGTTAGAATGTCTTCTCGATTCTTCTTGAAAATGATTTTCCAAAAGCTTATTTGTAAATATTTTTGAATAACAAAATACAAAATTTGAAAAACCAACAAAAGCAAAATATAAAAATATAAATTTTTTTCAAAAATACAAAAACAATATAAAATCAAAAATCCAAAAATATTCTTCTCACGACATGTCTCTCGTATAATCGATATTCATGCGTTTCTAGAAATGTCATTCAACAATGATACTGGGTATACGGATGCTTGGCGAGAGTTCTTTATTGTTTTCTAAAACATGTCGTCTCTCAAAATTTCTTCAAAATAATGGCTTTCGTATACTTGATGCAAACCCGGACTAAAATGATGACTTTTGATTATTTTTCAAATCAAAACTCGTGCTTTTTATAGAAAAATCAAGTGTACGATTGATTGCACTACATTTAAAAAAAAATGGTGAGAAATCATCATCATCTTGAGCACCTTTTCAAGATTGTTCAAAAGATTTTTCAAAATCTTTCAAAATACTTTGTGCTCAAGATAACTCCCTCTCAAACCCTTTAATTGATTATGCTTTATTAAAGGGGAGTATAAAACTAAAATGTTCCAAATTCATGCTTAAATCAAATCCGTTTGTCTCCCTAAAAGATTCTAAAATGTTGTTTAATCCGTTGATATAAAAAATATCACGAATATGCTATTTTTGAGGGAGGAGACGTGATTAAAACGTGATCTAAAAGTTTAATGATCGTTGTTTGAATCTCAAAATGAGCTCGACTCAGATGGAACCAATGAATTGACGGAATCTAAGTCATAAATGTACCATCTCTAGAAACTTGTGATAGATATGCACCTTCATGGGTCTAACCTCCTTTTCAAGGAGTGTTTACAACTTCAAGTTAGTTATTAGAGCTAGTTGTCACCTAAAAGCTGACAATGGAACTCTTTAACTAGGCAACGTAACCGTGTCTCGTGGGGAATTGTCTATCATGAGCGATCAATTCAAAAGGTGCGAACTCTACCCTATATGTGCAGATTTCTGTCAAAACTTATAAGCACATATGAAGGGGAGTGTTTAGAAAATATAAAACTCGCAAAGTGTTTCAAACATGTTTTCTATCATAAACACTCTGTGAGATTTTCAAGAAAAATGGTTTTATGGCAACAATAGGACATTCATGGAGTTATAAGGTGACTAAGGATAGGAAATTCGTCCTATGATCCGCCAGAGCGGAGGGATCTACCCATGGACATCACAAATAGTTAGTATTAGAAGTCCTTAGGAATGATTGAAAAAGGAGTAATGTGAGAAAGGAGAAAGAAGGGGTTGAAGAATTAAAAGAAATGTAATGAAAGGGTGAAAAGAAATAGCCCTCCATATTCAACCTTAGAGCAGAAACCGGGTTCAATACATATACTACTTGGTTGTCACTAGATGAATCTGGTATTGAAGACAAAGACGTCATGGACCCAGTGACGCACTGCACTAAACCTTCTAGCCACTCAATTCCTCTCAAAAGGATTTGTTTCATTCTCACTTGGAACCCTACATAATCTATCGACTTTCTCTTAGAGATTGTTGATATTGAAGAAGGAGACCCTCTCCCTAGTCTCCGCTTAGGAAAACCAAAATGCACTTATTGAGTCTAGAGCCACGAGATTCATCAAAAGATCTCATAGGAACACATGACATGACATCGCTTGTTGTTCATCTATAAGGACACAAGTGATATATTCTAGAGTCCTACGCAGATCTTAGCAATCTTCCAGAACATTTATGAGAAGTTTCACATCTGTGATCTTCAGTGATTGAATGGAAACTCCTACCAGGGTCAACATCAAGCAGCCCTGACGCAGGTTACCGGTAACTCCGTGGATTACGCTTAGTGTGTCTCAAAGCGGTCTACCTCGTGGGTGATGCTTCGTGTACCTCGCGACTCATCTGACTGTAGATGTATTTCAGTACATCGCGTTATCTCACTTGTGGGACTCCAGTTCAGGAACGGCCTTTGTGAGAATTAGAGATGTGTTTTCACACTATGCTGTTAACACCCTCGAAATTCAAACTTGTAAGTGCCGGAATCCGCTTATTACTAACCTGTTTTTATGTTTTCTTCTTATGGAAGCTCCGGAGCGGATTGATCGTGCAAATTCGCCACATGCTCATACCAACAACACATGAAAGTTCTCATCAAAATCAAAGGCAACTCAAAGTTAAAGATGATTCTTCGTCAATGTCAAAGAATCTACAAAGTGTAAAGACTCGAGAACTTCATCATTGGAAACTCAAAGTCAAATAGAAGTGTGAGCATGGTGGAAAAAGACGTGGAGACATCTAACCAACGAAGTTGACAACGGCAGACAACCACATTATCTGATCACAAAGCATGAAGGAACAAAAAATCAAGACTATTCTATATCTACGCACAAAGTTCAAGCTCGAGAAAAGTAAAGACCAAATCAAGTGGAGCATCATTTGAATGACCACCCCTTAGGGGGAGATTTTTAGCCTTAATAGTTTATATTAGAAGTGATGGTCATTCACGTTTAGGAACTTTGTAAAGTGTGTTTGATATCGTGATAGAATAGTCAACGGGCTCGTGGATTGGGCTAAGCTAATTGGTTAATCTTTAGGGTATGTTAGCCGTTTGTAAGCTTAAGTATCCCAAGCCTAATCCAAGTCCAACGAAGCCCATAGGAAAGCCTTTTAGGTTTTCATGTATTCCACCTATAAATACCCCTCAAATGGTCATTTGAGGGGTGTGCTTGAAAGTGTGTGTGTGTGTGTGTTTTCTTTGGAGCAATACAACTTATTGTGTTTATCTTTATCCTCTCACATACACGGTTTTGTATAAACATCAAGTCACCATCTCTCTTAATCTTTCCTTCTTTGTTTAAGCTTTATGTTTGTGTTTGGATTGAACATGTTCTACGCGTAGCGTGGTAAACGTGGTGATACTTGTATTTGTGTTGGGTTTGTGATAAGGTTGATAAAAGTAAGGTCCTACAGTTCCATACAACAACAACAATGCTCAAGCACTTGTCAGTGAAGCTAATGAGGAATGTGGTCCGTTCGAAGCATTGCAACAAGGATTTGCTATGATTGCTAATGCTTTTAGTCGTTATACCAACAAATCCAACAATCGTATTAGTTCCTCATCTAACACACGGAATCAAGCTGTTGTGAACAATGGACGAGTTGAAGTTCAGAATCGTGGTTATGGTCATCAGATGGGCGGTGGTCAAGGGTTTAATGCTGTGGGTAGGAATAACAACAGAGCTCAAGTAGTGGAACAGGGAAATGCTCAAAATTGGTTGAATGGTCTTCGATGCTACAACTGCAATGAGAAGGGACACCTGGCTAATGCATGCCCAAAGCCGAGGACTAGGGGCATTGCTTATCATAAAGAGGCTCTTCTTTTGGCTCTTAAGGATGAAGTTGGTGGAACTCTCACAGACAAAGAACAGAGCTTTATGGCAAATGCAGACTCAGATGATGATATGGAAGATTTGCAGGCCAATGCAGCTGTTATGTTGATGGCTAATATGCATGAGTTACACATGACCGACACAGGCCCAGTGTATGACACTGATGGCTTATCTCAGGTACCCGAACAAACCATATTCATCTCTGCTCTAATATCTCAGCCAACATCTGAATCCGGCAAGGCTCAGAATGTTCAAAATGAGTCGTCCACATTTCATTCCGACAATTTTCAACTAGACCCCGTAGTTATATTTGACGATCAAGATGACCAAACGGTTTCCTTTGATAATCAAATTGACTCCGTGGTTATACTTGAGGATCTCATTAATGATCATGTTGTGACTCACGTTGAACACGCCGAACTTTGCCTCATCCGTTTGCTCGTTTAATACAAGACCAACAAACCATAGTGGAAGAATGTCGTGCAATTAATCAGGGCTTGAAAAGTAAAAATGCACTGTTAACCAAGGATTTTGAATGTTTACAAAAGCAACTCAACTTTTCAAAACTCAAGAAAAACGTGAAAAAGGTTTTGAAGCAGCCTTTGCAAATCTCATCAAAGCGAAAAATATTTAGAGTGACAGATGCGTCATTGATCTAGCGCTTCGAAGAATGCTTTGTTGTGCTAAATAGAATAACTGAAACATGAACATAAAAAGCAAATTAACGCTCTCACCTTGGAAAATCAAAAAGCTAAGTTGTTAACTTGTCAAAAACAGTTCTCTGCATACAAAAAGCATTCAACGAAGCGAATAGATGATCATCTTGAAGAAATCATCGGCTTGCAAAACAAACTTAAAGCGTTTAAAACTGTTGTTTACAAACATGGTGAGTCGGTCACAGCTATTGAAAAGTTTACTTTAAAACCTAATCCAAATGGATATGGACCGAATCTCGCTGATTACAAACCTAAGCTTTCAACCAAAGCATTCAAACCAAATCCACGAAGTTTCCGGTCACGAGAATATAAAATTGATAACTCTATTATGAGTGTTGTTGAATATCATCGTCAAGAGGAATTAGATGCAGAAGACGAGATCGATCAAAATTAGACAATGTTGTTTACAACAAACCTTTTAATTATTCAAAAGCGGTCACTTTCGTCACACCAACGGATTCTTCTAACACACCAAGGATTATCATAAAACGTCACGAGTCTTCTAATGTTAATCCCAAACCAGATTATGCACAAACTTATGGTCATTTACCTTCCATCAATGAAGTAAACTCAAAACCTGAAAATCGCAAAATTCTTATATATTTTGACCTTTTCATGGTTGACCTCAAAACTTTACAACATGAGATAGAATATCATTCCGAAATCAAAGTTCAACATTTTCAATCGCCTCTGGCGAGAACAAAAGACATTTTTCAGAAATATCTTTTACCAAATGTTAAAAATTTGAAAAGTTGTGCATTGTCTTGGGAAAGGGACTTTCATAAGGAACTTGGATTGATGAAGGTCGTTTTAGAGAAAACAGAAACATCTATTTCTAATACTAAGCGTAAAAAGAAAATGTTGAGAAAAGATGTTGATCGACTCTTGGAAGATGTCATCTGTCCTGATGTCCATAATGTTGTGCTATTGAATTCTTTGTCATATGCATTTGATTATATCTCTGCGATCTGTTGATTACGTGGTAAATGTTGAGAACACTGATAATGTGCGGTCGAGTCCTTAAAAGTTGAAAATAAGCGATTGTCAAAGCGAACTTTCAAATGCAACAGGTCGTCTTAATTGGTGTCAAAAAGATATTCACGATCAACAACTTGCTTTTCAACACAAAATCGCCCAGATGCGTGACAAAACTTCTGATCCAAAATTAAACAAGCTGGATGATCAAAACGTAACTTTTAAGTGTCAAATCTCAAAATATGAACAAGAACTTGTAAAAGTTAAAAGGAATATGGTGTCATATTTGATTTACTCAAAAAGACTCATGATGAAGCATCAAATGAACTTGATCATTATCTTGCACACACTAAAGAAGTTATGCATTTTTCTTTGGAAATATTCGGTATGAAAATCAAGATCTGATTCACACTATCTTCAAGTTAAGAGAAATGTTAGGAAAGTATGAACAACTTCCGCCTACAATCATTAAGAGAATAGCACCAGTAACACTTAGTACTCATGAACCTAGAATCCCTACTTGCCACATCACAAGTTGCTAGCGTGCTTCCTTCTACTGAAACATGAATAGTTGCGTCTTTTCCAACGTCCGCCACGACCTAAGAGCACTACATCGAAGAATAGGAAGTTGCGACATAAGAAAAGATCAATAAAGAATGCTAAAGTAGAAGAACACCCTAGGACTATGAATAAGACGCACGTTGCTTCCACTATAGATATTGCGTCTGGCAAATGTAATAGAAATAGTGATGTAACGAATGCTAAACCATTAAGCACTTTTGATATTGATCGATGCACCTTGTGTTAATTGTGGTAAAAGTATGAATTCTGATTGTCATGATAAATGTGTTGCTAAAGCTATAATCTATCGTTTAAGGAATCCTAAGCAGGAATACCTCTAGGCCCACTAATCTTTCTAAGTGGCTGGTAGACCGCCCTCTTTAGATTCTAAGAAGCGTATTGCTTTGTCCATGTAGCTCGGTTTCACCTCCTAGGAATATAGTACCACCTAGTGCATTCACTAAGACTAAAGCAAATACTAGTTGGAGATGAGAAATGGATATATAACACACTAGGATTTAAATGGATACCTAAAGCTATTGATGTGTGTATGTCTACTATAAGCTCTCAGGAACCCTCTAACATTTCGGGTTCCACATCTACTTCTATTCCATCTGTAGATGCATTGTGTAATGCAGGTGATACAGATCATTCTCTGGTTTGTTGATAGCGGATGTTCCCGACACATGACGAGAGCAACCTTAAGCTGTTATCAAACTTTGTTGCAAAGTTCATTGGCACTGTCAGATTCGGGAATGATCACCAGCGGCTATCATGGGCTACGGAGACTATATCAATGGGAACATCGAAATTAGCGGGGTTTATTATGTGGAAGGCCTCGGTCACAATGTTTCATTGGAGTCAGGTTTTGTGATGGAGATTTGGAGGTTGCTTTCGGGAGAAAACTTGTTTCATTAAGTGATCTACAAGGAAACGACCTTATGTGCGGCTCGTGTAATTCAAGTCTTTACACTATCTCTATGCAAGACATGGTTGCTTCATCTCCCATTTGCTTACTTTCAAAGGCAACATCAACAAAATCCTGGCTATGGCACCGTCGTCTCTCACATTTAAACTTTCAAACCATCACCAACCTTGCTCGACACAAACTAGTTGAAGGACTCCCACGATTTCGGTATTCAAAAGATTACCTTTGCTCAGCTTGTGAACAAGGGAAAAGCACTCGTGCTCATTTTCCTTCAAAGGTGGAACAAGCTCTCAGCATGTGCTTCATCTTCTTCACATGGATTTGTGTGGCCCGATCGGCGTGAAAAGCGATCAATGCAAAGCTACTTTATTTAGTAATTGTTGATGACTACTCACGCTGGACTTGGGTCTACTTTCTTAGAAGCAAAGACCAAGCTCCACAGATGATCATCACCTTTCTCCGAAAATACAGAGTTCGCTCCGCAACACCGTTCGACAAATCGAAACGAGCAGAGGCTGAATTTGTTAACAAACCCTTCGTGAATTTTATAAGAAAGTGGGAATTCAGCATCAAACATCTATTGCTCGTACACCTGAACAAAATGGAGTTGTTGAAAGACGAAACGAGCGTTGGTGGAAGGCTGCAAGAACAATGTTAATCAATGCTAAACTTCCAGATTACTTATGGGCAGAAGCTGTATCTCTGCATGCTATACTCAAAACCGTTCTATGATTACAAAACGCCACAACAAAACACCTTCTGAGCTTGTCCACAACAGAAACCCGAATCTCAAACACTTTCATGTATTTGGATCTCTTTGCTATCCGAATAATGATCGTGATGACTTTGGAAAGCTCAAAGCCAAAGCGGACATTGGAGTCTTTATTGGATATTGTGATAATTCTAAAGGTTTCCGAATCTGGAATCGTCGAACAAAGGAGGTTATGGAAGCGATTCATGCTCATTTTGATGAACTTACGGAAATGGCTTTTGAGCATATACGACTTAGAACCGGTCACAACCGCAAACTTCCCCCAACCCCATCATCGGTGAACCAAGCCCCCGACTCACTCGTCAACAAATGGAACGACTATTTGCTCCTGTTTAGTGACGATATTGATGAAGCGTGCTCAGGTGTATCCATTTGTTTCCATTTGCTCAACGATAATACTCTTATACGATACACCGCTACAACAACTACGGTTGAAGAAGCACCACCGATTGACTCTCGACACAGTTGAACAAACCGCTTCCAACAATGATGAAAGCGGCTGATGATGTTACGAATGATGTTCCCCCACCGATTTTGATCCAAATGCGTTCTTTAACCCGTTTGCTAATGAGACTGCTGCACCGGATGTCGCGGAATCTTCAACAAGCCATTTGAATCCTCAAAATCTGCACAATGTATATCAACATCAACCCTCCACACATAAATGGACAAAAGACCATCCTCTGGAAAATATTATTGGCAAGACCGAATCAACCGGTCGTTACGAGACAAGCGTCTTCACTCAAATGGTGAACATTGCATTTATCACCTGTCTTGCCAATTGTCGAACCTAAAAACATCAAGAGCGCAATGACAAAGGACAAGCTGGATTGAATCCATGCAGGGAAGAACTAACCTAATTTACATGTCTTGAAGTATGAGCGGTTGAAAGACCACGAGGGTCTTCGTCATTGGCCTTAAATGGATTTGGAAAAACAAATTGGATCTTGAAGGAAACGTTATCGAAACAAGTCACGTCACGGTGGCTAAGGGTTATAAACGCAGGAAAGAGGGTATTGATTTTGAAGAATCTTTTGCTCCGGTTGCTTTCGTCTTGATGCATTCGGATATTTCTACCGTGTTAGCGGCTCATATGAATATGATGGTCTTTCGGATGGATGTCAAAGCTGCGTTTCTAAATGAACAAAAGAAAGCGGTTTATGTCAGCCAAATAGAAGGATTCGTT
>OU343224.1:175054967-175172896 GCA_910596185.1 Chrysanthemum makinoi
AGCATAAAGATGTTGGGTGTTGATGAGTGTAATTTTGTTCAAGAGTATGTGGGAAGCAGGATATGATGCATAACTTTGTACCCATTGAAGGAGGGAGGCAATGTCACCTTTATGGAAGTGATGGGCGTGTGCGGGAAAGGAGGAACCATCAAAACACCTCATTTGGACTTTTGAGAATGTATATTATGTCAAGGAACTTCAACACTTCAATTTGTTTTCGGTCTCACAAATCACGTGACACTAAGAACAAAGTACTCTTCACAGAGGATGAATGTCTTGTGTTGTCTAAAGACTTCAAACTCCCAGAAGAAACTTCAATTCTGCTGAAGGTTCCTCGCAGATCATACAATCTTTATACATTCAACTTATCGGATGTCAAACCAACGAGGTGACTTAACATGTTTGGGTGGCTAAAGCATCCGAGTGGATGAGTCCACAAATGGCATAGAAAGGATGGCCCATGTCAACTTCAAGACCATTAATCGACTCTCAAAGCGGGTCTTGTTCAAGGTCTTCCTTCAAAAGTTTTCACCAATGATCATAAGCGTGTTGCATGCAACAAAGGAAGCAGACATAGAGCCTCCTACAAGGTGTTCTAATACAGTGAAAGCATTATTTCTGAACCTCTTCAGCTGCTACATATGGATCTGTTTGGTCCAACTCAAGTGAGAAGCATTGATCATAAATATTTTTGTCTAGTGATCACTGATGGTTATAGTAAATTTTGTTGGGTATTCTTTCTAAGGACCAAAGATGAAACATATCCAGTGTTGAAAGACTTTACTTATTGAGGTAGTTGGAACAAAAGGTGAAAGGAATTAGGTGTGATAATGGGACAGAGTTCAAGAATGCAATCCTTATAGAACTCTGCAGGTCAAAGGGAATCAAAAGGGACTATAGCACTCCCAGAACCCCTCAACAAAATGGGATGGCAGAAAGAAAAAATAGAACCTTAATAGAACGCAAGATCAATGCTGGTGACTCTAAACTTCCATGTTTTGGATTTGTTGTTGGTTACAGACTTGTTATGTAATAGAGTGTCCATTACTAGACCACACCTTAAAACACCATATGAACTTCTTTTTGGGAAAGTTCCTGTTATTCATTACCTTAAACCGTTTGGCTGTCAAGTGACAATTTTGAATACAAGTGATCCGTTGAGCAAATTTGATGAGAAGTGATGATGGTTTACATTGTGGGGTATTGTACGCTCATAGTAAGGCATACAGGGGTTTACAATATGCGCTAAGAAGATTGAGGAGACATTGAATCTGAGGTATCTAGAAGACAAGCCTAATGTTCAGGGCGAGGGTCATGTTTGGTCATTTGACCTTGATTACTTGACTGATTACTTGGGTTATTCTAGACATATGGCTAACCAAAATGCAGATTCTCAAGCATCTCCAACTATCAGTGCAGGAAATTTGGATGCTCATTCTGTGATGTGGGTCTGAAGATGATGAACAACCCATTGTAGTGCCTTCCTTCTCTCCTAACAATTTTGTAGGTGACACTTCCAAAGATTATACTGATGTGGGTAAAGATGAATTCCATTATGCTGAGGACCTTGCCAGACTGAAGAAACAAGAGTATCCTGACCAGGTTTAGAAGGAGGAATGTTGAAGATAGTACAAATGAAGCAATCGGTAGAAATGTCAATTCTGCTGAAAGTGATTCATTTCTCCTCACACTCTCCAATTCGCAAAGACATGTTGACTCTACTCCTATTTCAACTAGAGTGTCAACAGACCTTGGAGAACCTCATACACGGTTTCCAAAACCTTCAGATCTTAGTCATCATCAACCTAAAGCAGGAATCTTCAACACACCTTCCTATGATACTGATTTTGAACCTACTGTGACTAATCTTGATTCCTTCATTGATGTCAACACCACTACTACTACAAGGATCAACAATGCTCATCCACAGACTAATATTATTGGTGATCCTTATGCACTTGTTAGAACAAGAGGTACTGTAGCACGTTCTAAATATGGGTGGTGGCTTTTATCTCTTATGTCTCAAATCAGCAGAGAGACAATCACACAGACTATGAACATTGTTTGTTTGCTTGTTTTTCTCTCTCACAAGTGGACCCAACCAGTGTTGCTGGGGCTCTGGAAGACTCAAGTTGGCTTGAAGCAATGCAGGATGAGATGCAACAATTTCAAAATCAGCAGGTTTGGATTTTGGTACCACTACCTGATGGTAAGTATGCTATTGGGACTAAATGGATTCGAAAAATAAGAGATGCACGAGGTGTTGTCATTAAAAATAAAGCCGAGTAGTTGCACAGGGTTATCGACAAGAGGAGGGATAGATTATGATGAAGTGTTTGCACCAGTGGCAAGAGTTGAGGCCATACGTATTTTCTTAGCTTATGCATCCTATATGGGTTTTATGGTCTATCAGATGGATGTTAAAGGAGCCTTTTTATATGGTGAAATTGAAGGAGGTTTATGTCACTCAACCTAAAGGATTTGAAGATCCAGATCATCCTCATTTTGTTTATAAGGTAGTCAAAGCTCTCTATGGACTACATCAGGGCACCCAGGCCTGGTATGCTAGGCTCTCTTCATTTCTTACGAGAAGCATGGTTATAGAAGGGGTGCAATTGATAAGACTCTATTCCTTAAGAAGAGTTCCACAGACATTATTCTTGTGCAAGTATATGTGGATGACATTATTTTGGGTTCCACAAAGGAAGCTTGGTGCAGGGAGTTTGAGGAGCTTATGAAGGGTGAGTTTCAGATGAGTTCCATGGGAGAGATGACTTTCTTTTTGGGTCTCCAAGTTCAGCAGAGAAACGATGGTATCTTCATCGTCAGACAAATATGTGAGGGACATCTTGAAGAAGTTTGGTATGGAGGGTGTAGGCTGCCACTACACCTTATGAAGCTCCAAAGACAAAGACCAACAATGAAGCTGATCCACCTATGAATGTTCATCTCATGCGAGGTCCATGATTGGCTCTTTGATGTATTTAACAGCTTCAAGGCGATATTACTTTTGCGTGAGTGTTTGTTGCGACATCAAGTTACTCCATTGACTTCCCATCTCTCAATCTTGTTAAGAAGATCTTTAAGTACCTCAAAGGCCAACCTCTTGGGTCTTTGGTACCCAAGAGTCTCTCTTTTAGTTGGAAGCTTATAGTGATAGTGACTATCTGGTGCTAATGCGGATAGGAGGTCCCCATGGGGAGGTTGCCAATTCCTTGGAAAGAGATTGATTTCTTGGCAATGCAAGAAACAGACTATTGTGACTACCTCATCTACTGGCGATGCGTTGGCTGCTGCAAATTGCGTGGGCCGAGGTTCTTTGGATTCAAAATCGGTTGTTGGATTATGGGTACAATTTCATGAACACAACAATTTTATTGATAATCAAAGTACCATATGCATTGTTAAAAATCCAGTTTTTCACAGTAACAAACATATATTGAAATCAGGCACCACTTTATAAGAGATGCATATGATAAAAATTTGATTAAAGTGGTCAAAATTCATACCGATGATAATGTGGCAGATTTGTTAACAAAGGCTTTTGATGGACCAAGGTTTCAACACATTGTGGTCCATATCGGTATCTTAACCCTTACTGCAAAGTTTAAGGGGAGGCATAGGCCGAGGCATATGCCTCAGGGGAGGCATATGCCTCAGGGGAGGATTTGTGTATAACTTTGCATATTGCTATGTAATTTTGTATATTTGTTTGATTTTATCTAACTAACTCTAACCTGCTAATGTAATTTTAGTGTGTTTCTCTTTGTTGGTTTGTGTTTCTCTGTGTTTGTTTTGGTTTGCAGTGTAATTGTTCATGTGAGATATGGTTAAAGAAGCCAAAGCTTGTTTCTACTGAATTCAAAGTCTGAAGTGAGTCATTTGTTTTTTCTTCGAAGATGATGTACTTGAGTTATGATTCATTCAAAAGAAATGCTGAAGTAAATTGATCATTCATTCATTCAAGAAACATTTACAGCTTACAGCTTCAGAGTACTTGACATCAAATGCATATACATGATCTACTAATCTAATCTATTACACATATCATCCGTTCCAACATCTAACAAGTTGTTGGATATGCATGATCGCTCACATCTTTCACACTAAATGCTGGATATGCATTTGTCAAGTCTTGCATAACCACCCATTCATTCTATCTTGATTGCTGGAGATGCATGACCCGATACGACGAAGATGCTAGGATCAAAATGGAAGGATGGATTGATGCAAGCGATGATGATGACAATGACCACATTTGATGATGGGGAAAAACAATGTGTCCTTTGTGCTTCATCTATGTATTTCAACCAAAATGCAATCCATCTACCCTCCTTAAGTTCTTCTCTTATCTGATATGTGATGATGCACCAAAACCTGATGCGAGAAAGACGGACCACCTCTCTATCTTTTTGGAAGTGGTGGATTTTTGGCTCGTGGCCTTACGTTGAGGTGCTTGGGGTTGGGAGTAGATGTTCTCTCCTTATAGTCATCGGAATCATCAGCAGATTCACGGATTACGTTCAATATCATCTTCTTGAAGAGAGGGTGATCTCTTTGGTAATGGATATGGTTTTGGAAAGTAATGAAGCCATGGATTGGTATCTTCACTTGATGATGATGATGATGATGAGGATGATGTTGTGAGATCTATGATCTCGGGTTTGAGTACTCATGGTTTATTTTGGCTAATTTTGGAGTATTGGTGAAAATTAGGGTTTGGAATGATATTCGGGGTTTTTGATGAAGAGGTAAGTGTGCTTTGGGATTGTTTTATATAGCGGTTTCAAGTGGTAAGAGATTTAATGCGTGTAGGTGAAGCGATAGATATTTCTTGAAAGCTTCTTGAATATATCTGTTTCTGTGATATACTTCAGCCGATTGGTTTCGGTTCTACCGAAGTTGTAAATATGAATAAAAGTAGAAGTCAGCAGCATTGTTGGTCAACTTTGACCAAAATTGGGAAATTTCTATTTATTCTCTACCAGCATATTAGTCCCATATTAAGTGATTTGCTTATTACTCTCATTCAAAACACTTCCTTTTGTGCAAATCGTAACCCTAATTTTCAAAATCTCTCATGGCGCTTCAATTTAAACATGATCATAATAAAGTTGTTGCTTTTCGGGCGCCGGGGAGATGAGTTGTATAGGCGATGATTGCATTCTTACAAAGATCAAAGATTGATATGCTTTAACGCATTCTCCAAATGCTATATATGAATCCTTGGTTACTCAATTTCGGGCGTCGGCTACAAAAGAAGTGATACCGAGATTGTTGCAAGAGTTGACGGAGCAGTATGTTGTCCACAGAGACTTGATAAGACAACCGTTTTGAATGATGAAAATGGAGTTTATCATTGGATTACAGTGGTTCTTGAAGGGCTTAGGGCGATTGGATATCAAGGTACGAGGACTGATATGTGGCTAAAAAATAAACTTTGTCCTATGTGGAGGTTTTGGTTCATACGTTGCTTTATTGTAGTAAGCAATAAGTCTGGAGGATGGGATCAGATTTTAGACTCAATTGGGATGTGGTATTGTTTTTCTATCTAAGGGTTTGACTTATAATTTTTCTAAGTTTATTTTTGATATGGTTGAGAAAATATAACTAGGGAAAAGGGTAAGTTTTTGATGTACCCTAGGTTTTTACAGATGATATTGAATGTTTCTACACAAACCCAAGCTTTTCATCCCATAGGATTTTTGACTTCTAAGTTATTTGCTTCGATGCGAACTAAAGTTGAGGGGACACATTTTCCTTTATTAGCTGCCATGTTGCCTCAAGAGAATGAGGCTGGCGATGAGGGTAATGTGTTATTTTATTTTACCTTGTCAATACTTGACGGTAATATTTCCGGGTTGATGTTGATGAGGGTCCTTCTCGGTGTTCTTTGAGGCATCCATACCTTCATCTAGACCATGTCCTAGTGAATCACCTACACAAGTTTCTATTGATGAGGTTCAGGTTAACATTGATGAGGGTTCAGGGTTAACATTGATGAGGTTCAGTTGATATTGGTAGATTGCCTACACGGTCTATTAGAAATCCATTTGGTGAAGGGTGTTCTAATGTTGATCGGAAAAGTTAATGTTACCGAACAGTCAAATGAAGTTCCAAGTACAAGCTGAGCAATCGGTGATGCAAATGAGGATCTGTTACACTTACCTCATTATATGCTCGATGAACAAGCATGCGGTGAGGTGACTGATCTTAAGAAAGAACTTGCAGAGACCAAGTCTATTCTTGGTAATAAGATTGTGGAATTCGAGACTAAAGTTGAGCACTTGGAAGAATTACTTGAGTCGAAGGTAACAAAGTTTGGTTTCTTCTAAAGAGGAGGACGAAGAGAATCTTCATGCATCCCTTGGAATCTTGGCTGATGCAGCTCTTACATCTGATGTTTCTTCTCCTATTGCTGAATCTTCAAGGAGCAAGGTGCCTATTATATTTGCTAGAAAAAGACAAAGACAATATTTGAATAAGGTATCTGGTGAAACTTCAAAGGAGCCAAATGTTGTTGATGCATCTGCGATGTTCTAGTTGAGGGAGGTTGCTTCGATCATGGTCAAACCTCATCTATACAAGAACAACCAAATGTTTCTACCTTGATGATGATGAAGTTTTTATAGTGGAGAATGCATAAGTTAAATTCTTCTTCTGAGGTTTTCTCTACTCGTGGAGAAATTGTCTCAACCGATTCTTGATGTTGGTTTTGATTGTTCCTTGAAGCTCAAATTGGTTCTACTAAGACATCTTGACAAGGGCGAGGAAGATGTGATTGATGATATGATTAATTAGGTATGGTGGTAAGAAGAAATCAAGCTCAGGCTCGTATGTTTCTTGATTATGAGAATATGCAGAGAGAGTGTAGTAGTTGCTAAATTTCTTCAAGAGCGATCGATTCTAATTTGTCTTCTGAAAGAAAATTAGAGCTTGATGCATTATTTCCTAAGATCACTGATGATCAATGGGATGCTTATACTACTCAAGGTGCATCTGATCCAAATCTTGCCAAAATTATATTAGGAGCATCTTTTGATAATGAAAATTTTGTGGATCAAATGGTGGCTCTGGGTAAACAAAGGAAGCAAGAAGCAGTTGCAAAGAGGAGAGCTCTTATTGCTCAAAGACATAAAGCCAAAAGAGAAAGGCCAATGACTGTTACTCAGAAGAGGAATCATATGAGGCGAGTTGTGAAGAATTCTTCTATGTATAATTCTGGTATGTCAATGAAGCAAATATGTGCTTTGTCTGATGATGCTTTGATTAGACAGTATAATATGATTATGAAGTTTTCCTCCTCTGGTTCTACTTCTTCTTCTCAATTGGAAAGAAGTGCTTCAATGTCTAATGTTCCTAAAGCTAAGAGACATAAAACAGTTGAGATAGTGGACAATTTTGATGTTGTTTTGCCTTTGGTGATCTCTCCAGTTGTTACTTCTGAAATAATTTCTGAAGCTACTCTTTCTTCTGATAAGGTTGTTTCTGCTGAATCTTCTTTGGTTTCTTCTGAAGCATTGCCTTGTGTGGCTTTGAGTGATCCATTGAGTAAGGAAGAGGATTTAAGGTGTGATACAGATCCAATAGCTGGTAAGAGGCAGAAAAGCTTGGTTAAAAGGAAACTTAATTCCTTGAGGAGTTCTGTCAGACTGGCTAGGAAACATTCTTCAAAGACTCCTTATTTAGATCTCACGGCTGATGAATCTACCTTTATTAAAGTTGGACCTGTTGAAGTTTTTCCTGAAGGAACTCATGTGGTATTGATCAATTGGAAAGCTGGGAAGCTTAACACTATTTATCGACTGGATGATACTGCTATTCAGTTCAACTTCTTGAAAGACATTCTTCATTTGGTGACTCGACATGATTTGAAAATGCTGTATGAACATGTCATTCAGTATTATAATTTTCATCCACCAACAGGTTCTGGTTTATATTTGTTGGGTGATCTTCAGGTTTTGTTTGATTCTCAATCTCCAGAGGGTAAAGGGTATTCTATCTGGAAAAATTCACATCTGTGGGAGATTGAGAGTTGGAGATTTCATCCTCTGCCTTGTTTCATGTGGTTCAGACCATCTGTGGTATGATTTTGTGTATGCTATCGGATAAGCTCTATCCTTTATCAGTTACTTTTATGGAACGGTTCTTTGAGACAGAAGTTGGAAGTGCCTCCTAATCCAGTTGGCAATGATGAGCTTCATGCTTCTCAATGTGTTGGCTTGATTAAGAATCAGCTTCTGTCACATAAAGGTTCATCTTGATTGTATTATTTTGTTTATTTTGTAATGTTTGGTTTCTTTATTTCTTAGTTAAAAAAAAAATTTTGGTTTATCTAACTTTTCCAGGGTTTGTTGTATACTTTTGATGGTTCTTGACTCACCAGATATACCTTGTGTATGTCAAAGAGTTAGCTAGTCCAAAGGGTACAACTTTGGTAAAGACATATCAAATCTGTTGATAGCTGTAATGATTTGCTAAAAATCATAGGGTATGCAACCACCCATGCTTAATTGCTGAGTGTTGTATGGTTTTCAATTCACCATGGCTTATTCCTTTTTGGAATCCAAGAATTGACTAGCCCATATGTATATGGCTTGTGGTAAAGGCAGTGGCATTCCATATTTGGTTATCAATTCACCAATTCTAAGAATTGACTAGTCTTGAGCAAACGGCTACAGGTAAAGACATTTCAAATCCGTTTATATGGTTGCTTTGTTTGCCAATAAATCGATGGTTATCAGGTGTACCATAGTTTACGAACTTAAACATATGGCTACTCCAGTAGTGATGGCTATTGGTAAAGAGACATCAAATCTATTATTTTCAATGATTTACCTCTCACAGGAGTTAACACACCTGGATGTGATGAGAATAGTATGAAACTACTTTGTTTTGATGTACCTATTGTCATTTGTTGCTGCAAAGATATGGAGTTTCTGAGTTTCTTCATCATAGAGATGTTCTTCTTTGGATTCTTTGCTGTTGTTGTTCGTACACAATCCTCTGGAGCTGTTTTGTTATATAGATCTATCAAGCTGGAACTTAACCAAGTCAAATTCCAGTTTAGGGGAGGATTGTTGGGAATTATGTGAAGAAGTATGGATTATCTGAACTTAATGCGAAGTGTTTCTGCTGAAGAAGAGTGGATTCTGCAGAAGACATAATCTACTGAAGAGTAATAGTTATTAGTGCTTTTTGCGGAAGTGTTTATTCGTGTTTAGTATATTTAGTTTGGATATACATGAGCTTTATTAGGAAGTGATTGTGTATATCTTATTTAGTTTTATGTGTATACGTTTCTTGGGAGCGGTTTAGCGATTTTGTTTAGGGTTCCTTATCTATAAAAGGAACACATTAGAATGAATGAGGTACCGATTGAAAAACTCAGTTTTAGTTAATATAAAGATCCA
The DNA here is from genome assembly GCA_910596185.1 of Chrysanthemum makinoi. NCBI lineage: Eukaryota > Viridiplantae > Streptophyta > Magnoliopsida > Asterales > Asteraceae > Chrysanthemum > Chrysanthemum makinoi. The sequence goes on from OU343224.1 coordinate 175,064,381, forward strand.
TAGAGGATCACGAAGTTCTTAGTTATTTGTTACTTGTGTTTATATTCCGCTGATAAATATAAGTAGTAGAGATTGTATTTTATTGTGCTTGTGATTACATAGGCATATATAACGATCCACGAGCTCAAGATCTATCAAGGTCTATTTGATTCAACATCCTCCACTCCCTCCCGTCGAGCTTCATAACAAGGAAGTCAAGTCAGTTGAGAAAACTGAAGAATTTCCTGAAGTCGAACTTAAGGACTTACCACCTCATCTTGAGTATGCATTTCTTGAAGGTGATGATAAATTGCCTGTCATTATTGCTCGAGATTTGAGTAAAGATGAAAATATTGCTCTCATAAAGATCTTGAAGTCACACAAGCAAGCAATTGCTTGGAAACTCTCCGACATTAAGGGTATCAACCCTGAATTTTGTACTCACAAAATCTTGATGTAGGATGACTTCAAACCATGATCAACATCAGAGAAGGGTGAATCCTAAGATTCATGAGGTTATCAAACAAGAGGTTCTCAAACTTCTTGATGCTGGTTTGATTTACCCGATCTCTCGATAGTCCTTGGGTTAGCCCAATTCACTGTGTTCCAAAAAAGGGTGGCATAACTGTTGTCACAAATGAAGAAAACGAGTTAATTCCAACTCGATTGGTTACGGGATGGCGTGTGTGTATTGACTATCGCAAGTTAAACGAAGCCACCCGTAAAGACCATTTTCCTCTACCCTTCATGGACCAAATGCTTGAGAGATTAGCAGGAAACAAATACTATTGTTTCCTTGATGGTTTCTCGGGTTACTTTCAGATCCCCATTGATCCGCTGGATCAAGAAAAGACTACATTCACCTGCCCATACGGAACTTTTGCCTATAGACGTATGCCTTTTGGCTTATGTAATGCTCCTGGCGCGTTCCAACGATGTATGATGGCAATTTTCCACGACATGATCGGGGAAACAATGGAGGTGTTTATGGATGACTTCTCGGTCATTGGGGATTCATTTCAAAAATGTCTCTCCCATTTAGAAAAAATGCTCCAACGGTGTGAAGACACCAATCTTTGTCTAAATTAGGAGAAGAGTCACTTTATGGTCAAAGAAGGCATAGTCCTTGGCCATAAGATTTCAAAAACCGGGATTGAGGTCGATAGAGCAAAAGTCGATGTTATTGTGCTAAACCTGCCTCATCCTACTACGTCAAAGGTATTAGGAGTTTTCTAGGTCATGCCGGGTTTTATCGTAGATTTATACAAGACTTTTCTAAAATCGCTCGGCCTATGACCCATCTTCTTGAAAAAGATGCTCCTTTTATCTTCTCGCCTGAGTGCATCGAAGCTTTTGAAACACTAAAGAAAAAGCTTATGGAAGCACCCATTCTAGTTGCCCCGACGGGATTTACCCTTTGAGCTCATAATGCGATGCAAGTGATTTTGCTATCGGTGCAGTCTTGGGGGCAACGAAAAACCAAGCATTTTAAAGCCTATCCACTACGCGAGTAAGACTATGACTGAAGCTCAAACCCATTACACCACTAAAGAAAAGAATTATTAGAGCGTGGTGTATGCGCTTTTGAAAAGTTTCGGCCATACCTTATCTTGACCAAATGCGTGGTGTATACGGATCACTTCGGCTCTCAAATATCTCTTTGCAAAACAAGATGCAAAGCCGAGATTGCTTCGTTGGGTTCTCCTCCTACAAGAATTTGATATCATTATACGTGATAAAAGGGGAGAACAGTGGCGATCATCTATCCCCGTCTAGAAAACCCTCACCAAGATGTTTTCGAGAAAAGGAAATAAATGAAACATTTCCTCTCGAGACACTCAATGCGGTTTCTTTTCGTGGAAACTCTTCTACCCCATGGTTTGTTGACTTTGCAAATTACCATGCGGGTAACTTCATAGTGAAAGGGATGTCGACCCAGCTGAAGAACAAATTCTTCAAGGCGTTAAAAAACATTACTTCTGGGACGACCCCTACTTATTCAAAATCTGTGCGGATCAAGTCATCCGACGATGTGTGTATGGTCAGGAAGCTCTTGACATTCTCAAAGCTTGCCATGCTGGACCCACCGGGGGCCATCATAGTCCAAACTACACCGCCAAAAAGGTGTTTGATTCCGGGTTTTATTGGCCCACAATTTACAAGGATGCCCACGAATTTGTCAAAGCCTGTGATGCTTGTCAACGTCACGGGAATATCTCACAAAGAAATGAAATGCCGCAAAACGCCATTCAAGTGTGTGAGATTTTTGACATCTGGGGCATTGACTTTTTGGGGCCATTTCCTTCCGTCTGTAATGCAGAAATACATACTCGTGGTCGTTGACTATTTGTCAAAATGGGTTGAAGCTAAGGCTTTGCCTACCAACGATGCCCGAGTTGTTGTGAAATTCTTAAAATCTCTTTTGCTAGGTTTGGAACTCCACGAGCTATAATCAGTGATCGTGGTACGCATTTTTGCAATGACCAGTTTGATAGAGTCATGCAAAAGTATGGTGTAACTCACCGTCTCTCTACTGCGTATCACCCCCAAACAAGTGGGCAGGTGGAAGTTTCCAACCGGGGATTAAAGAATTCGCGAGAGGACGGTTGGCGAAACCGTGCCTCTTGGTCGGATAAGCTAGATGACGCACTCTGGGCCTTCCGTACAGCTTATAAAACACCCATCGGGTTTACTCCATACAAGCTTTGTATGCGGAAAGGCATGTCATCTTCCGGTTGAGCTTGAGCACAAGGCATACTGGGCCTTGAAGCATGCCAACTTCGATATTCAGACAACCAGTGGTGATCACCGGAAAGTTCAAATGAATGAATTAAGTGAACTCCGTGATCAAGCATACGAGAACTCTTTGATCTATAAAGAAAAGACAACGAAGATTCATGACTCAAGATCAAAACCGCGTTTTCAACGTCGGTGATCGAGTCCTTATTTTCAATTCAAGATTGAAGATTTTCTCGGGAAAGCTTAAGTCCCGTTGTACTGGACCATTCACCATCACTAAAGTATTCCCATATGGAACCATTGAGTTATCTCAACCCGATGGTCCAAATTTTAAAGTGAATGGTCATCGATTGAAGCACTATTTTGGAGAGGACATTCCTCCGTGGTTGTCCCGGATCTACAAACTTTCCCCATGAACCAATGAATGCGGGATCGAGTCAAGCTAGCGACTCGGGAATCAAAAACAGTAGCATGCTACATGGGTTTTCACCTGTGTGTACCACCCTAGTGTGGGGAGTTGCCCCCACTGTATATAAGAGTTTCATGAAAAATCTAAAAAAAAAATCTAGCTTAATAATGGCCGTAGTATTTCCCTTTTACGTTCTATGTTTCGGCATAACCGCCGGTACTTTGAATATTGAGGGCAATATTCATTTCTAGTGTGGGGGGAATTCTCACGAATTTTATCATGTAATTATACCACCTAATTCCCCCATTTTTGGCCAAAATTTTTTTAGAGTAAGTGTTTTTCACTTACTCAGATTATGGTTATCAGTCCGCCATGTCTAATAAACAAAAGGATTGGCTAATCCAGGAGCAAACGGATCTTGGTAAAGATATCTCAAATCCGTTAACGGCTTGCAATTTGCCCAAAATTGTATGGTATTCAGCTCACCATATCCTTAAAAGTGAAGAGTTGGCTAGCCCGCAGGTTTATGGCTTGTGGTAAAGGCAGTGGAAAACCATAATGGTATCAGCTCACCAAAGATATATTATCTAAGAGTTGGCTAGTCCAGAAGCAAACGGCTTCTGGTAAAGACAAATCAAATCCGTTGGAAGCTGGTGATTTGCTCAAAATCATTTGGTTATCGGTGTACCAAGGTTCTTACTTGAACTGAAACATTTGGCAACTCCAGAAGTAATGGATTTTGGTAAAGAGATGAAATCCATTAAATTTTTCTCAAAACATTGCTAGGGACTAGCAATATCTTAGTGTGGGGGATTGATGAGTGTCTAAATACTCATCATTTTTGTACAATCTAAACTGCAAAATCATCTGAAAACACTCAGAAATGCATCAAAATGATGAAAATATCACAAATCAGTGTTTTATGTGTTTAAAATTTAAAAATATCAAAATCTGGTGAAAAACGTATCAAGTTTGCATAATTGGCAGTTTTAGTCCCCCAAGTTTCAAAAGTTGTCAAAAACAGTCCCTGGTAAATCAAAATAAAGAAAAATATCATTTTAAGTCCTTAGGGATTCATGAGTTGTCAAAATTGGTCCTTAAAATCAAAAATTTCAAAATTACAACTTTAGTCCCTCAAGTTTTGAAATTGTGACAAATAGTCCTTGGAAAATTGAAAATGTCAAAACTGGTCCTTGTACTATTGGAACTTGTCAAAAGTGACCCTTGTGACAACTTTGGGAAATTGGCAGAGATGGTCCTTCAAAAAATCAGAATTGCAATATTAGTCCTTGTCATCTAAACCTAACCATGACCCTTTTTGCATTTTGGACCCCTGCCACTTATACCTTTTTGACCCCTGCCACTTATACCCATTTGACCCCCCTGTCATTACGTGTTTTGAACCCTTGGTCAAAACCCATCAAACACTTCCTTTCCCTCCACATCCTTTTTTATCTTCCTCACTTGATCAGGCCCTCTCCCATCACCTTCACCTTTCCCTCCCCTCATCATCACCTCTACCCACCTTTCCCACCACAATTAATGCCACCTAGTTGCAAAATCGAGCCTACAAGTCAAACCAGTTTTTCCCGCCAAAAAAGGTGGACGGCCTAGATTACTCAAAACTCATCCATTGGCCAAGATTATTAGTGGGATTTGCTCAGAAGGACACGTGGAAGCTTTTTGGTGCATAAAAGAGGAAGAGAGGCAAGAGAAGAAACCAGTACTTAGTTTTTTAATTTTATGTATGTCGTATTTTATTTTTTTAATTAAGCTTTAAACTGTAATCTTTGGTTTCATTGTATCAAATTAAGTTGTTTAAGTGTATTCAAACTATTATCAAGTATCAATTCAAGTTTTTATTCACATTTCATATTTTATGCTTACTGTTGGAAATTTCCATTTCAAAATCTCATACCCAAGCTTCAAATAGCTTATTTCTCAGTTTAAACAAGCTTACATAAGCTTATTATAGCTTTTTGTAAGCTCACATTTAAGTTTCAAGCAAAGTTGGATTTTGGTCAATGAAAGTCAACTGAATCATCATTGGGCAATGGAAATGGAATTGGGTGATGCAGTGCTTGGATTTGGGTTGGAATTAGATTAGAATAATGATATTGGGTCTGGTTTAAGCTGCAATCATAGCTGGGACACTTGTGAGTTTTATTTCATTTTCATTTTCTACACAGTTTTGCATCTTGTGCTTGGATTGGAATCTGTGGTCATCAAGTAATTTAAACCTGTCTACTTAGTTGAAATTAGGATAATTATAATCAGTGAAAGTGATAATATATACTAGATCAGTGGTTAGCCAGGTTAAAAGTTCAAATTAGTCACTGAAAGTAGTGTTTGGATCAGTAGATTTGCATGTGCTTGAGCTCTTGTTTTTGCTTAAAACCTGTCTATGTAATCTCAACTAGTTGCATTAGAGTCATTTTAGTCTTAATATTGCTCACTACATAAGCAAAAGTCAAAATCTACTCTCTACTGTCCTAATCTCATAACTGATGGAATTTTGTTAAGTCAAAGGTTTGTTTTGTGTTTAGGTATCATTAGCTTAGGTTGCATTAGTCTTGGTTTAACATAAAACATCACATTCAGTCATTAAATCAAGATTAAAGTTCATAAAAGTCAAAGTTATCAAATCTGTCAAAAAGTCAAAATTTGCAAAACCAGTTTTCACCCAACTTAGAGAAATTTATCATTGATTCATTTCTGGGTCAAACTCAGTCAAACTTTGGGATTAATAACTTCAACTGGTCTAGTTTCTTATTAGGATTTTTTTAGATTTTTAGAAATTTTTCTTAAGCTCCAAATGAGCTTGTCAAACAGGGCTTATATGCCCTGTTCACAAAACTCAGTCAAAGCTGAGTTTTCTCAGACTATAGGGCTTGTCCCAAGCTCAATAGAGCTTGTCTAGGTCTGGTTCTTGGTTTAGAGATAGTCACCCAGGTCTAGTTGAGGTTCCCACTTCTGTTTTTCAATTTTAGCTTATTGAGTAACTTGTGCTTAAGCTCAAAGTAGGTCCTTTAAACCTGTTTTAGCACATAAGCTCAAAATCATCAAATCATGGTAGTAAGTGTTTTAGAGGTTTAGGACAGTTGTAACTTGTTTCATTTGGGTAATTTTAGCTTATCGTTGCTTCTGTTTCAGTTTGGTACCTATTTGTGTTCATTTGCTTATTCAAAAGTGCTTATTTATAAGCACTTACAATTGCAGTTGCATCTTCCTTCACACAAGCCCATGTTTTTCTATTTTTCTTAGATTCAGTATATTAAATTAGACTTTTCTTGAATTTTTCACATTTTTCTAGGTCAGTTTACTATTTTTCCTTAATTAAAACAGTTTTTAAGTCATTTTAATTAGCTTTTATTGCAATTAAATCAGAAAAAGTTCAAAAAAAATAATTTTTCATTTTTCTTAGGTTAAGATAAATATAAAAAGTAAAAAAATTAATTTTCCAGATTTTTTATAGTTTAATTTGTAATTTTTAGTAATTTAATTAGTTTTAAATAGTTTAAAATTCATAAAAAATAGAAAAATAATCAGAAAAATATAAAAATAGTTTTCAAAATTCTCTTTTGTTATTTTAGATTTTTCCAAGTCATAATTTCATTTTTCTAGCTTTATTTCATATTTTCTTGTATTTTAGGCTATTATTAAATAGTTAAAAATAGTTTTTAATTAATAATAATTAGATAAATAGTTCTAAAAATAATTTTATTTTTCTAAAAATTTTCTCATATCATTAGGTTTGTAAAAATGTCATTTTCATATTTTTAGAATTAATATTGCTTCAGTTTCACATTTTCTTTTGTACGTCACGTAGTTTTTATTTAAGTTTTATAAAAGAAAAATCAAAAACATCAGTTTAAAGATAGTGATAGCGTTTATTTAATATATTTTATTTTTTATTTCCTTTAATTTGCATTTAAGCCCCTGTAATTTACAAAACTTTTCTTTAGGTATAAATAATTCAAAATCCTTACTGATCACTATCCTTAGTGATTATTCGACATCTGATTGTGTTAAACACCATTCATCCTCCGTGGGACTTAACGACCCGGGAATCCACTGTATTCTCCTGATCTAAATTGCATTTCGTGTTTGCACTGTTTTAAGTTTCTTACGGTTAGCCATTCACAAGTGGCTAGCTTGCGTGAGATAACTTGACGGTTTAGCACGAATCAGTATGCTTGCTTGTTTAACATGTCTAGCTAAATTACTTGTATGTTTGCTTAGATATATAAAACCTAGTTATTGATTGTTGTTAGGTTGTCTCTTGTCTTAATTGATAGAAGCCATAAGAGTGTAACTAGGCTACCATTGTGTTTTTTGCGTGTGTGTGCTTTATGACGATAGGGTATTCGGGGAAGATAGTTTTATACTTGCCGATCCCATGTATTCTATAGGAGAGATACATTTATAGAACTAGGGAATACGCACCCCCTACGACTAATAGGAATACAACGCGTTAAGATAAAGGAGGTGACAATTCAACCGACCAATAAAAGATAAATAGGGAGTAATAGTATCTAAGTAAACACATCTTTAATCACCATACGAGCACACCTCAATTAGCATAAACTATCCGTAGTTAATTAGATAATTAGATAATTAGTAGAAGTAGAGAAATCGGTAGAAGTACCACCCCCAATCATATACCCCGAGATTTTACCTTTGCTTTCTAAAAAACCATAAATAAATAAAAAAAATCATCCTCAACCCCACTTTCTCGTCATAATTCTCTTTCTAGCATTCCTATTCCCCTAGAGAACGATATCAATCCCCAATGCTTACCCCATACTATACTACAACGATTAGGTTCACTGCCTATTGGGTTGAAAAGCTTGCTCGTAGAAAAAGAGGTTTTCTCGATCCCAAACCCACGCATCAGCGACGTCGGTTGTTAAAGCTGAGGCAAAAGAAATCCTTTGGGCTATTCAAGTGGCTCTAGCTAAGGGCTTAAAAAAAGTTGTTTTGGAGATTGATTCAAAGTATACTCATGGAGGCAGTCAAACACGACAAAGTGTTAATTCACATTAGAGCTTTATTTCTCCACATACGTAGATTATGTCTCTCATTTAATTCTTGTATCTGGTCTTTTATGCGACGTGAGTGGAATAGATTTGCTCATAAGTTAGCCAGAAGAGCGTTAAATGATAATATAGATGACTTGTATGACGTATTTGTGCCTCCTTCGGTTAAGCTATGGGTACAACATAATGTAACTTTTCTGAATGGAAATTGAAATAGTTTTCATGATATAATAATAATAATAATAATAATAATAATAATAATAATAATAATAATAATAATAATAATAATAATAAAAATAAATAAATAAATAAATAATAATATGTATTTTGTCTTTCCTTGGTAGTTAGGTTGTCTTCGTGGTATTATCGTGAGTATATCTAATTTAGCTGCTATGTTTTTAAATTTGATGTTCTAGTATAAGTTTCCTTGTCGTTTTATAATTATTCTATTATATATTAAGCGTGCGGACGACGCCGTTTTGACACCCAAAATAGTGAAACAACATCGTTTTGTGGTCTCAGATGTTGTTTTGTTGTTTCTACCATGTCTTTCATAGTTTGTTGGGCCATTTGCTTTTTTAGGTTGTATTGGATCATCATGTTTTTTTGTTGGCCTGTTTTCGTTATAAACTAGACACTACATTTTGCTGACCCGTTTTACGTTATTAACTAGGTGGTAAACTGAATAGGCAGTATAGGTGTCTTCTTTGACACATACGTGGGTGAACCCTCACTTCTCTGTCAGATCATCATGCTGGCAAAACACATGTTACCAATATGTTTTATATAATCGTACATACATCAAAAAGCATAACAATATTGGGCTTTTTTTTTAATCCAAAGTCCTTTTCATCAGAATTTTTTTAATTCAAATATCGTTAGATTTTATTAGATGTCTGATCAATAAAGTTTGTTATTATATAAAAAAACGTAAATAGTATAAAGTTCAAGGTATTTTGTATAAATCGTTACATAATTTAAGGGTTGTTTTATAAATGTTTCTTTTATAAAACACATTTTAATAATATTTTAATCTATGAATAGTAACTAAATATTATTTTAAACATTTGGATGGCCTTAATGTTTTTACCACAAATGTAAAATATAGTAATAGAAATAGTAATAGTAACGTGGTTGTAAGTGGTCTGTAGTATCCTTTAAAAGCTCATATGTGTTTATAAATGTTGATTTTATACGTTGTGTATAAGTTGTTGTCATAACTTATGCCTAAAAGCTAGATGCATCTCTAAATTGGAATGCACTGAATAAGACTTTTATCAAAACATTCGATAGATTGTACGAAACTGTATATGATTGTATGTCGAGGTTCTTATAGTTTATGTAAAAATGTCTTTAGTTAATATATAGATGATGTTTTAGACAAAAGATATTTGTCTCTAGTTATCATGAATTTATATGATGCGTATAGGTTGTACTCATAAGTGCTGGTATTATAGGTCAAATATGTCGATGGTAAAATTACGAACAAGGTGCATATGGTCACTACTTCTGTTCGAATTTTTTTTAAACACCTCCTTATTAAGCTTCGTGAACTAAATGCGAAATAATCATGGGATGTTATAAAAGATCTCGCTTATTATGACTATGAAAATTGGGAAAACCCCCCACGAGACTCCTAATAACATTGTTAAAGCTATATCTCCACCCAGTGATCCTTCGAGTTTCTCTGAAGAACAACTTTGTGCTTTTTAAAAATGGGTCAATTACTTAATAGAAAGGCAAAAGAAGTTACCCGAACCTATCACTCCAATTCCTCAATCATCGGTTAATTCGGTTGCATTGAATCATAATCGGGCACCCTTTTCTGAGTCGCCAAGCCGCGAAATAACTTCACTTTTCAAAAACTCCTTCGTCTTTCTTCTCCGCAAGCAATTTCACTCAGTTTCGAAGCCCTAACATTATTATGACTATGAAAATTGGGAAAACCCCCACGAGACTCCTAATAACATTGTTAAAGCTATATCTCCACCCAGTGATCCTTCGAGTTTCTCTGAAGAACAACTTTGTGCTTTTTAAAAATGGGTCAATTACTTAATAGAAAGGCAAAAGAAGTTACCCGAACCTATCACTCCAATTCCTCAATCATCGGTTAATTCGGTTGCATTGAATCATAATCGGGCACCCTTTTCTGAGTCGCCAAGCCGCGAAATAACTTCACTTTTCAAAAACTCCTTCGTCTTTCTTCTCCGCAAGCAATTTCACTCAGTTTCGAAGCCCAAATGAGAGAATACATGGTGGCTTATTCTGAAAGATTGGCCAAATTCGAAGAAGCATTCTATAGATAAAGAGAAGAGATGAAATAGAAAATGGCAGAAATGATGAATTTAGTGAAGGAATACATAAAGATAAAAACCCCTAAAAAGGTGTTGGCAAGGAAAGATGACGGCACACCCTTCACTAAGTACGTTAATGCCATATCGATTGTTTAAGAAAAAGATGAGGAAACTATCAAACAAAAGGACGATGAGAAGGAAGTTGTTAAGGATGAAAATAAGGAGGATGGAGAAAATGTTACAAAGGATAATATGGAAAGTAAAAACAAAGATGTTGATAAACCTAGAACAATAGGGCATTATCTGAGACACGAAGTCAATAAAAAGACTATTGTTAACTTAGTAAATATTTTTAGGCACCGCACGATAAGTTGAGAAAACCATTTGTGGGTGAAATAGAGGAAGAATATGATACCTTAACCATGGGACCTTTATACAAGGCTGTTCTTAAGAAGCTAATAGCTAAGGAAAAAAAGATTTGCGAATGATAGGTCTAGTGTCTAATTTTTCGAATCTGAAAGTTTTTGAAAGGGATTGGTTTAAGCAAAACATAGGACTTTTGAAAAATACAGATAACGCAAGATGGTCACTGTAACGCAAATTACGTAATATGCCGCTACGTTAAATGGTAAAAGGTTTGTTAAGAACTTTAACAAAGCCGCAGTGCAGCTCTTTAAAGTGGTGTTGTAGGGCATTTTTGATATCTATAACAACGCCATACTACATCGGCTCGTGCGTTATAGATACCGCGCTATGGTATAACGAGCGGTCTATGTGTGTGATTTTATTTATTATTATCGGGGGTTTTTGATGGTGTGTTATAAGATTTTTATTGGGGAGTTGTTTTTTTTTTGTTTGTTTTTTTTTTTTTTTTTATAAAAACGTTATAGAGTAAAAATTGACGTGACGCGTGGACAACACAAATTGCACCTAGCCATCTAAAGTCTAAACGTATGTGCATGGTAGAACATAGATTCATTGTTACTAAACGTTTTAATTAAAATTTGTTATTCGAGTCTTCAATTAACCTCGTTATACGGAAGTTTCTACGTATGAAGAGTGGTTAGATTGGATTTTGAATATTCGGCTCTCCGATAAGTATAAAAAGCTTCTCGAAGGTGTTTGCTATATCATGTGGTGGCATATATGGTCTTTTCGTAATAAGATCATTTTTGGTTTGAAGATTCCATCAAAGGTGGTTATTTTTTAAGACGTGGTTTCTCGTTCGTTTTATTGGTGTCGTTCTAGATGTAAAGCTTCCTTTAGCTGGATTGATTGGTGTAAAAACCCTTATCTTATTTATTTGTAATTTTCTAGCTCATTGTTAATTGTCATAATAAAATTCGCCGTTAAAAATAAATAAATAAATAAATAAAACCTCGTTATGTAGTGCATAGTTGCTGAGCAGTTTATAAATATAGTTCCAATCAATATATATATATATAAAGAACTGAAGTTCATAAACGATGACAGTTTGGCTAATTTAATGTATCGTTGTTTTTTAATGGTTTTCTTATTTCTAAATTAATAGTCTTACCAACCAATTTTATTTCCAAATTAATTAGTAGTTTCACCAACCAATCATACATAATATATTATCAGCATTTATGTACCTTTGATGATGATCGTATAAGAGTTTTATGTGTTAGGTCATATCTTAAATACTAAAAATGGCTTACGCGATGTGAACTTTGTTTAATGCAATTATGATGATGTTTATGTTGGTTTTATGGATATAAATTAGTAGTCGTGAGTTAGAATCGAACTCGAGACCATGGGATTGCACACTTTACGTATGAGAATTAAAGTTAATAAATAAATGTAATATTTATATTTATTTATTAATTAAACGAAATAACATAACGGACGTTAAGTAATTAACTGTAATGGACTAACGGACGTTAAATTAATGTAATTTGAAAAAGGACTAGATTGTAAATATTGGGAAGGTTCCGGAATCCCTTTGGGGATGTTAGCACCGATCGGCCAAGGAAACCCAAACCCAACCCATATCAATCTCAACTTTGTTCACCAAGTTAGTTTGGGTATAAATACAAAACCAAGGGTGTTTGTAATTGATCTCTCTTGTACTCATAGGCTAAACCTAAAATTGTTTTGTGTGTGTTTTGCTCCAAACGATCGTACACCCTCTCCAAGGGATCGATCCATAAACTTTTCCAACACAAAGTTATTTGTTTGATTAAAACTAGCATTCCTTTAATTCGGTATATTACGTGTGTACAAGAAAGTGGTACTAACACATTATTGTTAGTATTCTTGGATTGAATTACAAAACGGTAAGGGGTAATTCACACAATCCTATAAATCCTAATTAGGGTTCATCCAATTGCTAGTTTTGTGAATTTGATTCTTATTCGGCTAGAATCAAGAAAGGTACGCATATTCTTACTTATGTTACTTAATTATTCGTTAATAATCCTATACGCTTCCGCATGTATACTTTGATGTTTTGTGTTTTATTTATTGAATGTCATGATATATAATTCCAACAGTGGCATCACGAGTCATTGGTTTTAATGAGTAATTAATTACATAAACGCGTAATAAAACGTATATTGTATGATGTTTGATGTGATTAATCTAGGGTTTTGGTTTTATTTTTTTGGGTCGATTTTTTTTAATTGGGGCGTACCCAATTAATTTTTTTAGTCGACTCTTTTAAAATTTTTTAGGGTTTTAAAATTGTTTGTTAACCTTATCGAAACCTAGAATTAATATATATGTTACGTGATTAATTCATGAATAATATGTTATGTGACTGTGTCATGGAATTATTATATGCGATCTTGTGACTAATTGTATAATTGTTATGATTTATCCATGATGATACATAGATGTTTGTCATGGATAGTTGCTTGTATTATTGCTTAATTGTTAAGATATTTTTTATCACATGTTTATTTATGATAAATCTTGAATTGGGGAAGACTCCAATTATATATTAATGAATAAATTATGTGCAATGTGGTATATTATTAATTATGGGTTTACGCAATCGATTCGTCGATGTATGTGGCTCACTTTCTATTGCTGGAGTGAAAGCCCTAATTAATATATACATTAATTTAACCTAGATATTGATTATTAATAGGGTTTATCGAATAAGTTGCATGTGGCTACTTGTTTACACGTATTAAATTCTTAGTTATGTGCGCATTGTTTTTTAGTTGTTTATTTTTTATTTGTTTACCTGTTTGTTTATTATGTATGACAGTTTTAAGCAAAGGGTAATTTTGAATAGAAAAATAATACGGACTAAACAATGGCGAAATTTGATTTGTTTTTGAAGAGTTAAGTTTTCAATAGTTTAATTGATTGATGATTTTGGTACAAAAAGTGAGAACGGCTCACCCAATTTGACGGACTGTGTGGGAAGTACTAGGAGGGGAGCGCATTAAATTGTGACCCTAAAGAGGGAGGTTATTGCTTCAGCGCTGACCAAACTCTCCACTTGCTTGCGAGTCAAATTGAAGTTACCAAGTAGGCTATGCGTACAAAATCATCTTAAGGGCGAATTAGCTTTAATTCCATGCGCCACTTTTGTGGTAATTACCCGAAACACTAAGTGTTTACACTTATGCAAAAGTACGGTATAATGGACGATAATTAAAGGTAAATTCGTTGATTGGCGAAACCAATACCTCAATAAAAACTTTGATAATTTGATCTTTATGAATTGGTAATAAAAAGTTTTTTATTAAATTTATGCTACAAGATGAATGCATGACATATTTGTACATATTTGATTTGACCATATAAAATCAAAACTAGTACCCTTTATAAATTAAATTATATGCCATCTAATTAAAAGGAACACTTGAAGTTGCAATTTACGTCATGACAGTACTTGGCGAGATTGTGATGGAGAGGTAAATCTTTATGTAAAGTCAGACCTTACATGAACATATCTGCAATTCTTTAAGTTAGACACTTAAATTGAGTTGGAAGTGAGAACTGGACTCAAGGCATAAGATGGGATTAAACATGTTTATATTTGCAATAGCGTTGGAAAATATAAATCCCATAATGATCTAGGAATTGGAAATTGTTTGCCAATTATTGTTCGACAGATTAACTTATTATGTGCTTTCGTTACTAGCAGATCAACTGATGTAATGAACCTATGATAATTTGGATCCTAGTTTTCGAGAAAATTATATGTTTATATTACCTTGTGTATATTTTATTTTCTTGAAAAGTGTATTATCGAAATACTAATACTTGAATTTTTTCTGTAGAAATGGCTCAAAACAACGATAACACTAACACTGCACTAAGTTTTGCATTCAAAAACTTTTTTGATCGGGAAAAGTTGACTGGCTCTAAGAATTTCAATGATTGGCACCGCTCTTTGAGAATTGTTTGTAGAGTTGCTGATCGGTTGAACTATCTGTACACGCCTTGTCCTGCTGAACCAGCACCTGACGCTCCTCAAGCGGATAAGGATGCTTGGAAAATTGAGTATAAGCATCATAATGATGTGGCTTGCCTAATGTCGGGAACGATGGAAACTGCTCTTCAAAAGCAGTTCGAAAACTATTTCCCATCTATTATGCTCGATGAACTTCGAACTATGTTCGAGAAACCAGCTGCTGTCGAAATTTATGATTTGATCGATGCATTACACAGCTGCATGCAGGGAGAGGGTAAACTCGTAAGTGCTCATGTACTGGAAATGAAAGGTTACATGGACAAATTAAGGGAACTTGGAAAAACTTATGAAGATGATATGGCCGTGAACTTGATCAACAGATCCCTTAACAAGGATTTAAATGGTTTTGTTCAGAACTTCAATATGCACTGCGTGGAGAAGACAGTTACTAACCTACACGCATTGCTAATTGATTATGAAAAAGGGTTACCTCAAAAGGCTTCTACTCCCCAGGTACTGGCTATTCAGGGTGGAAGGATTAATAAGCCAAAACCGCAGCGTGCGAACAACAAGAAGGGGAATGGTAAGGGAAAGGTTGACAAAGGTAAACAGGTTATGGCCTATCAACCTGAACCCAAGAAGAACCCTACTCCAAGGAAGGATTGCCACTACTGCAAAGTAGCAGGTCACTGGAAGAGAAACTGTGCTCTCTACCTCGATGATTTGCGGAATCATAAGATCAAGAACTCTGGGTCCATGGGCGCCAGTACTTCAGGTATCTTATGTGTAATTGAATTATTTACTCTAAATCATAAAAATTCATGGGTATATGATACTGGATGTGGTATTCACATTTGTAATACAATGCAGGGGTTTAGAGTGGAAAGGAAGCTGGCATATGGGGAGCAATATCTGCACGTGGGAAATGGCGCACATGCAGCTGTTGAAGCCATATGAACGTTTAGTTTAGTATTGCCTTTGGGCTTAGTACTATTATTGAACAATTGTCATTACGCACCTTCCATAATTAGAGGTGTTGTTTCCTTTTCAATTTTGTTGGATGATGGTTTTACTCATACTATTTCATGTAATGGAATTTCTGTTTCTCTAAATGGGGTATTTTATTTTAATGCTATTACTGTGAATGGTGTGTTTGAAATTGATGTGATTGGGAATGAATATAACAAATATAATAATTCGATGTTTAACATCAATAAGAAAATGAAGTTGGACTTGAATTCTTCTTATCTTTGGCATTGTAGACTTGCTCATATAGGCAAGGCTCGCATGGAAAAGCTACGACAAGAAGGGTTTTTACAAAATATAAATGATGAATCATTTGATAAATGTGAGTCATGCATATCTGGGAAGATGACGAAGAAACCTTTTAATAGCAATATGGAGAGGGCGTCTGATCTACTTGGTCTTATTCATACTGATGTGTGTGGACCACTTAGACATGTGTCAAAGAGAGGTGCTAGCTACTTCTTAACCTTTACTGATGATTTCAGCCATTATGGTTATGTTTATTTACTTAAGCATAAACATGAGGTGTTTGAAACATTTAAGGTTTTCAAAACGGAAGTAGAACTGCAATTGGGAAAGAAGATTAAAGCTCTTCGATCCGATAGAGGAGGTGAATATTTAAGCCAAGAGTTTAAAGATTACTTAGCTGAGAATGGAATTGTCCAGAATCTCACTTCTCCACATACTCCACAACAAAATGGTGTATCTGAGAGAAGAAATCGTACATTGTTGGACATGATACGATCTATGTTTAATCTTACTACTCTACCTTTATCCTTTAGGGATTATGCTTTAGAATCAGCTGTTCGCATTCTAAATATGGTTCCCACAAAGAAGGTTGATAAGTCACCATATGAAATATGGCATGGTAAAGCTCCTAACTTGTCTTATTTAAAGGTCTGGGGTTGCGAGGCGTATGTTAGACGTGACTCAGCAGATAAACTCCAACAAAGATGTAACATATTGGATTTCACTAACACATCACAACATATATTAAGTAGGCGTATGGTTTAAGGTCTAGAGAGAGAAAGTTAAGAGGTTTTGGAAGCTTAGTGAGAGAAAGATAAGTATTATTATGAGCTCCGACCCTCTACATTGGGAGGTAGAGGGTATTTATAGTACCTTACATAAAATGCCACCTACAGGCTGTGGATCAGGCATACACTGGGTAAAGACCCGTCCGTCCTCTACGGTGTTACTTAACTAAATACTAACTAACATAAAATAACTACGACTACGAGCTTTCTAACGATTACATATATTTGCGGTGACCGACACTTTAACGACTGGATTTTCTAAATCCTAACAATCTCCCCCTAAGGGAGGTCACCCCAAATTACATTGAATACAAACAGATATTATATTACAATTGTTCTTGGATGCTTGTTAAAGTTCTTTGCTCTGTAGCCCGTAGTCTTTGATTCTTTATGTTTTGCATGTTTGGTTAATCCAAGTGGAGGTCTTTAACTGATCCACGTGATAATGACTTTTGAGCCAGCTTTGAGATCATCGGCTAACATAAATCTCAGACTTTTCCTTTGTAGTGTTGACATTATGTGAATTTGTGACGTTGGACCGACATGCTCACATTCTGGATCATGATTTCTTCTCATCAGAGTAGCGGAAGCTTTAGTTGATTCATGATATTTGCAGCAGCGTAGCAGAAGCATGGAGTATGAATATCAGAGTCATTGATGCATTTATCATGATTTCTTTAGAGATGAATGTGTTGTGTGAGCATTCGGCTATGGATTGACTTCTCCATTCTGATCAGCTGCAAATGTTGGGTGTACCTTCATACAATAGTTAGCAATAAAGCGCACAAAAGTATCTTTGATCACTTTCGTTGAATAGAGGTACACGACCCACGGTTCCCCGTTGATCAGGACAAGTACTGCCTGTGATCAGGTATAATTTCGAATAATCTCCTTGACAGGGTTTCGCAGCTGCTCAAGCTGTTCTCAAACCGGAACGTCTCAAAGAAGACAACACGGAGTGAGTGAACCAGCGAATTTGAGATTCACTGATTGATGAAAAGAGATTTGAAATACATTCGTGTACTGATCAATATAAAGTGTTTTTGCAATACAACGAAGGTTTTAAATAAAATCAGTTATCAATCATAAACACCTTTTGTTTTGAAATATTAGTACACAGTCGATGTGCTAGAAAAGAATTTTAAGCACAACGACCGGTTTTTCAAAGGTATCCGTCAATCCATTTCCTGGACCAAGGTTGATTCAATAATGAATCGCCCCATTGTTTCAATCCAGTTGTCACATGTTTGATCTATTGGATAGATCTTACATGCCACCTACCAAGAGCTTGTTTGATGTTGGCTCTGGAAGGCTTTTCATCGTCATTGTGAATATGTTTGCATATCACTCAGATGTTCTGGCAATACCACAAGGATAATGCGTAGGGCTCTTAAAATATATTCTCTCTTTCCACATTGTGTGAAACAGAGAGTCTTCATTGACAGTGTCCTAATGAGATTTATTGATGATCTCGTGGCTCTAGACTCAATTGTGCACATTTGATTCCTATGCCGGTGACTAGGGAGAGGGTCTCCTTCTTCAATATCAACAATCTCTAAGAGAAAGTCGATAGATTATGTAGGTTCACCGTGAGAATGAAACAAGTCCTTTTAGGAGGAACTTGAGTAGCTTGGGAAGTTTAGTGCAGTGCGTCACTGGGTCCATGACGTCTTGTCTTCAATACCAGTGTTACCTTAGTAACCACCAGTAGCATATGTATTGAACCCGGTTTCTGCCCTAAGGTTGAATTATTGGAGGGCTATTTCTTTTCACCCTTTTAACATTCAATTCTTTTTCATTCTTCAACCCCTTCAGTGCTTACCGAGACTTCATAACTAGAACCTTGTTGGGTTAATTCCAGTTCTAGCTCTTTCTCAGTCGGCACTCTTCCCATACCTCACTTTTCTTCTCTTTTTGATCATACCTAAGGACTCTACACAATCTAGTGGATTGTCCCTGGGTAGATCCCTCCGGCTCTGGCGGGATCGTGGGAAGAAATACCTAACCTAACCATCTTTATAACACCATGCATAAAGTAAATTTGGTCGGTCTTTTTGGTATTGTTCTTCTTCCATTGGAACCAATTAAAAACCATTTGAAAATCAATCCAGGTACTTGTGATATATTATCAAAGCATTTTGTTCCTGAATTGTTTTTGATATTTCAGAAAAAGCTCCCCCTCAACATGTGCATCGTATATTTGAACTCATTTTGACACATGGAGGCAAGAGGATTTGAAAATCTTCAGATTGAGAATTAAGAATTCACTTCTTTGATCAACTTTTTCTAAAATTGTCGACATCACTTTCCCGATCAAAATTCATATTTTTAAATACTTTTTAAAGGTAATTTTGGGAAAGGGTGTGGTTTTCAAAAATTTGCTCCCCCTCAATATGTGCATCGAGATTCGAAAGTGTTTTGCCCATATTAGGGAAAACCTGCACATAGAGACAAATCAATCACGTTTCAATCCTCTTTGGTTTGATATAGATGCTCCCCTTAACATGTGCATGAAAAATTTGAAATCGTTTGGCACATGTAGGGAGGAGAGCTTGCTAATCACTTATAATACCATTTATCGAATTATCAGTTTAAATCCCATTTAAATCACAAATTCTCCCTCGATCACAATTTACAAGTCATTTAAGATTTGTGATCTCTATAGATTTAAATTGATTTTGAAAGCTTTTGAGGAGAATTGTAACTTGCTTATGAAAACATTTAACCGATAAGGATCAAATCTGAGACTTTAAACTCCAACGATTAAACATGCTTGAGTATCTTTTGAAAACATGACATAAGCCTTGGTCTGAACCAATTGTATGACAAATAACCTTTTTTGATTTAATTGAAATCATTCTCCCCCTCAATCAATGACATAAGTTGTTGATTGAGAGATAGAGATTTTGACAAATGTCAAGTCCAAATGATTTTCAAAAATTGAGTTCGAGTTATTTTTGAAAGCTATTAGTTTACATTAGATAACAAATATTTTTCAGAAGAATTTATAGAAGGAAAAATATTTGTGAAGGAAACATTTGTCTTTTTGGTGACAAACATTTGTTTTTAGAATTAGAGCATGAGATTTGAAAAATAAGATAAAGCATGGCTCTGTTCTTTCTTTTAAAAAACGGGGTATAGTCTGAAATGACTATAAACCTTTGTTTTTCATTCTCTCAAAATGTTTTTAGTTTTTCAAAAATTATTATAATTATTATTATTATTATTATTTTAAAATTATGTACATTCGAACTTCATCTAAAGACCCGTGTCACTCTTTGAATGACAACACAAAGACCGTAGATGAAATCGAATAAAAGAAAAGATGGGAAAAATATTTTTAGCTTTTTCAAAGATTTTCTGATTTTTATGGATTTTTTGAAATTTTATATTTTTCTATTTTATTTTGTGGGTTTTATAATTTTGTATTTTGCTTTTTAAATAAATATTTACAAGAGATGGATGAAGAAACTTTTACTCCTCGTCTTCCTCTTGAAGACGTTTAAGTGTTTCCGGTTGTAGATTCTTTAGACCAAGTCGTGGAAGGATAAACTCAAAACGTTCTCTAGGAAGAGCTTTGGTGAAGATGCCTGCTAACTGATATTCAGTCCTCACAAAATATAGTTCCACCACACCATTCTCCACTTGCTCCCTGATGAAATGATGTCGAATGTCGATATGCTTTGCTCTTGAATGTTGAACATTGTTGCATAAGAGAGCAATGGCACTTTTTTATCACAATACAGAGGGATTTTGTTGAATTCAAAGCCATAGTCAGATAATTGGGATCTCATATATAGGATTTGAGCACAACAAGATGACATGGCTATGTATTCACCCACAGTAGAGGATATAGAAGTACTCATTTGTTTCTTTGAAGACCAGCTCACTAGCTTATCACCCAAAAACTAAGCACCTCCAGACGTGCTTCGACGTGTATCTTGACACCCTGCATGGTCATGATATGCGCATAGGTCGTTAGTGACATACCGGTGTCCTTCGGGTACCAAAGTCCCATGTTGATGGTTCCTTGGAGATACCGAAGACCCGTTTAACCGCTTCAAGGTGCTTTTTGGTAGGCTTAGCCTGGTATCTAGCACACATGCATACAGCGAACAAAATATCTGGTCTATTGGCTGTAAGGTACATCAGGGACCCAATCATACTATGATATTTAGTTTGGTCAACCAAGATCCCTGAGTGGTCCTCATCCAGTTTAGTGCGCTCCACCATGGGAGTGTCAACAGGGTCACAAGAATCAAATCCAATTTTTTTTTAAATTTCATTAGCATATTTAGATTGATTGATAAAAATGCCTCCGGGACTTTGTGAAATTTGTAATCCCAAGAAAAATGACATTTGTCCCATCATTGACATTTGAAATTTGGAGCCCATCTCCTTAGAAAAACGATCACATTCATTGGGGTCAGTCGAGGCAAAAATAATATCATCAACATAGATTTGAACGTGAATTAAGTTTTTGCCCGACTTTCTGGTGAACAATGTCGGATCAACTGCTCCTTTGCTGAATCCGTTAGATAGAAGAAACCTTGATAGCGTATCGTACCATGCCCTTGGGGCTTGCTTCAAACCGTAAAGGGCCTTCTTCAAGCGATAGACATGAGTAGGATGCTCTGGATTTACAAAACCTTCAGGTTGGCTGACGTATACGACTTCTTTAAGATCTCCGTTAAGAAAGGCCGTCTTTACATCCATCTGATAGACTACCATGTTCTTACTTGCAGCGTTAGCCATGAAGATTCTGATTGCCTCGATACGTGCAACTGGAGCAAATGATTCTTCAAAGTCAATACCTTCCTCTTGACGGTATCCTTTTGCAACCAATCGAGCCTTGTTCTTTAACACATCACCATGCTCATCAAGTTTAACTTTGAAGATCCACTTTAGAGCAATGATCATAGCACAGTCAGGAGCAGGTACTAATTCCTATACATCTAGTCGATCGAACTCATGAATTTCTTCTTGCATGGCATTAAACCAGTTGTCTTCATTCATGGCAGTTTTAACGTCTTTTGGTTCGACCTTGGATAGTATGGAGTTGAAGAAGCACCATAAGGCATCAGTTGCAAGTTGTTTACGAGTGGATACTGGACGAGAAGGGTTTCCAATGATGTTGTCCAATGGATGGTCATGTATCCATTTTCTAAGGTGTTTCGTAGTAGTTGTTGAGGAACCTGAAGTAGCGAGTTCGGATCTCTCGATGAAGATGGTTCTGTAGTTGGTTCAGGAGCAAATATGTTCTCAAATGGAGCATCTTCGGGAGAAGAAAAGGGATTATCTCCATTATAGGTGCCAGAAACAATTCCATGATGTACACATGATGATTAAGGTTTTGATGGTGAGGATGAGTGATCTGCAGTAGGCGCATCTTGACTCAATCACATAGAAACTGAAGGGTTATCTACGTTGACTGGGTTAAGGGCAGCCTCTGTTGATGGATTTGGCTGATCATTAGCAATAGGCTCATAGTGTTCATCAAACATTGGATCAAACAATTTCTTCAAATCATCTTCTGAAGGAGGTACATATGGAGTTGCTGGTGAGGGATTCTGTACAAGAGAGGAACTAATTGGACTACTTAATGAAGGTTGAGATGCGGGTCTAGAACTTGATTGTCCTGGAGCCATTTGCCCAGACAGCTCATCGAACGTGACGTGAATAGTTTCCATGATATCTCGAGTTCTTTTGTTGTAGATTCGGTAACCCTTCTTGTTTGATGCATAACCCACAAAAACTCCAATGTCCGCCTTAGCTCTTAATTTTCCTAAATCTTGACCGTCATTTGTTGGATAGCACAAAGCACCAAATACACGAAGGTAGGAAAGATCAGGTTTTCGTTTATGGACAAGTTCGTATGGAGTTTTTCCATGAGTGATGTGTATGAGGGAACGATTTTGGGTGTAGCAAGCAGTGGCAATGGCTTCAGCCCAAAGAAACATTGGAACCTTTGAGAAAATTAGCATTGTTCTTGCAGCTTCAACAAGTGTCCGATTTCATCTTTCAACTACACCGTTCTGTTGAGGCTGTTGGAGCATGCTCGTGTCATAATAAATAATTATATGGCTAGTCATATGTGAGCCTATGGGGTCACACACGTATACACTTAGACACCATTTATTATAATGTATTTATCGTATTTACGTTATAAATAACCTTCACAACTCGGGATCAATAACGGGCCATTAAACATCCAGTTAGACTTTGTGTTTCGGGACTCGGTCCAACAATGGGCATGGCCATTGAAGGCCTTAGTATGGCCGGCCTCATGAAGGGGATCTAGGGGAGACTTTGGACTTTGAAGGACCTAATGTGTAACTTGTATATTGATATCAATTATCATTAATTATGATTATGATAATTGATTATAATTAGGAGGTTACAATTATGTTCTCCTAATCCCTCTCCCACCTAATTGTGAACACCCTAATATTCATCCAAGAGGTGTTTATGGTTTTTGATCTCCTACCTTGCTCATTCTATGGTAGTCTCTTGCAAGGTGTTAGTGAAAAGGTTAGACTAGCATCAAAATGGTGATTGGTTGACGTGTAGTGTGTTTCAATCATTAGGAAAGGCCAACATCATTGGTCTTTTGGTTTCTTGATTCAATTCGTGGAGGTGATTCCTTGCAACCGAAATCACGCTACAAAGGTATAATCCTTATGTTTGTTTTATTTGATTGATCATATGGCTATATGGATCTGTTGTTGGTGATGATTCCGCTGCGTTTATATGTTTAATTTATGTTTATTATATTCATCATCACCTATAGTGGTATCACGAGCCATCATATGTGCCATATGATTATCGGGTATGCGAAAAAAATGGTCAAAACGCGTGTTTTCAAGTGTTTTTTGCAACCACTTTCTCAAACAGCCCGAGGGCTCTATTTTTCATGGATTAGGAATATTATTAGTAATATAAAGATCTGTGATTTTTGGTCCTATGGCCATTGGTTTCGCATACGTTAATTAAACAATGTGTTCGGTACGCTAAAAATGGCTTTTATCGCGTTGTTTTAATCGATTCTTGAAACGATTTGAAAACAGCCCCTAAGGCTTAATTTTCTGTGGTAATATGATTTTTAGAAGGTATAATATCAGTAGGTTTGAGAACCTAAATCCATTTTACTCGCGTACCAATCGGGGTTTTAATTCTTGTTGATTATTTCTTCGATTCGTTGGCTAATTCTTTTATTTCATGCTATTTAAATTGTACCCATGGCAAATACATGCATGTTTGCTCATGGGATTAGCCAAAACCTTATTATGTTCATAATTTTATGGTATTATTATGTGTATTTTCAAAGCCGATGAAAACCTAGATCACTTGTGCCATGTATGATTGTGATTGTCGTTTATTTCTTGTTATTTGGGGTTTGCCATTGTTTCGGCTTTTGTGTATGAGTTTTAATTTGGTTTTTGCCATTGTTTGGGCATTTTACAATAGATAGATAGTAGATTAGATGTATTTTACATTCTATATATTGTAACCGATGCTTGGAATGAAATGGCGAAGCATAAAAGACATAAAGACGCAAAATGGCTGCTCGTACAAGCTGCAGTAAAACGGCGTTTCCCGGTGATTGGTAGGGTATTTTTTAACCAAAATTTTGCTGCAGGTAGAAAACTCATGGGCCCACAACTTTGTAGTTTGGTGCTAAGCTCGAGGATGACTCCTTCTAGGCCATTTGGGCCTCCGAATGCAGAAATTCTGGGCTGGCAGATTCACTTTTCATGTGCATAATGGGCTTCTACTTGTCCTAGCTTGGTCTTGGAGCAAGTGGGAGTCCTCCGTGTGGTTGTGGTTTATGTCCCTAGTTGACTCTTGGTTCTCGTGATGGCTCATGAGACCAAGCATAGGTTCTTTCATCGGTTGAGGCCTTGCATATTGTGGTTGTGTGTTGGTTGTTTGCTTATTATGTATGTTGTGAATGTATATAACTTGCAAATTGTTTTCTAAAACTTAAAACGCAACACAAACCATTTTCAAACTAAATCTTATGATTTGGTTTAACTAAGTTTAAATACGGATTTAACTTAAAATCATTGTTTTAAAAATAACACTTAACTTGTTATGTATGTTATTCGATTTATGTATTGTCCAATCTCTATTATTATCCACATAGGTTCTATATTAGACTTGAAAATTAGACTTAAGTTAAGAAGATTTTTTAACTTGTGCTACGAAGAATGAATGCATGCTTTTTCGTACACCTTTTTGATTCACATAAAAATATTTTACCCGTCACAAATTTAAGTCATGCCGTCCAATCGCTTGAGAACACTTGCAATTACCTTTTGCCTATGCGTGGGACCTAGGTCGAATTGTAACCCAAGGTGATTATTGTCTATGCGTGGGACCTAGATATATTTTCGCACGTTCTCAAATTGGATGACTTAATCGAGTTAAGCGGTGAGACCTTGACCCGAGGCAAGGATGGGACTAAACATGCCTACTTGACACTAGTTGCTTGTTCACTAGTGCCATGAGTCCCATAAGGATCTAAGAGTTGCACATGTAATGCAATTGGAGATCGTCGCCTACCAATTGAATCTACTATTGCTAGCAGATCAACTGATGTGATAGTAGAAGCACAATGTGGATCTTAGCCCTTTTTCGTAAATTAATTGTTTTAAACATGGAGTAATTAATTTGTAAAAGGACAATTATCGAAAATACTAAAAATTGAACTTTGTAAATTCATATTTAATGATATAATGCATCATATCCCTAAACAAAAGTTTGTTCTTTTCTTGTTAAAAAGACAAACTAAGTACTTCTTTCTTGTAAGAAAGAGACTTGTTCCTATCTGTTTTCTTTATGAGGAAATACAATAATAGGAATATTTGAATTATCCTAATTCTAATCAAACTCAAAGCACACCTACTCTAGAAATCGTGATGTCTTGCAAAAGTCTAAACGGTTAAGTATGGTTGCACATCTTATTCTTTCAAGTTTGTTTTATAACCCTAGTTCCGGTTCCGAAACATTGAAGTAAGATAAGATATTTGGATAACTAGAGAACACGTTTTTTATAGCTACCAAAATAATATGAGTTTTAATAATTAGAAGATGGAAATATCAATAAACCGCAAAATGGTAAAGACAATTACTAGCATGATTACCTAGCAATTATCTTAACCCAATAAACCTAATAAGGTACTACACACCCTTGTGGAAAAGTAGACCTTATGGAGGAATTGCATGCCTATTTTCAAGTTAAAATATCAATGATGGCTAGCCCGTCATCTATATGTTAGAACTTGATGCACTTCATTGTATATCTAAGTACATGTTTACTAGTCCAAGTGACTCACATTAGCAATAATGTGTAGATATTCAAAGAAATAAGGAATGTATCGAATCAACACGCAGTCTCCACGGGTGACATAACATTTATAATGTTGTATAATCTAATGGGAGCTATGTGACTTTAATACTGGTGACGAAACACATGTAATGTTGTCTAATCCAGTGGGAGCCGGAATCTTTATTAACTTGCAGGTTGCCCATATTATTTCTTGATTGTCTTGAAATAATACATTACTTTCCACACGTGAAGCATCATTGTTTATATAAGAACCATTGCATGAATTTTATTAGATAACTTGTCGCGTTCCTGATGTTGCTTCCTGAAATGTTATCAATAAATTGTTATGCATGATTCATTATTAAAACAATAAAGTTCTACATATCTATATTTTGATTTTGTATAAAATCATATATGTAACACTGTCATATTACGCATGATGTTGTGCCGTACACAAGTGGGAGAAATCTTCATTGTGTGCAAGATACAACATATAACAATATGACTAATAGTTTTTCTTGAATGCAAGGTATGAAAACCAATATTCTACTAGGACTTCTGCACATAAAATGTATGTTGCCCTAATTAGAACAAATGTCAAGATAATATGAAAAGCTACTTCAACATATTCACCGAATTGTTCAGTAAATATGTTTATGTATTATTGTAAAGTCATAATCTTGAAGTATGAAATTAACTTGAAATTACTATTGAGGCCAAGAGTCGGCACTCTAAATTGCTTTACTTGAATATGTTTAGGTTTCTTGTAAAGACTTAAACATCAAGTCTGTTAATTTTTGAAAGACTTATAATGTAAAGTAAGACGTTAACTTGTTATGTATTCTTGTTAAATACATGTACATGAAGTCATTAAAATTCTAAATGACGTATGATGTATACTAATATATTAAATGTTGGGCAAATGACAAAAAAATAAATCGAACTTGACACTTCTTGTGATTGTGTGTAGCCAACTATTTTTTTTCTTATTGTGTGTAATGAACTTTCAATTTCCGATCATTGTGTGTATTTTGTGACCATTTTACCCTTCACTTTTTAAAATTTTAAAGGGTAAAATGGTAATTTTACATGGCTGAAAAGTTACAAAATACACACAATGATCGAAAATTGAAAGTTCAGTACACACAATAAGAAAAAAAAATAGTTGGCTACATACAATCACAAAAAGTGTCAAGTTCGATGCATTTTTTTGTCATTTGCCCTTAAATGTTTATGTTTTCTAGTCAAAACATGCACATGAAGTTATTGACTTGGTCAACGACTTGTAAATTAAGTATGCAATGGGCTGAAAACACTATTGATGCCATCTGGTTTGACTTGGTTGGCAGATAAGTAAGCTAAAGAGTATAAGTTCATTTAATGAGTTGTGGGATAGTCTCACAACATCAATCCTCATGGAATACCACATCATTATGGTATGTCCATCATAGAAAATCAAACTCTATTGATATTGTTTGATCTTTGATGACTTAAAATCTCTTACCTCCAAAGCTATTAAGGTTAGAAAATTGAATGTGCCATGGGTACACTCAATATGGTTCCATTCTGGAAGGTATTTAAGACGCCATTGTGTTATGGAATGGGATGAATTCCATTATGTCTTGATTGAAGTTCTTAATTTGTTAAATACCTTAGAGTAAGTAATTAACAAACCAGAGTCAAGAACTACTAATGTATTTTGGATGTCCCAATTGAAAACAATTTATTGTTTCTCAAGATGTTGTGTAACTAGAGATTAGTCTCTATGTACAAAGCAAGTGGGAGCACCTTTAGATCTTGAAGTTGTTCAAGAACTAATATACACAACCTTCTAGGTACACTTTCTGATGTCACACTAAGGTTGAACATGCATATGTTAAACCATAGTATGATATCTCTCATTCATAGATCCAGAAGGAAACTTCTTGCACCTGAATGATATAGTCTTATATCAATGCTAAGCGATATAAGTTAGAGGGTCATTGTGAACCTACTAACTAAGAGCTGCATTATCAGATTTTGAATCTGGTGAATGGCTCAAAGCTCTGAATGATAAGATGCAGTCCGTGGAAAAAAATCACTCATGAAGCTTGATTGATCTCTTACCAATCAGTTAGACTGTGAGGTTAAAAATGAGTTACTCATACTCAAAAAAATCACTCATGAAACTTGTACACACATTTAATTCACGAGTAGTGAAATGGGTTACTCATACTCAAGAAATTGACTATGATTAAATCTCCCTACCTGCAAATATTAAATGTATAAAGATGATGAATTGTCATACTTATCTTCATGTAAATGAAATTTGACAATTGGATTTCAAAACTCTTTTCTTATTGAACATTTGCGAGGACGATGTGTATTCGAAATGGTTTGTGAATATATATAATCTTTATTATGTCTACAAGATACAAGAATCCAAGTGTGGATTAGATCATGCATCTCCAAGCTAAGATCTTTAATTTACCATAAAATCATTAATTTGATTTTGATTAAAATAAGATCAGTACGAAGTACACTAAGAGCAAGTGGGAGCAATGTATTTATTATTCTTAAATCTCATATGTTGATAACATATTTCCATCTAAGCTAGACTTTTTTACCTTAGTTTGGAATGAAGTTTTTCTTGAGAGTTTTAGAAAATAAAACATGCAACCTTGTTACATATGTTTGTTTGAATAAACATAAGTGGTTACTAAGTCTGACACAATATGAAACATTATTGAGGGGAGTCTCAATAATCAATCTTACCTGATGAGATTGAAAGCATGTATTGAAACCTTAAGTTTAACTAAAGGATTCATTATGTATATCATGTTGTGCATTGGACTAATTATATCATTTGCATGAATGCAAGATGAGTTGATAACAACAAATATCTAAGTGAATGTCATTAGATAATTGTTGAACGAACAATCTAATGGACCTTTAAAGGACCAAATATATGTTCAACATTTACGGATATTTGAGGATCTCTGTTCTGTTTGCATACATTGATGCTTATTTAACTGAAATGATGCTCAAACCTAGTCATGGTAGCATATCATCATGAATGATGACATTGTTAACTAGATGTGCTCGACTGAGAGCATTAATGCATTATACATTAAAAGAATAAGAATACTTGACAGTTTGAGAAACTGTTTAGATGAATGTCTAAAGTAGGTGCTTTGCTAGCTTCAAACACCCTATGGAATGCATTGTTGCAATACTCGTATTGTACTTGAATGCATACATACAAAAGCACAATCATCATACCTTTCATGGATTTTGAAACAAGTATTCTCAAGGTTTACTCAGATGACTACTTGTTGTCATGTACAACATAATTTGATCATGGTGGGAACAGTGGTTTTCCGACCTATATGTAGTCTTATGCATATCTGTTTTTAGTATTTGGATAATGGAACATTAAGCAGTCGTATTATATAATGAATTGAAATACCTGGTATGATCGTATTCATTCATACTACTGTGTTCTATATTTGCATGTTTAATCCATGAATAATTTATTTATTCTAAAATTGTCCTTTGCCGGTTGACGATATGGGAGTATCATCGAATTAAGGCAATTGTGAGTGTGTTGGTGACTTTTTTGCCAAACTCACATGTTGTTCATGGTGATGAGCATTGGACTGACCCAACCTACGAGTATTCACTGCATGGATCGGCGTCAAATAGTGAATCTCGAAAATGGTTATGTCTATTATCCGTAGACTTGAGATGCAAGCAGGTCTTGCATGTGTGGAGTTTCATTCCTTGATATGGTTAAACGCTGTCCTGAATAAGGTAGTTATAAACGCTGTCAGGAATGATTTGAAGAACATGAATGACACGTGCAGTCAAAATAGGATTTGTTCCTCCACATGGTTTGGATTTAGATACTACTGGGCCCCTCGATGATTAGAACAGATGTTTGTATGGCCGTACCCAAATGAGATTAAGATGAATCTTAATTCACTTGGTAATCTTGTTCAATATCAAGATCGAGAACATAATAGTTGAACTGTTGAAACTGTAGACCTTGATAGATCTTGAGCACTCGCAGATCGTTAGTATTACTTATGTAATCACAAGCAAACTAATAGACAATCTCTACGACTTATATTCTTTAGTGGAAATCAAATATAAGCACAAACACAATAACTAAGAACACGTTGATCCTCTATGGATCTTTATATTACTAAAACTTTGTTTTTCCACACGTTACATTGATCATACTATTGTGTTCCTTTTATAGGCAAGGAACCCTAACTTGTTTCCTAAGAAACGTATAATCATAAAAATAAATAAGATATACATTATCACTTCCTAATAAAGCTCATGCATATCCTAACTAACTATATAAAACACGGAATAACTATTTCCGCAGAAACAAACTGCGTACTATACTACTTCAGCAGAAACAGTGAACTTCAGCAGAATCTCTTCGGCAGAAACAGCAGCAAAATTCTAACTTAGTGGAATTCCCAACAATCCTCCCCTAAACTGGAATTTGACTTGGTTAAGTTCCAGTTTCTTGATAGATCTTCAACGCTTCAGAGAATTGTACTCGAACATCGAACAAAACACAAAACAATGACACCTCGATGATGACAAATCTTGAAAGTTCCAGGTCTTTGCAGCAACAAATGACATAACGTACATCAAAACATTTTAGTTTCATACTATTCTCATCACATCCAGGTGTGTTAACTCCGTGAGAGGTGAATCATTGAAAATAATGGATTTGATGTCTCTTTACCAATAGCCATCACTCCTGGAGTAGCCATATGTTTGAGTTCGAAAACTATGGTACACTGATAACCATCTGATTTATTAGCAAATCAGCAACTATATAAACGGATTTGAAATGTCTTTACCTGTAGCCGTTTGCTCAGGACTAGTCAATTCTTAGGATTGGTGAACTGAGTACCAAATATGGTATT
Organism: Chrysanthemum makinoi; assembly: GCA_910596185.1. Taxonomy (NCBI): domain Eukaryota; kingdom Viridiplantae; phylum Streptophyta; class Magnoliopsida; order Asterales; family Asteraceae; genus Chrysanthemum; species Chrysanthemum makinoi. Next base: position 175,095,559 of record OU343224.1, read on the forward strand.
CCACTGCCTTTACCACAAGCCATATACATGTGGGATAGTCAATTCTTGGATTCCAAAAAGGAATAAACCATGGTGAATTGATGACCATACAACCTCAGTAATTAAGCATGGTTGATTGCATACCCTATGATTTTGAGCAAACCATTACAGCTATCAACAGATTTGATGTGTCTTTACCAAAGCTGTACCCTTTGGACTAGCCAACTCTTTGACATACACAAGGTACATCTGGTGAGTTAATAACTATGAAAGATATACAACAAACCTGCAAAAAAGATTAGACAAACAAAGAATATATACATAGATTTTTTTAACTAAGAAACAAACAAATAAACAAAGATAACAAATATTACAAACCATACAAATTACCACAATCAAGATGAGGTTCTATGTTGCAGAAGCTGATTCTTAATAATTCCTACACATTGTTCAAAGATGCAACTTATCATTTCCAATTGGATCTGGAGGAACTTCCAACTTCTGGCTAAGCATTCTTTCCATCAACCTCATAGACAAGGGATAAGTTCTCTCGGAAACATACGCAGTAATTCCACCCTTTGTCTCCACCACATGCACACGAGGCAGAGGATAAAATCGCCAAGACTCAACCCTCCACAGATGAGAGTTCTTCCAAATAAAATGTCCTTTACCATTGGGAGATTGAGAATCAAACAGAACATGAAGATTTCCCAACAAGAATACCCCAGAACCCTGTGGTGCATGATAATGGTAATGCTTAGTGACAAGGGTATATAGAGTAAGCAAATCTGCCCGATCTACCAAATGCAATATCTCCTTCAAAAAGTTGAACAACATAGTGGATTGATCCAAGCGATGAATGATGTTAAGCTCATCATCTTTCAAAGACCAACCAATCAACACATCATGAGATCCCTCAGAAAAATCAGCAGCAGATCCTTCTTTGATAAAGGTTGACTCAGCAGCCGTTAGATCCACATGAATATGCTTGTGAGATGTCTCAACCTTAGCTGACTGAATCCTAGCTGATCTCACAGATCTCCTTAGAGAAGAGAATCTTATTTTAGCCATCCTCTTCTTCCGCCTACCAGGTATATAGATTTCCAAAGATGGAACATCTTCAGATTCTTCATGAGCTTCTCTAGAAACACCACCACGTAATGCATTCATTCTGTCAAGCACCTTTCTCGCCTGTTTAGATTTGACAGCTATTGTTTCAGCTTCCTTAACCATATTACCTCCTTCTGTATCAACAGATGCCACAAATGGAGTTGAAGCTGGCACATTAGGTGTTTCAGAAGAAACAACAGAAGGTTCAGCAGAAGAAACCTTGTCAGTTGAATGAGTAACTTCAGTAGTTGCTTCAGCAGAAACAATAGAAGGTGCAGCAGAAGAAATCCTGTTAGGTGAATGAGTAGCTTCAGTAGTAGCTTCAGAAGTAACCACTAGAGACATCACCTTAGGTGGAATATCATCAAAATTCTCCACAATCTCAACAAACTTGGGTCTTTTGGCCTTTGGAGCAACTGCATTCCTAGCAATCCATTTCAAGTTGGAAGAAGGTGTTGAAGAAGATGAAGAAAACTTCATGATTTGATTATACTTGCGAATCAGAACATGATCAGGCAAAGCCAAGACTTGCTTCATTGTTAAACCTGAGTTGTATATCAAGAACTCGATTTTTCACCACAATTCTCATATTGGCTTTCTTCGAGCTTTTGGTGGTCTCTCTCTCTTAGCTTTGTTCTTTTGAGCAATTATGGCTTTCTTCTTTGCGGTGCTTCTTCCTTTCTTTGTTATCCACGAGCCACCATTTGAGCCACAAAATTCTCACTATCAAAATCTGCACCCAAGATACTCTGAGCAAGTGTAGGATTAGAAATAGCTTGCTGAGTATAAGCATCCCAGTGTGCATCGGGGATCGAGTAGTCATTGCATCCAATTCTTTGCGTCTCTCGGGAGGCAATTTAGAAATAGACTCAGCTTCAATCTGTTTAGCCAATTCATCACTTTTCTTCAAATTTGCACATTAACAAATGCTGTCTTGTGCTAACCTTCCTGTTCACTAACCGGATCCTGGACCAAGCTCAGTGTCAACCATTACTCCTTTCCCTTTATCAGTAGATTCAACATCAACTGAAGGAGTATCACTAAAAGGAACTTCAGAAGATTCATCCAAATGTGCATCAGAAGAAACATGTTGAGACAAATCTTCAACAGGTGTTGAAAATACATCGCTTCGGATTAAAATTAAAATTTCTTCCAGAAGGAAAACTTAAGTATCTCTGAAGGTATAGAAGCAGGTTGTGCTTGCACAGATGAAGCTTGACCAGGTTCAATAGCAATATCCATCATAGGAGTATCAGCAATAATATGTTCTTCAGTAGTTGAAACATCCTCACTTTGCAATGTATCCTTGCTCAAAGACTGCTTTCTCCTCCTTCTAGTAAACAAAATTGGCTCCTTTTGCTTTACGATTTATCGACCATTGGATTAGAAGCATTAGATTGTTGAGCCACATTAGCCAAAATATCAAGTGACTTAAACTGAGTGTCCACTTCCTCCTCATCAGAAGAAACATCCAATCTCCTTTTTCTACTATGACCCAGTTGTACTTCCAAATCCTGAACCTTCCGTTTCAATTCTACAATCTCACCACCAAGATTAGATTTAGTCTCTGCAAGCTCCTTCTTGAGATCAGTAACTTCAGCTACATATCTGTTCATTAAAGCATACAAAGATGTAAGTGTAATAGGGTCCTCAGCTCCACCAGCAGATTGCTCTGTGGTAATGGGAGCATCATTGGGCCTTCGAAGAAATATCAACATGCTCAAAGAATGGAACACTATCATCAACGAATCTCTAAGGACTAGGAGTGGTCACCTATTAATCTCTCCCAACCTCATCATGAGGAACCTGTGTAGGTGGTGGACTAGAACCAGGTCTAGGTGAAGGTGTGGGTGAATGTTGGTCAGGAGAAACATGAGGTGCTTCAGCAAAGATTAGAAGGGCCCTCATCAATTGCAATCGATGGATTACCATCGTAGCAACATTAGAAGGTGGGTCATTAACAACATTATCCTCATCAGCCACCTCATTGCCTTGAGGCAACATAGCTGCTAGCAAAGGATGATGAGCCCCCTCATACTTAGTTCTCATTGAAGCAAATAGTTTAGAAGTTAAAGTTCCTATGGGACAAAATGCTTGGGCTTGTGTGGTAATGTCTAAAATCATTTGAAGAAACCTAGGGAACATCAAAAACTTATGATTTTTCCTATATATATTTTCAACCATATTATCAAAAATAAACTTAGAAAAATTATAAGTCAAACCATGAGAAAGACAAACAATACCACATCCCATTTGGTAGAAAATTGGTCCCATCCTCCTGATTTATTGCTTATACATTGAAGCAATGTGTGAACCAAAAACCTCCACATCGGACATAACTGATTTTTTAACCACATATCAGTCCTTGTGCCCTGATATCCAAAAGCTCTTAACCCAGCAAGAATATCCACAGCATTAGAATGATAAACCCCATTAACATCATCCAAACGAAGCTTTCTTCTAATCAACTCCTCTGTCACAACATACTCTGTTCCGTTAACCATAGCTACGATCTATGTATCATTCCTCTTTTCAGCAGTCGCCCAAAATTGTGTAACCAATGATTCATAAACAACTTCCGGAGAATGAGTTAAAGCATAATGAATCTTGGATCTTTTCAGGAACTCCACCATTGGCTTATATAATTCATCACCCTTTGCTTCTCCTAGAAAAGCAACTTTGTTATGATCTTTCTTCAATTGAAGCGCCATGAGTAAAATTGTGAGTTAGGGTTATGATTCTTGTAAATGGAAGAGTTGTGAACGTAAGTGAATAGGGAATTGTTTAATTTGAAGCAAAGATATGCGTATAATGAGTTGGTAGAAGTTACCCAAAATATAGTCAAAAATATCGGAACTTACGTTGACTATATCTTGCGTGTATTTCAACTTAACCAAGTAGTAACACTTCAGCAGAAACACGGTCAATCTGCGAAGTAATCCGCCAGCAGAAACCTCTCAAGATAAAAGATTATCCTCAGTAAATATCGAGCGCTACTGTGCCACCAAACTCACATTAAATTACATTAAACCTCGAATCCTTCTATATAATGATCCCAATGCACACTTCACATACATCATTTATCCCCAATTCTCATCACAAAACCCTAATTACATCACAAACCAAAATCAACCATGAATACCAAACCTGAGGTTATTGATCCAACCTCTTCACCATCATCATCATCATCAAGTGATGATACTAACCTTTGGCGACTTTATATTCCTCCACAAACATCACGACCAAGAAAATCCCTCTTTCTCCCTTCTTCTCGAAGATGACAATTGTAGTGGATCCAAGTGAATCTTCGATGACTCGATGACTCCACTAAGGAGATAACTTCACACCCTCAACCTCCACCACCTCAACCTAAACAAGTGGTGTTCGCTCTTCCTGCGCCATGGTTTGGTGCTTCATCTCATATCGTAAAGGGGAAGGGCAAAAGGAAGATGGATTGATTGCTTTTTGGTGAAACCAACAGATGAAGCACAAAGGACACAGTCATATCACACATCCATCTGCTGTATTCATCTTCATCATCTTCGGTTTCCTTAATCCATCCTTCCCATTTTGATTCTTAGCTCATCGTCTTGGTCATGCATATCATGGTCATGCATATCCAAAGAATCGAATAGATGATATGAGCTAGTAGATGATAGGAACATAGTATAGGTTTAGTAGATCATGTAGTTATGAATCTTGTATTTCCATTTGAAGTTGATTGTATGCAATATAAGTTGTAAGCTGTAAGCTGTATCTTGAATGAATGAGCATCTTTAACTTCAGTACTTTCTCTTCAGTGGAAACTATATGCTCTTTTCAGTCTCTTCAGTACTTTTCCTTTTCAGTCTCTTCAGTACTTTGCTTTCAGTAGAAACAAACTTTTAAGCTTACATGTCCATCTTCAAACTTAATAAACTCCAACTTATATATGCAAGCTGCAAAACAGACACAGAGAAACACACAAACCAAACCAAAACAAACTAAAAGAACATAAGATGGTTAGTGTTAGCAAATATATAAACTACTATACAAACTAATATACAAAGTTTACATCCAAAATCCTCCCCTAAGGCATATGCCTCCCCTGAGTCCTATGCCTCCCCTTAAACTTTGCAGTCAAGGGTTGAGCATACCAATATGAACCACAAGGTGTTGAAACCTTGGTCCATCAAAAGCCTTAGTTAACAGATCTGCTACATTATCATCAGTGTGAATTTTAACCACTTTTATCAAATGTTTTTCATATGCATCTCTTATAAAGTGGTGCCTGATTTCAATATGCTTAGTTCTACTGTGAAAAACTGGATTTTTAACAATGCATAGGGTACTTTGATTATCAATAAAAATTGTTGTGTTCATGAAGTTATACCCATAATCCAACAATTGATTTTGAATTCAAAGAACCTGTCCACGCAATTTGTAGCGAGCAACATACTCGCTTCAGAGATGAGGTAGCCACAATAGTTTGTTTCTTGCAATGCCAAGAAATCAATCTCTTTCCAAGGAATTGGCAACCTCCAGTTGTGGATCTCCTATCCAGATTTGTACCAGCATAATCACTATCACTATATGCTTCCAACTTAAAAGGAGACTCTCTTGGGTACCAAAGGCCTAAATGAGGTTGACCTTTCAAATACTTAAAAATCTTCTTCACTGCATTTAGATGGGAAGCAAGTGGAGTGACTTGATGTCTAGAACAAGCACTCACAGCAAAAGTGATGTCAGGCCTAGAAGCTGTTAGATACATTAATCACTACTACAAAAAATGACACAGAAACCGGTCAAAATGGCCCATGAAAAGTGGTTTTAGAACCACTCTCTGAAGGGGGGTATCTCCATAATCGAAACATATAGAAACCGGTTTGACAACCTATCTCTATTAGATTCATCGACACCGGTTTTCTCCTTAAAATCGGTCTCCATTATAGTGTAAACAAACATATTTTTATTGAACATTGACACCGATTCTCCCATAACCTGTCTTTATAAAAGCATCCAATCTATCTTTATATAGACTAAAAGGATATGTTTTTAACTCAAAACATGTCTTTTTAGAAAATCTATTTTATTAAAAAAAATCATTTCTAAAATTTTCCAATAAATTAGAAAATTTTAAAAATTATTTTTTTAATAAAAAAATATATAAATGCATCAAATATATATAAAGTGATTAAAATACACCACAAATGTCAAACTTAACAAAGTAAATTAAGATAATACGTCAATTCAACTAAATATAAATCCAGACAATCCAAATTAAAACACTAGAATTCAACAAACTATAAAGAAAAATACTAGAATTCAACATAATTGAACATCATTATCTGGGATTAATCGCGCCACAATGTAAACCATGCACCAATGATGGTGTTCAACTCTTTATTCTCTAAGACGCTCGTCACTCCAAGGGACCTATAAGTTAAGTAATGAAATAAAAACATCAGCAATCTAAATGAAACTATTGCACGTCTAGTGAGTTATTAAGAAGAAAATTGTAGAAAATACTCAAATGATTAGAATAACTTAACATATTCTAAAAAAGATAATGACGTTGCTTCCCCACAAAATGTTTTGTATTTGCTTGTTGGATGAATAACATATTTCCTTCAAAGACAATATAATACGGCTCGTTAAGGGTCCCATAAATTCATGATTTACAAGAATGAAAAACATGTTGCAAGAAACATGCGTTACTCTCCTGTCATAATAAATGCAAGGACTTTCCTCGCGTTATTCAAGGACTGCAATTTCAAATCGTAAACATCAGAATGGTTACCGCTAGGAAAATTTCTCCTCTAGTACTATTTCACAAGATTTTCCTATTCCTTAAAATTCAACATGAAACCTAAAGTTACAAATTCATTTGGGCATAAGCCAAAAAAAATCTTATTTATGATTTCAGGTTCATGATTAAAAAAAGTGACAGGTGAAATACAAATCAATAATTCCTCAAATTTGCAATTAACAAAGGATGGAATTGGAAAGGAATCAGAAAGTGTACCAGAATCATGAGTAATTTATGAAAAAATATAAGCTATCAACAAACACGGAAATGCAACAATTAGCAACCCGATATCCAGATGCCTAGAGATTACCTGATGAGTAATCGACCTGAAACCAGTACTGTAAGCTCCATTTGGCCCTGTAGTTAATGAACCAAAAAAGAATAATAAAAGAATGTTGTTATTACATGTAAAGTTAATGAATCTAACAAGAGTAAAATTCTAAAATATTAAGCGAGAAGAAAGGGGATAAGAGAACTTGTCACTTAATTAGCATCAGCATGGGCAAACTATAATTAGCATCAGCAGGTCAAAACGGTTTTGTTCAAAATAGTTGAACATTTTATGAATATAATGCCATTTGGTATATTTTTGCGCTTGTAATCATATTAGTATCATCAAAACTTACATGCGGACACTCATACAAGTTGGCCAATAATGTTACTCTTGATCCAAAAGTATCTTTGCCGTATTTTGTAGGTCAAATATCGGCAAAATGATCATCATCTCGTCTTTCCAATACTTATCAGTAGAATTAGACTGCTTCCTACTCTTACTATACATTGTCTCAAACTCTTCTGACTTGGTTGCTTCCTTTTGAAGCACATTATCAGGAAGACCTGAAGTGCATTTTTAGGTTTTATATTTTTCACTTAGATCATTATAGATATTAGATAGTATAGAACATAACTAAAAGAACAAATATAGCACAAGAAAACAAAAGTGTTTAGGACACTACAGTTTGCGACAAATTCACAGGGAGAAAGGAATTTACCTGCTAGACTTGCAACGTTGACACCATAACTTTTTGGGCAGGTGCCAAGTGTCAATTTGTAAAGAAACGTTACCTCCTCTTGACCTCCGACTCCATCTCTAACTCGGCATGCCATGTGACACAGGGAAACCTACAACCAAAAAGGAAAAAAAATATTAAAAGATTGTTTAAGTTCAAGCTTTCCATTTAGTTCACCAGGATCAGATAGCCAAAAACAAGTGGTAAGATTTCATAGATGTCAGTATCTCCAAAATACTTTCATTTTATATGGTTAAAATGGCAAAGTTCCAAATGGATAATAAAGAGACCTGTATAACATACCTTGGGAATTTGTTGATAGTCCAGCGCTAAGTGGTGATAGTGATTGGAAAATAAACCCCGACATTGGACCTTGTTGACAAGGTATTCAAGAACTGACGCACTGCAACCAAACAGATGGAGTATGCTAAATGATAACCGGTAAAAGAATATATAAATGGGTATAAAAACTGTCCAAACATCATTTTGTAATATAAAACATACGTTATAGCTTGTCCAGCTGACGTAGCTGTCCCTTGTTCAAGTTCGTCTAATGCCACAAGTGAGCAATGGGTTGTTGATGATTGTACAAATCATAAAAAAATATCACTATAAACACCAATGACTATAGATGATTTAGAAAGATAAGTTGGCAATGGATGATTATTAAAATAAATTTACGTGTAAAATATGTGTGACAGCAAAATTATAACGGGTCTGTTATATCGAAATTTTTTTAGTGAAATGAAAAATTTTGAATTTATTTTAAGTCTCTCAGACTCATCAGCTTAATTGTACACTACTTTTCAAGATAATATATGAAGAGAAGAAACTATGCCACATAGATTCTCTATACACAAACTGTAGTTGGAAAAAAGGGCAAGTGGGAAATAGGTAACAAGCCAAATCACGTTAGGGGTAAGATGGGTAAATATTAAATAGGTGCCGGGTTGGGTGATTCAGTGGGCAATTGTTTAATCCCATTTGGTAGTTTTATAAATAACTTATGTGTTCAATAAAATTATATTATTATACAATAATCTAAGTATGTTTAAGTTGATCTCATTTCTTATAGCTTAACCCCTTTATCCATTTAAACAACCCAAATCAACCTATGTATAGGTAGATTGGTCAAATTGCCATCTCACATACAAATGACACAAAACATACCAGCATAGACGTAGTTTCCAAAAGCTCAGTCAAATGTGTACTATGGCCAGCCAAAATATGGTCTTTTGTACCCATCCGAACAAAGATACGATCAACCTTGGACATCTTAAAGCTTTCTGCTGGCACATCTGCCCCTACCCAAAAACAGAACTACTATGGTAAGTATCACTAAAAAAATCCAAATTAGAGATGTTAAATGATAACATGGACTCACCTGGGCCAAAGCTAACCAAACTTGACGAAGAAGAATAGACTTCGCACCCATGTTTGGACAAGTAAGTAAATAATCTAGCATGATCAGAACTACCAATACAAACCTCATTTAGGACAAAGGTTCCATCACTGAGAGTAGCATACACGAAAAAGCCCAAAATTCAGTAAATAAAGAGACCTATTTGCAGCCATTAACATACACAAAAACACCCAAAATAGCCATTAACATACACAAAACACCTGAAATTTAGCAAGTAATAAGACATATTCACAGCCATTAACATACACGAAAACCCCCACAATTCAACAAGTAATGAGACGACCTATTCGAAGCAGTAATGAGTTTCATTCATAGCCATCGACATTGAAAATCAAGCATAGAATTTAGCTTACGCATAACTGCTACGTTTTGCAAGTTCATAAACCCTAATTAAAAAATCAATAAAACATGAAATGACCCATGAACACATCAAATTGATGATCAAGACGAAGGTAAAATACAATAAAGTACCTGATTTGTGAAGAACTGGCTTCAAATGGGGATAATTAGTGATTGGCGACATATCTATGTGGGTTGTATGGGTGAATGAAAAAGAAAAATGAATTTTGAGGTCTGTGAAAAATGTACATCGGGAAAATTTGATTTTGGGGAAAAGTTTGGGGCGGGACTTGTGAAAATGTGGAGAGGGAAATAACTTTGGGAGAAAATCATTTTAATTCATTTATTTAAAAATCACAATTATCATTAAAACATGATATCTCTAAATATTTGTTTTCTAAAAAAGATGTCTTTATCAAAAAGACATGTTATTACTTAAACACTAGTGTCTTTGATTATGTAAAAAGACAGGTTTTTACCAGTTTTTATGCGTTTTGCATTATGAAAACTAGTTTTTTCAAGATAACCAATCTCAGTTCCTTCTATTCCCGCTAGTTTTTTTATTATAGGAATAGGGTTTTATATAACCAGTCTCTATTTGGGGGTATCTATAGCCTTTTGTGTAGTAGTGAATGAACCAATCATAGATCTGTATAAATGAACATTCACGGGTAGATCTGGTCCATTGTTTGTCTTTGACTTTGGAGCTTCATAAGGTGTTGTGGCAGTCCTGACACTCTCCATTCCAAACTTTTTCAAAATGTCCATCATATATTTGTCCTGACTGATAAAGATACCACCGGTTTCTCTGAACTTGAAGACCCAAAAGAAAGTAAGCTCCCCCATAGCACTCATCTGAAACTCTCCCTTCATCAGCTCCTCAAACTCCCTGCACCAAGCTTCTTTAGTGGACCCAAATATGATATCATCCACATAAACTTGCACAAGAATAATGTCTGTGGAATTCTTCTTCAGGAAACGTGTTTTATCAATGGCACCCCTTCTATAGCCATGCTTCAGCAGAAATGATGAAAGCCTGGCATACCATGCTCTTGGTTCCTGATGTAGTCTATAGAGAGCTTTAACTACTTTGTAAACATGATGTGGATGATCTGGATCTTCAAATCCTTTAGGTTGAGTGACATAAACCTCCTCTTCTATTTCACCATATAGAAATGCACCTTTAACATCCATTTGATATACCATGAAACCCATGTAAGATGCATAAGCCAAGAATATCCGTATGGCCTCTACTCTAGCAACAGGTGCAAACACTTCATCATAGTCAATCCCCTCCTCTTGTCTATACCCCCGAGCTACTAATCTTGCTTTGTTTTTAATGACAACACCCCTTGCATCTCTCTTATTTTTTAATATCCACTTTGTCCCAATAGCATATTTCCCTTCAGGTAGTGGGACCAATATCCAAACCTGCTGATTTTGGAACTGTTGCATCTCTTCTTGCATTGCTTCAAGCCAACTTGAATCTTCCAAGGCTTGAGTAACACTAGTTGGTTCCACTTGAGAGAGAAAGCAGGCAAACAGACAATGATCAAAGTCTGTGTGATTATCTCTTTGCTGGTTTGAGACATAAGAGATAAAAGCCCTTGACCATATTTAGAACTTGTTACAGTGCCTCTAGTTCTAACAGGTGCATGAGGATCACCAATAATATTTGACTATGGATGAGAAATGTTGATCCTTTTAGTAGCAGTGGTGTTTACATCAATGGAGGTATCAAGATTAGTCACAGTTGGTTCAAAATCTGTGTCATAGGAAGGTGAGGTGAAGATGCCATCTTTGGGTTGATAATTTCCAAGATCTGAAGGCCTTGGAAAGCGTGTATAAGGATCTCCAAAGTCTGTAGACACTCTAGTAGAAATGGGAGTAGTATCAGCATCACCTTCAGCAGATTTGGTGATGATAGGAGAAACAGGATCACTTTTAGCAGAATGGTGATTTCCACTGATTGCTTCTCTTGCAATCTCCTCAGCATTCCTCTCAGCTTCTAGATTAGCTGCATACTCCTGCTTCTTAAGCCTAGCAAGGTCCTCTGCATAATTGGACTCATCTTCACTCTCATTAGAATGAATTTTGGAAGTGTCACCTGCAAAATTGTTAGGGGAGAAAGAAGGTACAACAATAGGATGCTCATCATCCTCAAACTCACTATCAGAATCAGCATTCATGGTAGCAGTACTGTCAGTGGGAGGCACTTGTGTACCTGAATTTTGGTTAGCCATATGTCTAGAATAGCCCAAATAGTCAGTTAAGTAATCAAGGTCAAAAGACCAAACATGACCATGTCCTTGAACATTAGGCTTGTCTTCTAGATATCTCAGGTTCAAAGTCTCCTCTATCTTCTTAGCATTCAAATTGTATACCCTATATTCTTTACTATGAGCCGAATAACCCACAATATAACCCTCATCAGCCTTCTCATCAAATTTACCCAGTGGATCACTAGTATTCAAAATAGTCACTTGGCAGCCAAAAGGTTTAAGGTAATGAATATAAGGAACTTTCCCATAGAGAAGTTCATAAGGTGTCTTAAAGTGAGGTCTAGTGATAGATACCATGTTTAGAACATAACAAGCTGTGCCAACTGCTTCAGACCAAAACATAGTGGGTAACTTAGAGTCTGCAAGCATAGATCTTGCTGCCTCTATCAGGGTCCTATTCTTTCTTTCAGCCACCCCGTTTTGTTGAGGTGTTCTTGGAGTACTATAGTCCCTTTTTATGCCTTTAGACTTACAGAGTTCTATCAAATCAACATTCTTGAACTCTGTCCCATTATCACACTGGATACTTTTAACCTTTTTGTTCAGCTGGTTTTCAACAAGAGTAATGTACTCTTTTAAAACTGGATAGGTTTCATCTTTAGTCCTCAAGAAGAATACCCAACAAAACCTGCTAAAGTCATCAGTAATAACCAGACAAAAATACTTGTAATCTATGCTTCTGACTTGAGTTGGACCAAAAAGATCCATGTGAAGCAACTGAAGAGGTTCTGAAATAAGGCTCACTGCATTAATAGCTTTGTATGAGGCTCTGTGTTGCTTTCCTTTGTTGCAGGCAACACAGTTATGATCATTGGTGAAAACTTTAGAAGGAAGCCCTTCAACAAGACCCAGTTTAGATAGCTTGTTAATGGTCTTGAAATTCTCATGTGCCATCCTTCTATGCCATTTTGTAGACTCATCCAGGGATGCTTTAGCCACCAAACAAGTTAAGTCACCTTCTGGTTGTACATCATTTAAGTTGAATGTGTATAGATTGTGAGTACGAGGAACTCTCAGCAAAATAGATGTATCTTCTGGAAGTTTGAAGTCTTTAGACAGGACAAGACATTCATCCTCAGAGAAGAGTACTTTGTTCTTTGTATCACAGATTTGTGAGACTGAGAACAAGTTGAAGTGTTGTAGTTCCTTGACATAGTACACATTCTCAAAGTCCAGTTGAGGTGTTTTGATGGTCCCTTTCCCAGTGATTCTACCATCACTTCCACCAAATGTCACATTTCCTCCTCTTTCAAGGGGTACAAAATCATGCATCATATCTCTGTTTCCTGACATGCTTCTAGAGCAACCACTATCAACAATTCCAACTTCCTTGTGCTTAAGAGGATGATCCTACAACAACAACAAAAATATACAAAAAGTTAGTACACTATTGAGGCTCAAGTCATTACTGACTTGAACCTGCCTTATGGATCTTTAGATTGAGGCCATGCAGATTTATAAGATCCACCATTGTTCTTGGGTTTCCATTGAAATTTAGGTCCCCTTTGTGGCCAAGAACAACCTGCTGAGGGCTTCACAGCAGTATCCCAATAACCTTTCCCAGCATTCTTTGAGTCAACATATCCAGGCCAATAACCATTTTTAAAATATGAACTAGTTGGTTGCACATATGGTCTAGCTACAGATCTTCTCCAAGGAGAAGGTTCATGAGTAGCTTGTGGAATATAAGGTGGTATACTAGTAACATTAGTCCACATTGGTCTAGATTTCCCAGCACATACACTCATTCTTTGCTCATGATAATCACAATCCTTAATTAAATTAAATTTACTTCCACACACAAAACAAGTCTTTTTTTAGAAGATTTATTCAAACCAAAAGATGTTCTATTACAAGCAGAAGTATTCAAACCAAAACCATGAAAAGAATTGTTTTTAACAGAATTATTATTCAAAGAATGAAAAGACAAGTCTTCAGAGGAAACTGTCTTGGAAGATGATTCCTTAGCATCAACTCTAATAGGCTTGTAAGTAGGCTTGGGTGCAGGCATGGGTGAGGTCTTGGGTAGGTCTGACTTATCACTTGAATCACAGCTGGCATAAGAAGTAGACCCTTGATCGAAGATTTGTCACTGTCAGAGCAAGAGACAAAATCGTAGATGAAGAATCGGTCTGCAAGTCTTTTGGCTTTTTGCCATAAAGTTGGTGTGATCCATCAAAGTCAACAGTAATGGAAAGGTCAACTGGCATAGGTATTCCTCTAATAGATCCATGTACAGCATGTAGGTCACCTTCTTTGACATAATTAGCTAAGCATGCTGGTGTTGATTTACGTGTGTCCTCTCTAGCTTCTAATCCTACATATTTCTTAAAGCCTAAGCCTATTGAAGTATTAGGAGTTTGACTAGAGTAGAGCTCTTTAGCTAGATTTAGGCCAGCTTTTTGCCAATTGTTATGTCTAGCTATTTCTGCATCTAATTTTTCTTTCAACACACTATTTTCAGACACCACATCAGCTTTCAATTTCTCGACCTTTTAAGTCATTTTTTGTACATTCTAGATCACATTCTAGCACCCTAATCTTTTCATCATAAGCTATTTGATTCTTCTGAAACCAAACCTTTTGTCTTTCTAATGTTTTTAAACTATGTTTATAAGCTTCAACTTCAACATAGCATTCATTATATTTAGGTTTCAAAATATCATATGCTTCCTTAAGTTCATTATAACGTTCACTACAACCAAACAAATAATTTTGTACCGAGAGATGCCCATCAAGGCAATCTGATCATGCCTATCTTCTGAAGTACAACTTGCTAGCAACCCAATATTATCACCACCAGGACCATCATCATTCTCAGACTCATGTGAATTCCAGTCGACATTGGCATCCAAAGTGACCATAGCAACTAAGGATCTAGGCTTCAAAGTTCCAGCATCCCTTTGATTCTGCTGATAGGAAGAGTATCTCACCTCATCTCCAGCCTTCCTATCCTTGCACTCTCTGGAGAAGTGACCCATTTGATGACATGTAAAGCACTTGACCTTCTTCTTGTCAAACCTTGCTGGATCTCTTCCCTGGAAACCAAACTTCCTTCCAACCTTATGTTCAAATTTCTTGATATCCATAGATAGCATACCCACTTGCTACTTCAACTTTATCTCTTCCATCTCCAGTGGATCTACCTGATCAAAATCCTCATATGCAAGTTCCTGCTGAGGATCATAATCAGAAAAGAAGGATCCAAGCACATCTTCCATTATACCACTAGTTGTAGATTGAGAACTTGATGGAGTGGTAGTGTAAGATGATGATGAGTAAGTTGGACTTGGAGCATGGATCATCTTTGGAGTGGAGGCTACAACAAAGGTTGTGTGACTAGCAGTAGATGATGAACGGAATGGACTTCTGACATCATGCTCAAGAGCTTTAAGTTTGTTGTATAGCTCATCAAAGGTAATCATATCAAGCCCACCTTTAGTTTTGAAGGCAATGCTTACTTGTAACCAGGATTGAGGTAAAGATCGCAAAAACTTGGAGTTGCAATCTTCATTATCTAGCTTTGCCTTAAGCTGATTCAACTGACTTAAGATCTTGTGAAACCTGTCATAGCCTTTGTGAATTCCTTCCTCCTCAGAGACTTGAAAATCTTCAAACTGTTGTCTTAGCATCGATTTTCTCATTCTCCTAGACTCCTCATTCCCTCCAAATTTAGCCTTGATTGCCAACCAAATATCCTTTGCATCATTCATGAAAT
The DNA here is from genome assembly GCA_910596185.1 of Chrysanthemum makinoi. Taxonomy (NCBI): domain Eukaryota; kingdom Viridiplantae; phylum Streptophyta; class Magnoliopsida; order Asterales; family Asteraceae; genus Chrysanthemum; species Chrysanthemum makinoi. Next base: position 175,111,208 of record OU343224.1, read on the forward strand.
GAAAATCACTCAAGTGATCCTCAGGAATAGCTTGAAGAAGAATTGTTTTCACTTTGGTTTCTCTCTGAACCACCAACAATTCTTCAGCAGATTTGGGAGGTACATGAATAAGATTACCATCAGGATCTGTGGTAGTTCTCTTCAAGCTGTTTCCCTTCCTGACAACTTCCCACATATTCTAATCAATGTTGGAAATCCAGTTTTGCATCTTCATTGCCCATAAATCGTATTTCTCCTTCTTTAGATAAGGAAACTTGGTGTTACTGTTCGAGAGACTTAGTTGTTGCAGATGGGTGGTGTTCTGGTTGTTGGTGACTTCAATATCGTCTTGTGATCCATGCATGGTAAATGATGTGTTGGTTGTATGAGTGTTTATGAAAGATTGTTCTTAGTATCGTAGAGACTCTCTCGAGGCTCTGATACCACTTGTTGAAACTGTAGACCTTGATAGATCTTGAGCACTCATGAGATCGTTAATATTACTTATGTAATCACAAGCAAACTAATAGACAATCTCTACGACTTATATTCTTTAGCGGAAATCAAATATAAGCACAAACACAATAACTAAGAACACGTTGATCCTCTATGGATCTTTATATTACTAAAACTTTGTTTTTCCACACGTTACATTGATCATACTATTGTGTTCCTTTTATAGTCAAGGAACCCTAACTTGTTTCCTAAGAAACGTATAATCATAAAACTAAATAAGATATACATTATCACTTCCTAATAAAGCTCATGCATATCCTAACTAACTATATAAAACATGGAATAACTATTTCTGCAGAAACAAACTACGTACTATACTACTTCAGCAGATTCTGTTCTTCAGCAGAAACAATGAACTTCAGCAGAATCTCTTCGGCAGAAACAACAGCAGAATTCTAACTTAGCAGAATTCCCAACATGAACAATTAGAATGAATTTTGATCCATGTCTAAAGTTCAACATGGTATCTGAAACAAAGGGATATATGACATATAAACCATTTAATGAAATGTTTAAGAAACTGACCTCACATATCACTAGGGGCATTGGCGTGTTGCTAGACGCTAACCATTGCTTGTATAATTACTTTACTATTATGACGTCGCAAGTGGGAGTTTTTGGAGTATGCTCGTGTCATAATAAATAATTATATGGCTAGTCATATGTGAGCCTATGGGGTCACACACGTATACACTTAGACACCATTTATTATAATGTATTTATCGTATTTACGTTATAAATAACCTTCACAACTAAGGATCAATAACGGGCCATTAAACATCCAGTTAGACTTTGTGTTTCGGGACTCGGGCCAACAATGGGCATGGCCATTGAAGGCCTTAGTATGGCCGGCCTCATGAAGGAGATCTAGGGGAGACTTTGGACTTTGAAGGACCTAATGTGTAACTTGTATATTGATATCAATTATCATTAATTGTGATTATGACAATTGATTATAATTAGGAGGTTACAATTATGTTCTCCTAATCCCTCTCCCACCTAATTGTGAATGCCCTAATATTCATCCAAGAGGTGTTTATGGTTTTTGATCTCCTACCTTGCTCATTCTATGGTAGTCTCTTGCAAGGTGTTAGTGAAAAGGTTAGACTAGCATCAAAATGGTGATTGGTTGACGTGTAGTGTGTTTCAATCATTAGGAAAGGCCAACATCATTGGTCTTTTGGTTTCTTGATTCAATTCGTGGAGGTGATTCCTTGCAACCGGAATCACGCTACAAAGGTATAATCCTTATGTTTGTTTTATTTGATTGATCATATGGCTATATGGATCCGTTGTTGGTGATGATTCCGCTGCGTTTATATGTTTAATTTATGTTTATTATATTCATCATCACCTATAGAGGCGTACGTGGAACACTTCTTTGATGACTGATTCCAATGCTTTCATAAAATTGACTTAAGTCTTTGTTAACGAACTCCGTACCATTGTCTGTTTGAACAATTCTAACAGTCTTATTAAGTCGAACCTGCAGCTGTTTGATAAGTTTGATGATGACATCTGGAGTTTCATCCTTTGTCCTCAAAAACTTAACCCAAGTAAACCGCGAGTAGTCATCAACAACGACTAATACATATTTCTTCCCATTTATCGTTTGCACTCTCATAGGTCCGCACAAATCCATATGAAGGGTATGAAGAACTTCCATAACTGAGTTTGCGGGTTTGGGTTTGTGGGCATATTTCCTGCCTTTTCCCAATTGGCATGCTTGAACAAAGATGATCTTTTTCATACTTTAATCTGGGTAAGCCTCTTACAAGGTCCTTTCCGGAAAGATCATTAATGGTGCCGAAGTTCAAGTGATTGAGACGACGATGCCATAACCATGATTTTGTTTTGAAGCCTTTGACAACAAGCAGATTGGAGAAGACTTCATCATGTCTTCGATAGAGATGGTGTATAGGTTTGAACCACGTGTTCCTCTTAACAGTTCCACACCATCAAGTTCTCTAACGAAACAAGTATGTTTTCTAAAAGCCACCTCTAGATCGGAATCACAGAATTGACCAACAGAGAACAGGTTATGACCAAGACCTTCAACATAATATACCTTGGAGATTACACTGTCACCAACAACATAATCTCCATAACCCATAATTGCACCAAAATGGTCGTTCCCGAATCTAACAGTCCCGATGAATTTACTCACAAAGTTCATGAGCCGCGAGCGATCTCCAGTCATATGCTTGGAACAACCTGAGTCCAGGTACCACAGAACGATTTGAACGACCTGCAGTTGAACACAGACAAGAATGGATAACTGGATAATTGGGATCCCCAAGCAATAATGGGTTCCACTTGGTTAGACAAAGAGATTGGAACATCCACATCAGAAGCAGAGTCAATAAAATCATTAGTGGTAGATGTCGGGTTAGTAGAAACAGTAGATCTATTCAAAGTATGTTCACTTCTTAAAGGTACAGTTCTACCAGTGGGCATCCATTTCCTAATGGGCATTGACTTAGATAATTTAGGGCACATCTCATTAAGATTAAATTTGCGGCCAGTAGGTATCCACTGATAACCAACATTACTAAATTTTCTTCCTGTGGGTTTCCAATGTTTGCTAACCTTCTTCCGCCATTGCTTTCTAGCCTTCTTAGCTTGATTTTTGGCATTAACGATTTTAACTGGGTATTTAACTGAATTAATCAAATCATTCACACCACATACATGATTAGTAACAGAAACCAAGAAATCATCATTACATGTTTTGCCAAAAGTAGCAGAATTCACATTAATTATAGCATGCTTAGAGCTAACACTAGAATCAACACGATTCGTTTTATTCAACATAGTTTCATTCTTCCTAAGGTGATCTTCTACTCTATTCCACTGGACATTCCTAGCTTGAAAGGTCCTATAATTCTTTGTGTTGCCTTGAGGCTTTGACCTGCTCGCTTTGGTGTCACATTTTACTCCTGTAGAGGGAATGGGAACATTAGTTGGTTTTGCTACTTTTTGCATTTCAGGTTTAGAAGTGCTGGGATCTGAACTACTTGAAGGCACATTAAAGTTCACTTTCTTAACACTGGGCATAGAGCAAGGCATAATAACTTTATCATTCTTACAGAAGGATCTAGGACATGTTGCTCTTAAGCATTCTAACAGCTCCTGAGATCATTTGGCCTGTATGCAAGCAAACCTAATTTCACTATCAAGTGGCTTATTTATGTGATCCTCTTCTACAATCTTACGGAGACATTCTAGATTATCCTTAAGGTGAAAGAAATAGTTATGAAATACAAGTTCATTATTTCTAAGATGAGGAGGAATGTATTTAACAGTCACAGTATATTTAGAATCTGCAGATGACTTTGATGCAACGTTCTCATTAAAGACAAGTGGCATTTACCCTTTTACCTGACTCTTCAGATTCTCAATTTCCTTTTGTAACGATGTTATTTTTTCATTGTTTTTGTGACGAGTGACTTTCATTGAGTCATATAACTCTTTGAAGTGTCGTTCGAACTTTTCATTTTCTTCTAGAAAACTCTCATTTTCTTGTTGTAATACGTTAATGATGTTTTGAAGATGAAAGTTTTGAGAAAATTGAGAATCTAAAGGAGGAGGCATTTGGGAGCCAGTCACATTGTTCTTTTCACCCTTTAATTGTGAAATTTGGGCTTTCAACTTTCTGATCGTGTTACAGTGAGCTTGAATCTGTTCGTCACGTTTGTTTATTTCAAAAACTGCATCAAACTCTGGAAAATTTGAGGATGTCTTGATGTTTGAGGTTTTGACATTTTCTTTGAGATGTTGATATTTTAGTTGCAAATCAAAATGTTCAACTTCTAGCTTAGAAAAATGTTTTACCAAATTATCGTGATCATCCTGATCAATTTTCTCATTTAGTTTTGAGTTTTTGTTTTCAAGCTCAATGACACGATCATGGGAAACTTTCAAAGCAACAGATAATTCATGAAATTGAGAAGCAATAATAGAATGCTTAGTAACAGTATAAAGCACATCTTGAGCCACACAACTCAATACTAAGTTATCATTTAAGATATGCAGATTCTTCCTTTCAATTTCATTATATTTGAGTTCCTGTTCATAATCATTGACCTCAACTATCATTGCATCAAATTCTTTTTCCATTTCTTTAATATCTGAGTCTATCCCTTTTTTAAGACTCTCAAATTGACCTTTTAATTGTTTAAAGAGAGGTATGACCTCAGTTAAGTAGCATTCTTTAGTTTGCTTAAAACCCCTTTCCCCTTCAGTTATCCCTGTAGGTGTGATTCTCTTCTTACATGTCTTCTCAAAATCAACGAATAGTTGATAAACAACATACAGGCTGATTAAGGTCTTGCTCTTAGTGGGAATAGTTCTAGGAACTAAATGCATTGGTGTATATGGAGGATACACAATAGCTGGAGGCATTTTCCTAAGGGGAGTGGTTGTTTCAACAAGTACATTTGCTTTTTGCATATCTATGTCCTTTTTCCAAAAAACTTGTTATGGGGTTAATTGGGTTTGATGCTTAAACATGCTCAGGGAGATCCAATTTTCTTTTGTGTAATCATGGGGTTTGATCGTTATGTTTTTCTTTTTACACTCAGGATCTTTTAGCTTCATATCCATTTTCTCCCTAGAGGCATCTTCTAATTTTCTATCCTCTTCCGTGCTTCCGATACATGATGGTGTTTGCCTAGGCTTGAGGATCTCATTACCATCATATACAATCGTATGGAAAGCTTTAGCTTTTTTACAGTACTCGAGATTTGGCTCCTCTACTAGGGGAATACTATGCTTATCGCTTAAGACTCTATGCTTAGTGATCATGTAAGTAGTCTGAATGGTATTCCCTTGTACGTACAACTTATTTTCAAGCTTGTTTTTCAAAGTTTTTAGATTGGAAAAGTCATTCAAAATTTTTGATTCCTTAGCATTAAATTCTTGTTTAAGCACTTTAACATTATCTTGGAGTTCTTGCTTTTGCTTAACAGTTTTAGAAAGCTTTTCTTGTAAGGAGTTTAACTCTTGTTTTAACACTTCTTCTCTAAAATTACTTTTTCAAATAATTGTACGCATTTGGTCATCCATTTCTTGCTCACGGGTATTTAACTCAAACTTAGCACGTTGTTCATAAATAGCAATTTGTTCTTTATACGCATTCAGTTCAGAGATAACAGAATCATCAGGAGCACATGCAGTGTATTCATCAAAGACATAGTCATCATTGACTGCAGAAGATGCATCACTTGGTACGATCTCACTTTCACTTTGTATCACATATTGATCATATGGGACAATATTACTATTACCCACATTATTAATATCTGATTCATTAGTTTCATGAGATTGTACTTCGTTATGTATCTTTGCTCATCAATTCATCGTAAAGTTTTAATACCTCTGAGATGAGTGAATCTTTGGATGGACCAACCTGTTGTGGTGATGAGACCTTTGGAGAGACCATTGGTGAAATGCTAGCCATGAAGATTGTCTGGCAGTAGGTTCATCATCGACATCAGAGTCAAATGCATCACAGTCAGCAACTTGAAAGGCATTTTGGTGATTGTGACCTATTTCCTGAATTGACTGCTCATCCACATCAGCATCATAGGTTTTGGCATTTCCTCAGAAGAAACAACAGCTCTTCTTCATTCAAAACTGCTCCATTGTCCTGAGCTTGCACCAGCAGCATCTTGTCCCTGAAATACTCGGCATTTTGAGGGCGTTTTAGAGATGTGCAGCTTCTTGCAATATGTCCTTCACCACCACAGTTGTAGCACTTGATTGGCTTTCCTTGTCCTTGATTAGTATTCCTTCCATGATTCTGATTAGCTACATACCCTCCACCTACTCCACATTTTCCTTGTTCATACTGTCTTCCTTGCACTGGTTGCACCATGATCTTTCCATCTCTGACAATAGCATGATTGTGAAGATTGGATGCAGTTCTGATATCATTGTTAGTGTGTGGAGTGAGGTTCAGATTTTGCTTAACCATAAGAGCCAGTTGATTGATGAAATATTCCATGGTTGCTTCAGCATCAGGTTGCTTAAACATTGGATCAGGAATGAGTTTGTGGTTACTGTTTCCAGTAGGTATGACTTGCGAAGCTTTGGTAGTGATCCATACATTGGTGTAGAATGCAGTTGAGTCATTTGAAGTGCTTGCATCTCCATGATTAGATTTGAACTTTTCAAGAATCATTCGTTCAAACATAGCATGCTTCTCATTATGAAGTAGGAAGGCATACAATTGTTCATAGTTGGTGTGCCTTAATCGTTTGGTTAGCTTGACTGAGGTGACAAATTTGTACCATTCAGGATTCATGTTGTTCACAAACTTTGAATTGAGTTGAATATTTGGCATGGTCATTTTGATATTCCTCATATCATTCACAAGTTTGTGGAACCTCACATAGTATTCAGTGACACTTTCTCCAGGGTTCATTTTGAAGTTCTCAAAATCATCATACAATTGAGATTCCCTGTCTTCTTTGGTCAATTCAGAACCAGAGAGAAGCATCTTAACATTGTCCCAAACTGCTTTGGCTTCAGTGTTGTGATTGATTAACTTGTAGATGTCTTTTGGAAGACCCTGAAGTATAATGTTTGAAGCCCTGATATCAGCATCGTATCTCTTTTTCTCCTTATCATTGAGCTCATCATACGTCTTTGGTCTGTCCAAACCTAAGATCACTGTACCATCCGCAGCAGTTTCAAGTGTGTCTCTTGTAGTCTCAATCTGATAAGGTCCTTCATCAATTGACTTGAGAATGTTAACGCCATTTTCCTTTCCCAAACAGTACAACCTAATTCGTTGAGCCCATGAGTCATAATCAGTTCTGTCAAGCATAGGTGGACGAGTATCTGATCCAGCTGCTTGAACGTCCTCAGCTACAGAAGAGATGATTGTAGACACGTTGGTAGACATGATTACAAATTTCACAGGATTTTATAACTCTATGATTAAACCGGGAAATAGATTCTTTCACGGGATTTTACTAAATCAAGAGAAAACCGTAAAAAGTAACAATCAGACACAATAATTAACCAAGTCTCTTTAACCCAAGTTGCTAGGTATACAAGTCGCTTCAATGGACAAGTCGCTAGGCACACAAGTTGCTAGAGTGACAAGGGACAAGTCGCTTCGAAGACAAATCGCTAGTGACAAGTCGCTAAAAACAGAAGTTGCTAGAATAACAAGTCGCTAGATGAACAAGTCGCTAGGGACAAATCGCTAGACAAAGAATTTGCTGGAGTAACAAGTCGCTATTTGGACAAGTCGCTAGGGACAAATTGCTAGACAAAACAGTACGACCACTACTTTGTACTATTTGTCGTTTTGTCTCAAAAGACAAGTCGCTAGTGCTCAAGTCGCTTCCCACAACAAAGTCAAGTCGCTGAAGAACGTAGAGACAAGTCGCTACGAAGAAATCTATGCACAAATCGCTTCCCACAACAAAGACAAATCGCTGAAAACGTAGAGACAAGTCGCTACGAAGAATTCTAGTCCGTGACACAAGTCGCTAGTTAGAAAAATTCAAAAACAACACTTTTCAATCCAAAACTAACCCAACCACACTGATTCAAGCCTTCCAAATCAAAACCTAAGCACTTATAATGATTCTAAACACAAAAGTACAATCAAAATCCAAACTTTAACACTAGAAATAGTCCAAATGATCCAAATACCACTAAACTTTTTCAAACCCATAAACCATATAAAACCACTAGAAATCCAAGAACATGTAAGAGAGATGATCAAAACATGGCTCTTGATACCATTTGTAACATATTGGATTTCACTAACACATCATAACATATATTAAGTAGGCGTATGGTTTAAGGTCTAGAGAGAGAAAGTTAAGAGGTTTTGGAAGCTTAGTGAGAGAAAGAAAAGTATTATTATAAGCTCCGACCCTCTACCTTGGGAGGTAGAGGGTATTTATAGTACCTTACATAAAACGCCACCTACGGGCTGTGGACAGGCATACAGTGGGTAAAGACCCGTCCGTCCTCCACGGTGTTACTTAACTAAATACTAACTAACATAAAATAACTACGACTACGAGCTTTCTAACGATTACATATACTTGAGGTGACCGACACTTTAACAACTGGATTTTCTAAATCCTAACAAAAGATCTGTAAAGTGTATCTTCGTAGGATACCCTAAGGAAACTATGGGTTACTACTTCTACTATCCAACTGAAAATAAAGTAATTGTTGCTAGGTATGGAGATTTTCTTGAAAGTGATCTCGTATCTCAAGAATTCAGTGGGAGAGTTTATGATCTTGAAGATGATCAAGAAGATGCATTACCTTCTAAAAACACTAACGTACTTCCGGTAGAACCTGATAGTCTGGGTCCTCCACCAGAAGTTGAAGTGATTCCCGTTCGTAGATCCGTAAGGTCTACGCGTGCACCTGAACGTCTATGTCTTAATGTAGAGGTTGAGGAAACTATGTTAGGAGATCTTGGAGAGCATACTAGTTATAAAGCTGCCATGGCAAGTCCTGAAAAGGAAAAATGGCAATCTGCAATGAATGGGGAAATGCAATCCATGAGAGAAAATGAAGTCTGGGAAGAGGTCGACTTACCTCCAAACGCCAAGGTGGTTGGAAGTAAGTGGCTCTATAAAATTAAGACTGACATGGATGGCAATATACACGTCTATAAAGCTCGTCTAGTTGTGCAAGGTTTTACTCAAACTTATGGCATAGATTACGAGGAGACCTTTTCTACTGTAGCGGACATTAGAGCTATTAGAATTCTCATAGCTATAGCATCTTACTATGACTATGAGATATGGCAAATGGATGTCAAAACCGCCTTCTTGAATGGTCGCTTAGATGAAGACATCTATTTGAAGTAACCTGAGGGGTTCGTGAATCCACAATTTCCAAACCGTGTATGCAAACTTCAAAGGTCCATTTATGGATTAAAGCAAGCATCAAGGCAATGGAATAAGAGATTTGATGAAGAAATCAAAAGATATGGATTTATTCAAAATCTTGATGAGCCATGTGTATATCACAAAGTTAGTGGGAGTGATGTAATTTTCCTTATCCTTTATGTCGATGACATATTAATTATAGGAAAAGACATTCCAAGTTTGAAAAATGTTAAGGCATATATTGGGAAATGTTTTTCCATAAAGGATTTAGGAGAAGCTGCATACATTCTGGGAATCAAGATCTACCGAGATAGGTCAAAGCGGTTAATTGGTTTAAGTCAAAGCGCTTACATTGATAAAATATTGAAGAGATTCAATATGCAAAATTCCAAGAAAGGATATTTTGCCGATGGAAGTAAAGCATGGCTTATGTAGCGATATGTGTGCATCAACACCTGCTGAAGTGGCACGCATGCAGAAAGTTCCTTATGCTTAGGCAGTAGGATCTATTATGTATGCTGTGAGATGCACAAGGGCAGATGTAGCGTTTGCTTAAAACATGACCAGTCGATATCAACAGAATCCGGGTGAACTTCACTGGATTGCTGTTAAACATATTCTAAAGTATCTGAGAAATATGAAAGATATGTTTTTAGTGTATGGTGGAAATCCAGACACAGAGCTTGGTGTTACAAGTTACTGTGATGCATCCTGGCAATGTGATAAAGATGATACGAAGTCTCAGACGTGTTATGTCTTTGTCATCAATGGAGGAGCAATTGACTGGAAGAGCAAGAAGCAGAGTACGATTGCGATGTCTGCGACAGAAGCCGAATACATTGCTGCTTTGGAAGCTGCAATGGAGGCTGTTTGGATTAGGAAATTCATTTTAGGGCTTGGTGTTATGCCTTCAATTGAATCGCATATTGATATGTATTGTGACAATTCTGCTGCAATCATATTTGCCAATGAACCTGGAGTCATGAAGGGCACCAGACATTTTTTACGGAAGTATCACTATATTCGGGAACAAGTTCGTGAAGGTGAAATTAATCTATTGAAAGTTCACACAGATGATAACTTAGTTGATCCTTTCACTAAGGCTTTGGCTAGAGACAAGCTTTTGGGACTTGCCAATGGAATTGGACTTAGTTTAGCTAAAAGTTTCATGCAAAACTGTGATTAGTATTTGGATAAAGGATATTGTAAAACATTTATTATTTTGATGAAATAAAGTTTGGATTATGTTTATTTTCATTTATAATATTGTTGTCCTATATTTGCATGTTTAATCCGTGAGTAACTAGGTCATTCTAAATTGTCCGATGTCGATTAATGATATGGGAGTATCATTAAACTAAGACAAATCTGAGAGATGTCTTGAAAGTATATTGATGAGAATGCATACCAATTTCAGATGATATTCAATGAATTGAATATAGGACTTATCCCAACTACATAATTTACTTTATGGATATTGTTATAAGTAAATTGTGAATAGATATCCTCAGACTTGAGATACCAGATAAGTGTCATGAATGTAGTGCATTTATGTAGAGCAACTTAACGCTATACGTAACTGGTAGTCATAAAGGTTGTTTTCAGAAATGTTGCAAAGTTTGTGGGTTAGTCTCGTAGTCAAGATAGAATTTGTTCCTTCAAATTTATTTGGAGTTTAATACTGCTGGGCCCCTCGTAGGATTGCAAGATGTTTGTGCCGCACCCAAAATCTCCCCTAAATATGTTTAGAAGATTTGGTAATCTTGGTCATCACTTATAACGAGAAACATAATAGTTTAATAAAGAATGATTTAATTCCATATCTTTATTTAAATATGGTATTAGAAACAAAAGGATAATAATAATGAGAAATCATTAAAAAGTTTTCCAGGAGCCTTACTAGGGTTGTACTAGAGGTATCGAAATATTGCTAGACGCTAACTGAAGTGATCACTCTATTAAAATATATCCAAGTGGGAGATGTTGGTTTTATGGATATAAATTAGTAGTCGTGAGTTAGGATCAAACTCGAGACCACGGGATTGCACACTTTACGTATGAGAATTAAACTTAATAAATAAATGTAATATTTATATTTATTTATTAATTAAACGAAATAACATAACGGGCGTTAAGTAATTAACTGTAATGGACTAACGGACGTTAAATGTAATTTGGAAAAGGACTAGATTGTAAATATTGGGAAGGCTCCGGAATCCCCTTGGGGATGTTAGCACCGATCGGCCAAGGAAAACCCAAACCTAACCCATATCAATCTCAACTTGTTCACCAAGTTAGTTTGAGTATAAATACAAAACCAAACGTGTTTGTAATTGATCTCTCTTGTACTCATAGGCTAAACCTAAAATTGTTTTGTGTGTGTTTTGCTCCAAACGATCGTACACCATCTCCAAGGGATCGATCCATAAACTTTTCCAACACAAATTTATTTGTTTGATTAAAACTAGCATTCTTTTAATTTGGTATAGTACGTGTGTACAAGAAAGTGGTACTAACACATTATTGTTAGTATTCTTGGATTGAATTACAAAACGGTAAGGGGTAATTCACACAATCCTATAAACCCTAATTAGGGTTCATCAATTGCTAGTTTTGTGGATTTGATTCTTGTTCGGCTAGAATCAAGAAAGGTACGCATATTCTTACTTATGTTAATTAATTATTCGTTAATAATTCCTATACGCTTCCGCATGTATACTTTGATGTTTTATGTTTTATTTATTGAATGTCACGATATATAATTCCAACAGGTTACAATAATAAGTTAAACGGACTAACATCCTTTATTTATGACTAATACAATGTTACTTTTACGTAAAATCTGTAGTTAGTTGCCATTATGATTACGTCATGTGCAAAGGTTCATGTTTTAAGGCTTTGCCCATCCTTTATTTAGGGTGAATTACTTTTGCTCGAAAAATACTTTCTTTCTCATAGTATCTGACTAGAACAACTCATAACAAGTCAGTGTTCAACATGTGAGATAAGTCTCTTAATCTCTTCTATCATTATGTTTACTTCATGCTTGATTATGATTACTTGTTCTTTTATTTTTTACATGTTTAGCTAATTTAACATAGTATTTGCTTAGATGTAATGAAACCTAGTTGTTAACTATTGATTGTCGTCTCTTGTTTAAATTGTTCTTACACGTTAGGTTAGGAAAACTTGCTTATTCCTTTAGTGTTGCGAGTCCTAAACAACGTAGTTATGTCCTAGAGTGCAATAGTAAACTTTTCGTTGTGTTTATTATATGAATTGCGATTGTTAATAATAAGAGATTTGGGGGAGATAACTTAGGTTACTTGGCGATCCCGGTTTCTTAGAGCAGATCAATACATTCATAGAGTTAGGGCATTAGGCACCTCTCTATGAATAATGGAATACAACGTGCCAATTAAACAAAGATGTGACAATTCGAATAATCAATAGGTGATAACTAGGGAGTAATGAAATCTAAGTAAACACGCTTTTACCTATCATAAGAATCTCATTTAATTTATTTGCAATTTACTTTAATTCTAGTTTTAATTAATTTAATTATTAGTTTAAGTAGTTGATAATCAAAACCCCCAATCCAATTCCGAGATTTTAATTTCTTTCATATAAAATATAAAAAGATAAAAAGAATCATCCTTCACCTTAGACCTATTCGTCATACATCTCGACCTTCCCAACACTATTTCCCTAGAGAACGATCAATCCCCATAGTCTTACCTATACTACACTACAACGGTTAGGTATACTGCCTAGGAGAAATGTAAAACTTCTTCGGAGGTCTTACAACCGCGCATCATCGGGCGGTCGACCTCCCTGTAGCTTGTAATCGGTCTAGGCGGTATTAATCGGTGATTAATCGATGGGCATTTCCAACAAGTTTTCGGTATTTCTGACAAGTTCTAGGTATTTCCAGTAAGTTTTAGATATTTTCAGCAAGATTTTTCTTATAAAATCTTGTAATAGATATAAACAACGACTATAAGTTTATTAAAACAATTTGACGACGAGTTTTGGGGATTTCAGGCAAGTTTTGAAGGTTTCCGTCAAGTTTGACCATCATTGACCATGATTGACCTATTTGTTTAACCGATTTATACAAATCAGAAAGGTTGGTAGCCTTGTAGCGCCTAGGCGGCGATTAATCGGCCTTTTAAGCCTTGTTTCGCAACACTAGATACAAGGTAACTTAGCTACATATCCACTAAGATATGGGCCTCTTCCCTCATAGTTTTCATGGCTCTATGCATGGCCGGATTTGAGCTTGTGCCGAGTAATCCACTGCACGAGGCCAATAATCCTAAGGGCCTGTGCAGAGTCATCCACTGCACATGCATTACAAAGTCCACTACTTTCACTATAAACACTAGCATCTCTCAAAAATCAAGATGAAGACAACAAAAAAGTTGCGAGGACATAACGGAAAAAGTACCTGAATTCGACAGTCGTTGGTAGTCTTTTGCAGTTAGGTATATCAATCACAATGAGAATCATTTTTTATGATTAAAAATGGTGGATCGTATTTTGGAATTAAAAAGATATGTCCACATTGATAAATCATTTCCAAACTGCGATATTATGGGATTTCCCAAATTTAAATTTGGAATTCAAAACCATTTTCTCATTTCCCTTTAATTTATTTTCCCGCTAATCACTCTACTGCATGGGCCTCGAAATTGGACTTCATGGCTAGTGTTTATAGCGAAAGTAGTGGACTTTGTAATGCCTATTTATCTTAAGCGCTAACAAGATGTTCGTCTCTTATCGTTGCAAACTTGCAATAGTATGCTTTTAGAAATTAGGGCTAAAATAGGATATGAAAATTCAAAGCAGTTGGTCGAGCATTTTGTTTACATGAATGGCACGACACTAGCAAAAACAATACCATGGACGCGTATCTTAGATACTAAACACTTGTTACAATTCGTTCTTAATGTTTTAGATAAGGTTTTCAAGATCGGGATCTTACTCAGGATCGTTTTCGTCTTTGCAATATCGTAATCGTAAAATCGGATCGGGATCTTAAGATCCTAATCTAATGTTATTTCTTAATAGTTTTTGTAATATTATACAAATCTACAAATTATTATACGTAGTACATTATAAACACAAAATGCTATTAATGTTTCATACAAATGTTGTCATAAATTATGATTATGAAATGTTTAAAAAGATTAACATGTTTTTTGAATTCCGCAAAACAACAACGTATATATTTGTAGTTTTTTATTTTGTAATCCGAGAAAAGTAAGATCGGATCAGATTAGATCTTAAGATTATGTTCAAGATCGGGATCCTATAAGATCTTACTTGCAAAGATCCTATGTAGGATTTGGATCGTTTTTGCTTTGCAGTATCAAATCGTAAAATCTTAAGATTAAGATCGGGATCCTGACAACTATTTAGATACTTCTTTTATACATTGGAATTTGCTAACCATATACAAGGGCCATTTTTTTTTTTTTTTTTAATGAAACAGGGCTTTCAAAATTCACGAGACGGCCCTGGCTCTAGAGACAATAAGCAAATAATAAAAATTTAAATACAAAATTTGACTTTTATATTTTTATGTACTCATAAAATGGTGAAGATAAATTTTTGTGGTCATGTGCAAATTGGGGTCTTGTGCAATGGCACACGTTGCGCACCTGAGCCGGCCATTGGTAGTCTGGTGCTATAGAGTTGGTTTTAGTTTTTTACAACTCCTAGGTGTTTTAATTATTAGATTAATCATCACTATATTGGATTTCACTACATATCAAGGTATTCAGTATATACAATACCAACACTAATTTTGTATATGTTGGTTACTAATCATGCAAGTTTAAGTCTTAAGGAAGTACATGATCGAAATTTCATGGGAAGTTTCGGAGAAAATGCAAGGAAACTAATTAAATGGAGCACAGATTAACTTTTTACCAAAAAAAATGGAGCACAAATTAGTTTTTATCACAAGTGGGCAAGGTGCCTTTTACGCAACATCTTAAGCCTCTCAAAGAACTTTCCTTTAACCTTCATCAGAGATGGATCCAAAACTTTTACAAAAAGTTTGCACAATTTTTTTTTTCTTATAATTATATTAGCGCTCAATTTGCACCATAAAAAACTTTAGCTAAAATTGAAGATTACACATACTGAAAATAGTCATATTTTAAAAACAAGTTACACCGTGTGACCTAAAATCGAATGTAACATGTGCCACACTCAACTCCCAAGCAGGCTCGTCCCTGGCTTCACCTAAAATTGCTTCTCCATAACCAAAGGGCACTCACGGGTTTTGCGTGTTTTATAAAAACATTGAATAAAGCAAACATTTTGAACTGATCAGGTTAGAACCAAAAACGGTTATAAGGATACTTTAGGATACCTTGGTTGTGTTAGGTGCTTCTGAGTCAAATTAAAAGACACGATTTCCCCTGATTACTTAAAAAAACAAACGTGTCCATTTAGACGTTTAATCTTAATAAAGTCTATATAACTTTGTTAATGGAACAACTTTGTCTCAGTAAAATCACATCAAAACTTAATACGGTGTCTTATAACATGTTTAATAGCCGTATGTGAGTTTCTCATAGCTAAAAGTTCATAGCTAATAAGATTCATAGATTTAGGTATCGTTTAAGACTAGTACATGATAAAGTATAGGTTAGTTGGTTCAAGCTCGTTTGTGAGTTTATGTCCATAAGATTTTTCTAAGGTTTTTTATGTGACTTAGTGCTCTATATAATGTCATGAATAATAAAGTATAATGTTATGAAATTATACTTTATTATTTATGACATTATATAAAGCACAAAGTCACATAGAAAACTATAAATAAATTTTATGGACTCAAACCTACAAACGGACTTAGGCCAACTAACCTATAATCTATCATGTAATAAAGACATGTATAACATAGTAGGTGTATGCAGATTTGTGAACCACAAATGTTTTAGAAAAAGATAATCAAGTACTAACCATGTTATAACATTGGTAACTAAGATTTGATAAACCAATGGCGATATATGACATTATAGGTGTTTTGAATATGGGCCTGATACAGGCTGGTAGTGTTACTAACATAACTTTTTTCTTGTAACAATGTTTATTGAATCAATGTGAGCCATGACTTTCAACCTATCTTGACAATTTTCTTGATGCGGCTACCGATTTCATATCACACTACAATTATATGTTTAGTTTGACTCGTTAGAGATCATGTTTTTACCCGCAAATTTTCTCGGCCAGGCGAGCAATTAATAACCAAAACAGCTCCAAAATGCACCAAACGATGCGAGAACTAGGAATATAAACCGACAGTAACAACCATGCATCATCTCTTGCGTATGTATCCACATAGAAGGAACAAGTCGCTAAACATGCTCGGGCAACAAAGACCGTAACGTCTCCGTAGCTATGACATAGACAAGTCTAAAACTCGATATTCA
Source organism: Chrysanthemum makinoi (assembly GCA_910596185.1). Lineage (NCBI taxonomy): Eukaryota > Viridiplantae > Streptophyta > Magnoliopsida > Asterales > Asteraceae > Chrysanthemum > Chrysanthemum makinoi. The sequence goes on from OU343224.1 coordinate 175,128,027, forward strand.
CCAAACATATATGCAAGCAACCATAAATTTAATACTTTTGGTTGAGTAAAGCATGAATTAATTCCCAAAAACATGGCATTGAATACCTTTAATGAATACATTAAATAGCTATTATATTCCTTCACTGAAATATATAATTATTATTGTTGGGTATGTCGTAATTAAAACCGTGATAGAAAAGATTATTACAATGTAATAAATAAATGTTGTTTGTTTACATTTATATAATGTAATTATTCATTACAAGTAATGACTCATTACACCAAAATCATTCCTTAGGGATCCTCTACTTTTGTATCAACAGAATCAAAATTACATAGAACTTCATCATTAATTAACCACATTAAATAAACTTTATATCATTAATGGGTATTTTAGTCTTTTTATTATCGATTTCATTACATCTTATCATACAAACCAAACATGATCAATAACTACAATAAATCATTACATTACACTCTTCATTCCATTACATAATTTGTTCCATTCGGTTGACATTCCGTCTAACCAAACAAACCCTAAGGGCTCGTTTGGTTCGCAGAATGGTTTTGACGGAATTGGAATCTGTTTAAGGAATTGGAATGTGAAGGAATGGAATGTTAGAAATTGAAATCCTTAGGATTTAAAATCTGACGGAATTGAAATCTGCAAATACTAACGCATGTTTGGTTGGAAAAATGAAATGAAAAAAAACAATTATATTAAAATATTTAAAATTTAATTTTAGTTTAAGATTAATAAACTAAATATTATTTAATAAATAAATTACTTATCAAATTATAATAATAATTTTTTAAATAATATTATATAAACTAATATATTAAATAAATAATTTTTTATATAAAATGCAATTGTATTTTTTAAAGTATAAATTAAAAAAGTAAGCTATAAATAAATTATATTTAATTTAAAAAAAATTAATATAATAATAATAATTTTTTTTAAATAAATAATAATTTATATTCAATTTTAAATAGATAATAATTTTTAAATCTTAATAACATGGTTGTTTATAAAAAAAAATAATAATAACAATAATAATTAAATGATCGTTTATAATAATAATAATAATAATAATAATAATAATAATAATAATAATAATAATAATAATAATAATAAAATAAATAAATAAAATAAATAAAAATAATAAAAATAAAATAATAATAATAATTAAAATAAAAATAAAATAAATAAATAAAATAAATAAATAATAATAATAATAATAATAATAATAATAATAATAATAAAGATAATATGAATTCCATGAAATTGTAAACAATCCTTCTCATATTGCCATGGAATGTTGAATTCCATATATATGGGATTTTGAAGTAATTTCATTCCATTCCGTTTGCCAACCAAACACAGTAAGGAATTGAATTCAGATTCCAAATTCTTAAAATTTTTCAACCAAACACGTTATGAAATGGAATTGAATTCCAATTCCACCAGAATCCTTAGGATTCCGCCGAACCAAACGGGCCCTAAGACAACAAGCTTGATGATAAATGCAAAATAAATGAATAACTAAAATGTGTGCTATATACATATAACGTAAAGGAATGATTTGCACACTTAAGATTACGAGAGACTCAAGTTTGTGCACAACATAGTTATATCGTGTATTTTGTAAACTTATACGATGAGTATACAAATCAAAATATAAAATGTGCAAATCACCTTCCATAACATAAAAATATCACAGTTTGACTAGTTTGTCCGGGCCCACAAGTTATTGTAACCAAATTTCCACGTCATATTCTGATATCATAAAACAACAATTTCCAAACATGCCAACCGAATAAAACATAAAAAGTTGACCATAAAACTTGTAGCACTAGATTATATATCTCATCCAACACAAGGACATTTAGAACATCAATCTTAAACATAAGAAAATATATATCTCATCCAACACAAGGACATTTAGAACATCAATCTTAAACATAAGAAAATTCGCATAAGTAAGTTATGAGACACCAATAGCTTCTATAACCTATGATAAACTTTTAATTCTTTTAAGAAAGTATTATATATAAAAAACTAAACCTCGGCTTTGGTCTCATTAGCATATCAATCAAACTTGAACCATGGCTTGATTCTGAGGCCTTCCAAGCTGAATAACTTCACGAGCTCTGAAAACCGGCTGTGGATCACTCAAATAAGCACCCAAATACGTCGATAAGTTTCCCAAATCGACAGTTTCTTGATGATGCGATTTGCAAACTAGGTAAAGCAGTGTTTGGGCAACAAGAATGACCAAGAACCCGATGACAAACATAGCTCCACATATCACCGCGATGATCCAAGGCCACACCAATCCTAATGCACCATTATTGTACAAATAGTATTTCATATACACAAACACCACGGCTCCCATAAACATATACCACATAAACGAAACCCCTAATGCAACGTGCTTTTTCCCGCTCACTAAATCTCTTGCTTTGATCGCGGCTTTTAGCCCATAAGAATCTTCTAGGACCGTCACAACGCTAGCAATCTCCCAAATAGTAAGCAAGTACAAAGACCAATGGACATAAGGGACGGAAATAGTTATCAGTATAATGGACCTATACGCGTTATCATAAATGGCGTCGCATATGAATATCACAACAGAAAATAATAAGTTGTACGCGAATAATGTTAGAAACATAGAGAGTAAAGTAATTGAGAGTCGTTTCCATCCATTTTTCCCGACTTCCATTGCTTTTGTGAAAGTTATGTTTCGATCAGTGTAGATAGAAGCAATCGTGTAAACTATGACACGCGTTGCAGGGATACAGAATATGATAACGTTGTTGATCATGAGCATTTTCAAGAGGATGTAGTAGAGCCAAAAGGTTTTGGTGACGTTTACTTGGTAATAAGATCTATAAGACTCAAATGCGCCAAGGATTAGTTGGTAAGGGTTTTTTTCGATTCTATAAAAGAATCGATTACTGACATCCATGTGAAATATGAACATGAGCGCAAGGGGGAGCGCTAGAGTGAATGTAAATCCGGCGAAGAGTTTCTTAAAGTCGAATATTGTTTTGAAAGATCGAGCGAAAACGCCTAGTGTTCCCAGGAATTGCATTTGTTCTTGAGTTTCATCCATTGTGATCAATTGGTGGTTTGGAGTTAAGTAAATGTGAAGAGATGATATGACTCAATTAAATAGAATTGAAGACTCCCGTAAGAAAAGAACAATTTATTTCTGTCATCTACATAGCATAATCACAAAAATGGTGAATGTCCCTTTTTTACTTTTGGTTTGTTTGCATTCATGACTATCTATCTTATTATGGAATGGGAATCAATTCAATATAGTGGCAATCTGCATTTTGGTTTGGTAGCTTTTGGATTTAAGACATTTTTAAACCTTATTGGGTCTCTTCCGTGTATAAATTAGTAATAAGTTTGCTCCTAAAAAAAATCATGAAAATTATCAATCATGATTTTGTTAAGAGATGTGTAAAATTTAACTATCTATCTAAGTTTGTGTAGATACAAATATGTTGAAATAGAACAAATTTTTTAACAAGGGATAGTTAAGAGACTTAGCAAGGAGCTAAGGCAAGAAAATTATGTATGAGTGCGAGATAGAGCGTTACAAAGATTACCAAACCACTTTGTCCACATAAAAAAGATCTCCTAAGCCTATAAAAATTCAATTAAAAGAATATAGCTTAATGTCATATAAGATGACAGCCTTTGATGGGTGTTTGGTAGCAAATGCCATATCGTTTCAAACTCGCCAAAGGACCCAAATCGAAATTTGAATCAGAGCATCGAAGAAGGGGTGAAGGTGTGGTGGCAGATTGATGTTGCCCGCGTGGTAGAGGAGCTCATGAAGGCTGGAAAAGTTGCATTTGGAAGGTTCCACCAATTAAGAATAACAACCCGTGTTTCTTTAGCAGTTTCGCAAAGAATAATGAGGTGTTTGTCTCTATATCCACATCACATATGGAATATCCGACCGAGTGTAAGTCGATACCTTTGGATTTGAGGTTGATCCGATTAGGCATACACTTTAAAGCAAACCTCCATGAATTAATGTTCACCTTAATCGGCACAAGCTTGTTCTATCACGTACGAAACTGATTGTGAGAGGCTGTGATTAACGATGACGTGTCTAGTACTCTTAACCGAGAAGAGCCCGGTGGTTGCCAAAAACTTCTTAAAGATGTCGAGAGTCACAAAGTCATTCTTCAATTTAGTTTATTCAATACCATGGTCTTCATATACTTTTAAAAGATGTCGCATCATGTAGGCTTCCATGAGAGCCATGAATAAAGTAACGGTCCGTTTGGTTTACAGATGAGTTTAAGATTTGAATTTGTATATAAATTTGGATTTGGACAAAGATTTGGATTTAAATTTGAAGTATAAAAGTGAGGGGAAAAACTTGGGCCTGCCACTTTTTGCAAATCCAGGCTAACTCAAAGTCTTTTAAATTGAGAACTATTCTTATTCACGGTGAAATTCAACTTCTAAATATTTAACTAAACACTAGTTTAACTTAATGATTACTCAAACCCCACCCACACCCATAAACCAAAGTACCAAACACACCCTAAATAACCTTGCACCAAAGAGAGTAGTCTTAGTTTAAGAATCTCCACCGTTAACTGACAAGCATACCTTGGTTGCTTATCCAAAGCTACGTATCCCAAGACTAGCATGATTTAGAGGTGAGATGGCTTTTCCCCATCCAATCTACGAGATTTTGTTACTTTACAATGACGCACCCATTTATTTCTTCAAATGCTCTCAAGCTTATTGATAAGAGTAGTGCTATTTATATCTAAAACACATGCTTAAATATATGCTTAACACATAAATCACTTTTACAAGTATATTATACACTTTCTCTCTCAATTTCTCACCAATCACTTTTTCAAATCAACCAATCATATCATTAGGTACAAAAGTAGACATGATTATTAGGCACAACAATCATTTTTCTGTTGATAATTTCCTTAGAATCCTTGAATGTTGAATATAAATATGTTCCCAAACTACCTAGGAACAATTTGCAAAGAGTTAGTCTACCACAATACGAGAGGGCTTCAGATTTCCAACTATAAAGGTGTTTGTGAAAACGATCAACAAGGGAGCTCCAATGTGGCACTAATGGGAAGCCCAAGGTAAGTGCATGGAATTGTGAAGGTTAATAACTAATGGTAGAAGCAAAGGAGTTAAGCTCATGAAAGGATACACCAACACCATAAAACTTACTTTTATTCAAAGTAATTTCTAAGCCCAAAGAGAGGTGGAAGGAGGTGTGGATTCTTGAGAGATTCTTAACACCGGTAGAAGACCATTCCCGCATGGTTAAGGCATCATTCGCAGATTAGAGGTGTGAGACACAAACTTTATCCTTACCCGCATCCACCCCACAAAAAAGGTTCTTATCCTGTGCATCCAAAAGAGCTACATTTAGAACTTCGACCGCCAAGATAAGGAAAAGAGGTGATAAATGATCACCTTGTTTAAGTGCCTTTTCAAGTTTAAATTCCGAAATGCGACAACCGTTAATTAAAATCGAGGCGCAAGCCGACTTAAGATAACCTTGGATCCACATCCTCCACCTATAGAAAAACTTCATTTGAATCATAATTGAATCTAAGAAACACCAATTCAATGTTTCAAAAACCTTTTCCAAAGTTTTAGCAAGAAGAGGTTTCTTTTAGATACTTTTCTCCACGAAATGATCTTATCAACCCTGAGTGGTCCATCAGTGATTTGACGATCCTTGATGATTGCCATTTAAACTTCACCTACAACCAAATATATCAGTTTTGAAAGGCGGTTAGTGAGAATCCTGGCAATGATCTTATATTGGGATCTAATAAAGTTAATGGGTCTAAAATCGTTTAAGATCAATTGGTCATCAACTTTAGGTACATGTATAGTTTAAACAAAGTTTTGGTTTATATGAGAAATCCGACATAACATTTTCACAAGCTTCGGGTTTATGTTTAAGTAGATAACTAATGATTTTTTACCAACACATATTAATAGCATTAAATACCATTAATATTGCTTAAAATATCATTTACATTCATTTATAAATATATACTTTAAATGTAATTAATTATAGAGTAATAAGCGTTGCATAGATAAATAAATAAGTCTCTTTAAACATACAGGTTTCATATATAAGTGGTAAGTGATTAAAATATGAATTGATTATATTTTCATATTTAATTTAAACATTAGATATCATGTTGAGTTTGTTGTGAAAAGAAATTTAATTGTTAATGAAATAAGAGTCCTACAATAAATGAGTCCACTTTTTTTTTTCTTTTTTTTTTACTCATAAAAGATTCTTAACTCTCATGTTCAAATTAAATACGAGAGGATCCCAATCTTTAAATAGAAGTTGTATTAACTTGAGTTGTTCTTTTTATTAAAAAGTAAATAACATTATTATTTTCAAAAGAAGACAACATTTTATAGAAAAGGTGGAGCGTTGAAGAAAAACAAGGTACTTCTAATTAAAACGCCTCACATTCCATAACGTTTTTTGGAAGGCAATGTATATATATTTTAAATATAAATAAAAAATGGCAAGTTAGAAGTACATCGAGATGCACAACATTACATGAACTTGATTATAACTAAACGTATCACCGACCCTAAAAGTTTCTGTTAATCTATGACCAACAAAAACACGAGAAAGTAAATATAATCAAACTAAGGTAAAAGCATGATCACCAAACTACCAAACACACCAACACCAAAGGCATTCACCCAATAGAAAATATGAAAACGAGTTACAAATGACCATGACCACAGCCTTTGACACCTAAAGCGTAACCCACTAAAGCTTTAAAACCAAACAACTTCAAACACACAATCTGACCTGGTGGTATATGCAAAAAGTGAAGACGGTAGATCCGAAATACCTTGGGATATATGAAAACTACTTACAAGAAACAACCTGTGTTGTCTGACCCTTGACCACAAGTTCGTCCATCACCATGATTTGAAACAAAAAACTTACTCTCACGGTGCACAAACCTACTCTCAAATGTACATATTAACTTTCCTCATCAGCCTTTTACCCTTATAAAATCCATTAAACAGCATACCTACTTTAAGAAACTAAAATTCTAACAAGAAATTTCATTCAATCGGCTATTCATCTCTTATTTAAATGAATTTCCTTGAAATTAACTTTGGTCTTAGAGTTTTTTAGATGACCATTGTACTTCAAAAACATAATTAACAAAAAGGGTCAAAACACATATTAGTACCCTGAACTTGTCAAACTGGATAATTTACTACCTTAAACTTTTAAGGGTGCAAAATAGTACCCCAAACTTGACAAATTGTAATTACAACTACCCTATACTAAATCAACTCAATTTATTATTATTTTTTATTCTAAAAAATGAATTTACTAAGGCCTAATGTAATATAAATGATTTATAATTAAATTTAAGATAACTAATCATCTTTTTATTTAGAATTTAGTTAATTTCAATTTTCTTTTAATTAATACAATATTATATTTATTTATTGAGAATAAAATATAATTTAAATAATACTTTTAGAAAGTGAAATTACCGCACTACTTTTGATATATAGATATCCCTTTTATATATTTAAGTGTTTGCTTCAAATAATTCCGAGACTTAATTATTTAACTATTTATTTCTTTATATGCATATTTTAAATTTAAAATTACAAAAACTTCTATATAGTTTGTTATAAGTTGATCTAAAAATTATTTGAAACAAACATTTAATAATATAATATGAAAATATATCATTAAAAGTAGTGCCTTTGAAATATCATAGCAATAGATGTTACATATATATGTTTTTTTATATTCTAAATAATCAAATCAAATCAAATAATATATTAGTTTTTATAAAGTGAAAATAATTAAATTTTAGAAAAAAAAATATATTTACCTAGCTAAAATTTTACAATAAACTATTTATTATAAAAGACTTTACTAAATTGATTTTTAGAAAGAAAAAAAAATATTGTAGAGTTAATTAGTCTTGGGGTAGTAGAAATTCTATGTTGTCAACTTCATGATACCATTTTGCACCTTTAAAACTTTGGAGTACTAGATGATCCAGTGTGCCAAGTTCGGAGTACTAATATGCGTTTTGGCTTTAACAAAATATGTACTTCTGTTCCAAAACACCTAAGTAGCCGATATCCTAAACATGTCCTAGTTGCTTTCTCACTTGTGGTGTTCTTTGTGCAGGCTTCTTATGAGGGGCTTAATATGGACATTCTATTTCTTCTATATGGAGAAGACCAAAGTTGTGCTCCTTATGAATAAAGATAGAGAGATATAGGGGGCTCCTTGTAACTCCCTTTGCTATATACTGTGGTCCCTCTCCTAGGGTTTACTCACTCAACACACGCAGTCTTCCTCTTGACTGCTCTCTCTCTCTCCCACTAAGTATTGGTGTACTAGGATCTGTTGATCCATTTACATCTTGTACTTTTGATCAGTTGATCTTCTTGATTTTATGTTGATTTTGATTCGATATTGTTCAAAGTTCAAACTGTGCCGACTATTGTAATTCATTCTTGAATAAAAGAAACTTGTTGCTCAGTCTATCTGTTTGATACCATCGCACATGGTATCAGAGCTGTAGGCTACTGATTATCTTCAAATCCTGATTTCTAGGGTTTTCTAAAAATTGGGGGTTTCTTGATCTTGATATCTCCGGTAGTAATTATTTGTGTTATGGGACGTCTGTGGTAATTGGATTGGTGGTTCTGATCCTATTGGTGCTCAATTGAAACAAATTAGGGTTTGTTCCAAAACCCTAATTGATTCTGAATTGGGGGTTTTGATCTTGGAGTGCTCTCTGGTTATAATTGATCATAATCATCCCTAGACTAAGTGAATCTAGGGTGATTGTGATTGGTCTTCACTTCTTCATTGCCAAAGCATTGTAAGTTCTTCTCCCTTTCTTGTTCCATGATGTGTTGAGTGGGTGTAGCGGGTAGGTTAACACCTTGATGCGCCACCTCAGTGGTGTGAATACACTGCTCACAGCCTACCAGTCAAAGGCTTGGTACTTGTGAACGTGGGTGTGAGTTATTTATTTGTTTGCATTTTTTCTCTTCTAGTTGAAGGAGGATAGGTTTAGTTAGGTTGGAAGTTGATTTGGGATTGTTGCCTTTACTGATTGAGGTTGCAATTGTTGCCTTTCTTGTTTATTTATCTTTCTCTGTGCTGTCACCATGGTTGAGGGTGATGATGAACATGCTAATAATGAATCCAGGTTTAATGAATCTGTGTTTAATGAATCTGTAATTAACTCCTCTTACGAATTAAAACTTACATTTGATACTCTCTACTTGCCCTAGTGACACGGTGGTAATCCCATTATATCGTAAATTGCTTTGGTTGAGAATTATAAAATATGGAGCATTGCCATGACATTTGCCTTACGAAATCATAATAAACTTGGCTTTGTTGATGGAACTTGTAGAAAGGATGTCTCTAATGCTAGTCTTGCTAATCAATGGGATATGTGTGACTCTGTTGTTCTTACTTGGATTCTAAACTCTTTAAGTCTGAGCTATTTAGCGGTGCTATATACTCCAGCCTTATAAATGTGGAATGACTTAAAAGAAACCTATGACAAAGTTAATGGATCATTGTCTTTAATATACATAAAAATATCAACTCTTTGGGTCAAAATGGGTCCTCTCTTGCTGATTACTACAATAATCTTCACTCATTATGGAAACAATTTGACTCCATGATCGATCTTCCTACATGTACTTGTGATCTTTAAAATATTTTGAAAAACACAACCGATAATCAAGTTAATGTAGTTTTTAATGGGTCTTGATGACATATTATTACCTATCGAAGCAATTTTTAACCGGTGATCCTTTACCATGATTCAAACTTCTTTTTCTATTGTGTCAGGGGAAGAATCCCATAGGAACTTCTCCTCTGGAACTGGATCCATCAAACCAAATGTGTCTGCTTTTGCTTCAAAATTTTTTGATAATAAGAAAGAGGAAATAACAATTACAAAAGCTCAAATCCATACAGGAACAATACCTCGATGAGTGTGTAAATATCTTCATTTTGTAGTCATACCAAAATCATCTGGCACTTCGAGAAACACATCAAAATGATCCAAATATCACAAATCAGTGTTTTATGTGTTTTAAATGCAAAAATCAGAAATCGGATGAAAAGCATATCAAATTTGCAAAATTGCGGTTTTAGTCCCAGTTTCAAAAATTGTCAAAAATAGTCCACTGACCAAAATTTGAAGAAAAGTCACCAAGGTCTTTTAAAATCATAAATTGTCATATTTAGTCCTTTTGGAAAATCCAAAATATTTGAGAAATTACAATTTAGTCCACGAAAATCCAAATTGGTCAAATTTAGTCCTTGGAAATTTTCAAAAGTGTCAAACTAGACCTTGGTCTATTTAAGGTTGGCAACACTAGTCCTTGGATTACATCATAAAATTTTCATGTTTGGTCACGGGAATTGAAGTTTTACACATTTGGTCCACTAAGTTATTAATTCTACAAACCATCAGGACCCTAATTGTTATCAAGCCCATCACCCCTTGGCCCAAATATGTTTGGGTCCAATACCCCAACCCGACCAACCCAGTATTTAAATATATTAACCCGCCCTAAAACACATGCTCACGACAATAATGTATGAACTTTTCCCTCTTGAGCCACTTATCGGTCATTACACTTCACCCATGTCTCCCCCCTCCACCAACCATCTCACCCATTAAATGCTTCTGTCCACGATATCCAAACCAATTTTCCCGTAAATTCATCCTATGGCCAATATTGCTCAAAAGACATCAAGGGCCCGAGGTTTGTGTTTGGGATTTGCTTTCGAGAACGCGTGGAGAAGCGATTTTATGCATAAAAGAAGGAGAGAAGCAAGGGGAAGCATAGTTAGTTTAGTTTTTAAAAATTGTATGTCGTTTTAATATTATTAGGTCTTAATTAGCTTCTCAATTGTATTATCAAGTTATTTTGTACTCAATTTAGCTATTCCAGTGTATTAAAACCTTTATTAAGCTTTAATTCAAGTTAATGTTCAAATTCTACATCTTATGTTCACTGTTGAAATTTTTACTTGCAAACAACCTTGTTAAAGCTTTGAGCAGTTAAATTTTAATCTCATACAAGCTTGTATTAGCTTGTTATAGCTTTCTGCAAGCTTGTTTCTCAGTTTCAATAATCTTTGGACACCAGTCAACGAAAGTCAAAGTTGGAGCAAGAATGATGCAGGAGTGATAATGGTTGATTCAGGAATGGAAATAGGGTGAAATGGAAGCATTTGGGTTGGTTTGATAGGCTAGAGGCCCTTTATTTCATCATTGGCAAGCCAAAGTGGCTATGGTACTTGTAAGTCTCAATTCTGTTTAACTATTGAATTTGTTGTTTAAATCTGCTATTTAGTGATAAATTGTGGTTATAGATCTGAGTTTGATGTTTGTTTAGTATTAGCTAGGCTATAATCTGTTGTTAGTTCATAATCTGTAGTTAAAATAGTGTTTGGATGATGGTTGTTTACTGTGCTAGAGGATGATTCTGTGGACTTTCTTTGTTGCAGTGGAAGCATTATAGATTATAACTCTTTCATAACTCTTGTTGCACTCAAAAACTCTCAAAGTCAAAATCACTTTGTAACCATTCTAAAATCTGTTTCTATCAAAATCAGTGGGTATCAAACTTGCATCTAGGCTCAAATTTAGTAGACTAAGCTTGCTGTAATCTTCATTAGCTGTTAAACATCAAATTGATTAGTTACATTGGATCAAATCTCATCAAAGTCAACATAGAATCTGTTTCAAAAATTAGTCATTCCTGAACGGTTTTTCTCGGAACTTGCGAGCTTGTGTAGGTCTCAATCGGTGAGTTAGGACTTGAAATTTGGTACAATTGTAGCTGGCGGATGGTGTTTAGGGCCCTATTTGGTTTTGTGTAGCTTATTGGTTGGAAGCTTGTGCTTAAGCTAGCATTAGGGGTGTTCAACTGTTTTGCTTTAACTTGCGAGTTTGCTTAAATCTAGGATCTGAGCTTTTAGCTTGTTAAGAGTAGTTGTATTTTGCTGCAATTAGCTTATTCTGGTATAAGTTAGCTTTGTTTCTTACATTTGGTTGCCTATATTAGATTATTAGCTTATTCTAGTAGCTTATTTGAATAGCAGTTTACACTACATCTTGCATTTTTATCACATAAGCTGCTTCTTTCTCAATTTTCATAGATTCAATATATAATTTTAGAATTTTCACTGAAATTTTGATTTTAATAAAGCTGTTTTGCTATTTTTCTTGATTTTAATTAGTTTTTAGCACTTTTTAAATAGCATTAAATACAAAAAATTCAGAAAAGGTTCAAAAAAATAAGTTTTCATTTTTTCTTAGGCTTAGATAAATATAAAAAGTGAAAAAAGTAATTTTCCATATTTTTCATAGTCCATTTGGTAATTTTTAGTGATTTAATTAGTTTTAGTTTAAAATTCTAGAAAATAGAAAAATAATCAGAAAATCAAAAATAGTTTGAAAGTCTATTTTGATATTTTAGACTTTTCCAAGTCTTAATCTTATTTTTCTAGCTTAATTTCCTATTTTCTTGTATTTTAGGTAATTAATTAATAGTTAAAAATAGTTTTTAGTTAGATAATTAGTTTTAAAAATAATTTTCTTTTTCTAAAAAGTTTCTTTTATCATTAGGTTTGTAAAAACATCATTTTCATATTTTTAGTGTTAATATTGCTTTAGTCTCCTTTTTTAATTTATGCGTCAGCGTAGATTTTAATTTAGGTTTAAGTAAAATCATAAAACAAAAACATCATTTTAATTTTAGTGATAGCGTTTATTTAATAGATTTTATCTTTTTAATTTTCTCTCATTTGCATTTAAGCCTTTGTATTTGTTTTGATATTTACTGTAGTTATAATCATAATCTCAACCCTTTTTAGTTCAAACTTCTCGATCACTATCGTCGATTGATCCATTGCATAGCTCATTTGGGACATAACGACCGGGGAGACTCTATACTCCTCGATCTTCATTGATTTCGTGCTTAGCGGTTTTAAAATTTGGTTCACGGTCCGCCATTCACAAGTGGCGGGCTTGTGTCATTAAGCTTATTTGTTTTGTAAAGATCAAATTTTAGCGCCCGTACTTGTGTTATCTTGATCTATTTTCCGTGTGCAGATTATTTGTTTTGAATCCTCACTCTTTGTTTATATCATCCATCTCTGTATATATATATATATATATATATCCATATTTTCTTAAAAATCAAAAACCCAAAGATAGCGTATAAAGCACAAAAATATTTTTCTTTTTGTTTCTATATATGTATCAAAAATAAAAATACAAAAAGATTAGATCATTTTCTTTAATAATTAACAATTTAAAAGATTACCACACATAAACCAAGGCGGTGCACTACCTAGCGGGAGTGCGACCATAATAAGTTCTCGAACTAAAGATTTAAAACTTGCCTTTGTGTCCTTGTGATTGGTGTACCTTTTTTAAGAAGCCATTCATCTTGGATTATGGTTAAGTTCCTTGTTGTTTGCCTCGATTTTGTGTTAATTGATTTTGTTGTGATATCGGCGTTTGAACCGGAAAACCCATAAAGATTCTTCTCCCCCATTTTTATAGCGTCTTCATAATTCCCATTCTCATGCGAAATATCTTCATAATTCATTTCTCTCTCCTTTCTGCGAGAGTCCTTAGAGTTACTCTGAGTGCATCGCGCTTTTCGTTCTTCTAGATCATTGAGTCCTTTCGCGTGATCTAGCGAAATTCCTAGAAGACGTTCTGGTAAAATGCTGCCGATAGTGAACCGAGATTGGTACTATTTCTAACAACACCATAGCGAGACGAGCGTACTATGGCTGAAACTCCGGCCAGGGGTTATGGAGATGCCATCGTTTACCGATAATCAACTCGATCACTTGAATTGAAGACACATTTGATCCAACTTGTGTCTACAAATCAATTCAGCAGATGCGACCGAAGACCATTATGCACATCCGTTGGTTTAACAAGTTGACTTCAACTATCAATTTCAAGGATGTGCAAAATAATCAAGTTGATGCTTTTCCGTTCTCACTTGAGGGACGGCGGTTGGTACGGAAAAGAACCCCTCGATCCATCGAAACTTGGGAGGATCACGGTTCAAAGTTTGTTAATTACTTCTTCCCTCCATCAGGCACTAATCTAAAAATGAAATTTCGGATTTCGTCAAAAATTCGATGAAAATTTTGGAGAGGCATGGGAGAGATTCAAAGATCTCCTCAGGAAATGCTCCCATCATGAATTCAAGACTTGACAAGTCAATATCTTTTATAATGGGTTGAGCTGTAGCGATCAAGATTCTTTGAGCGCATCCATGGTGGCAATATCTTGAATGGTAAACCTAAGATGTGCTTGAAATTTGCGAGAGTAAATCAAAAGTTCCTATTTCTCGAAACAAAGTCAATGTTCCGAACCTCCGCGCTTCTTCATCCATTAACTCTTAAAGGTTAGCGGCTCAGTTAGCGCTCTACGGACATGATCCATTGTATGATAAAAATTAGAAATCAAAATTCATAAGGAACCAATCAAGCCATAAACAAGGTGTGTGAAATTTGTAGTGGTCAGCGTATTATGATTGTCAAACAACGATGCTTCTTTTTACCAAGCTCCGTAGCTTAGGTAAACCACAATCAATACCGACCTGGTAGTCCTCCTACGTGCACTGGCGGTATGACACCACACAGTTTTCCTCACATTGCAAAACCATGGCAATCAAAACCATGGCAATCAAAATCGCTTTGTTTGAATCAAGGACACCTTCAATAACTCTCAAAATTTCAATCAAAACCGGAACAATTTCAACCAACCATATCAAGCTCCTAATCATGAAAGTTATCAACAACCTCCTCGAGCTCCGTACCAAATGACTTCATGAAAATGGTAGGTGAACATCGCGTTCAATGCAAACTTCGGATCACTAACATGAGAGGTGAGCTAAAGAGGGAAATTGATACCATTATCTCGGCGGAGACAAATGAGTTAAAGAATATGATGAAGCGGTTTCATGAACATGAATATGAACAAAGCTTAAGCCATCTTACGGAGGACTCCCAAGCAATACAATTCCCGATCAAATGCGAGTTGAAACCCGTCACCACTTTCGTAGTGGTAAGGCCTTAATGGACAACCGACTCCAATGCCCCCCACTCTTGTGGCATTGAGTCAAGTTACCAAGGAGACATATGACAAGGTGCATTATTCAAGCCCGCAGTACCGCTACGTCCACCTTGGTAGTCAAGCTTCAAGTCCAGGAACCAGTTCGAAGAAAATCTGAGCCGACAAACACACTTCCACCAGGCTCAAAGAAGTCTAGTCAACTTCCACCCATCAAGAATGAATGATGAGAAGCTCAAGACAAAACAAGAGCAAATGGAAAAATTTTCCAAATCTTCAATGAGCTTCACTTTGATATAAGCCGTTGATGCTCTGGTTCTAATGCCTAAATTTGCATCCAGCTTTAGGAAACACTAACCAACAAAGATAAGTTATGCGGATGGTGAAAACCCCTCTAAATGAGCAATGCTTTCGGTGACCATTCTTAATAAGCTTCGAAAAGCTTGAAGATCCTGGCGGTTTTAATCCCGATGTGATTTCTTGGGGATGTTTCAATGTTACTCATTGGCCGATCTTGGCTAGCATTAACCTCATGCCACTCTCGGTATGGAAAGCTGTCTTCTGAACTTTCATCCACTCATTATGACACTTTCGAGCTAGCGGACGTGCCGTAACTTCGTCCACTTGGGATAGCGAGGGATGCATTGATGAAAGTGGGAAAGTTTCACTTTCATGCTGACTTTGTTGTAGTAGACTTGATGGAATCCTAGAGTTCCCCTTATCTTGAGAGCTTTCTTAAAACGAGAGTCGTGCTTTCGTGATTGATGTGTTTGTGAGAGTTGACCATACGGGTTGACAGCGAGCTTCGTTAAATATCAGCGGAACTCCAAACCTGCATGCAAACGGTGTTGCACAATTGATCAAAGATCACGAAGATTCATGCAACACTCTCAAACTTCACGGTTAAGAGGAGTCATGAAAGCGTCTTTGGCTTCAAGCTTTGAAAATTACCCACAGGTTCAAACAAATGGTTTGAAAAGTTGTACGGGGAAGTCAAGAGTATTCTTGATGATGATGATGATCTAGGTCGGAGACTTCATGCGGGAAGTGGTGGAAAGCTGCTAGCTAAAGCACACCCTTGTCCCATTCAGGAATCGGTTTTAGCGCCGAGTTTGTTAACTACGTGGATGAAACCAAACTCTCTTGATTTCATAAGAGTTGGATGATGATGTTTGTGATCCAATGGGAGACATTCTTCCCATTGATGAATTGCTAAAAATGATCCATCATCTTCTAGTCTTATTCCCGACTCTTCCATTCCTTCTCTCACTCACATGAGGGAAGATGACAACTTTGGAATGAAGTCGATGCATTTCTTAGTGATGAGTTGATTCCAGGGAATTGATAACACTACTTGGATCAGGAGGAGACATCCTTTACGGAAAGTCTGTTGATTGAAGAACCATTTCCGCCCTCCTCAGGACATCTTCTTGACAATCACCATATAAGCTTCAGTTTAAGCTTAAAAATATATCAAATGGTGATTTGCTTCTTTTACGATAAGGAATGGACTTGCATTCTCATGTACGTCTTTATTCCATTCTTCACAGATGGGGTGGTTGCTCTTTCCACTTTTCTCTTTTCGGAATGAGGACACCATCTTTGACCAGTATCATTCTATAGTTTTACTATTAACAATACAGCGATTAAATGTCACCGTCGGTGTGGAACTTTACGATGTTCATATGTTTTAACAGCGTGAGCGAAAGTCCAGTGAGATTGGTTTTCACGTCACTTTCCCGTGAACAAATGAATGGGTGAGTCAAGCTAGCGACTTCGGTAATCAAAACAATAGCACCTTGTGGGTTTTCACCCATATTTAGACTTCTTTCTATTTTCTACCACTTAGTGTGGGGGTTGCCCACATGTTATTGTATATAAGTGTTTCCAAAAATCTTCTTTAAAAATAATGGCGGTAGTATTTCCCTTTTCCGTTCTTTGTTTCGGCATAACCTTGATCTTTGAATATTGAGGTGATATTCATTTCTAAGTGTGGGGGATTCTCGAATTTTATCATGTAATTATCACGCCAATTCCCGTTTTGGCCAAAATTTTTTGGAGTAAAGTGTTCTACACTTTTCAGTGGTTATCGATCCGCCATATGCGTAAGACAAAAGGATTGTAATCCGAGAACAAGCGGCTCTTGGTAAAGATTTCTCAAATCCGTTTATATGGCTTGCAATTTGCCCAAAATTGTATGGTTCTCAACTCACTATATCCTAAAAGTGAAGAGTTGGCTAGCCTTGCAAGGTTATGGCTTGTGGTAAAAGCGTGGAAAAACCATAATGGTATTGACTCACCAAAGATAATCGATAATTTATCTAAGAGTTGGCTAGTCGGAAAGTGCGGCTTACGGTAAAGACCTTATCAAATCCGTTATATGGTTTTATGATTTTGCCAATAAATCGAGATGGTTATCGGTGTACCATGGTTCTTGCTTGGTGAAACATTTGGCTACTCAGTAATGGCTTTGGTAAAGATGCAAACCATTATGTTTCTCAAAGATTTATAGGGACTAGCAATAGTTGATGGGGATTGATGGTGTGTAAATACATGTTTTTATCTGAAATAAAGCTATGAAATCATCGAAAACACTTTCGAAAAACACATCAAAATGATCAAAATATCACAAATCAGTGTTTTATGTGTTTTAAATGCAAAAATATCTAAATCGGATGAAAGCATATCAAATTTGCAAAATTGCAGTTTTAGTCCCCAGTTTCAAAAATTGTCAAAAATAGTCCACTGAGCCAAAATTTGAGAAGAAAAAGTCACGAAAGGTCTTTTAAAATCATAAATTGTCATATTTAGTCCTTTGGTGGAAAATCCAAAAATATTTGAGAAATTACAATTTAGTCCACGAAAATCCAAATTGGAATTTAGTCCTGGAAATTTTTCAAAAATGTCAAACTAGACCTTGGAATTACATTTAGGTTAATGACACTAGTCCTTAGTTACATATGCAAAATTTTCATGTTTGGTCACAGGGGTGAAGTTTTACACATTTGGTCCACTAAGTTATTAATTACAAACCATGGGACCCTGGTATTATCCAAGCCCAATCACTTGAAACCCATTGCCCCAAATATGTTTACCAGGTCCAATACCCCAACTTGAATGACGGTATTTAAATATATTAACAGCCCACAAACTGCAATGCTCGACAATAATATGCACTTAACTTTCCCCCTCACCGAAGCCACTATCTCAGGTCCACTTCTACTTCACCCATTGTGTCTCCCCACTCGCACCAACCATCTGCATACATTAAATGCACCTCCTTTCACGTCACGATATCCAAACCGATTTTTTTTTCCGTAAATTCATCCTATGGCCAATATTGCTCAAAGACATCCAAGGGGCCGGAGTTTGTGTTAGGATTTGCTTTCGAGGAACCGTGGAGAGCGATTTTATGCATAAAGAAGAAGGAGAAGCAAGAGGAAGCATAGTTAGTTGGTTTTCAAAATTGTATGTCGTTTTTAATATTATTAGGTCTTAATTAGCTTCTCAATTGTATTATCAAGTTATTTTGTACTCAATTTAGCTATTCGATTAATATTAAAATTATTAAGCTTTAATTCAAGTTAATGTTCAAATTCTACATCTTATGTTCACTGTTGAAATTTTTACTTGCAAACAACCTTGTTAAAGCTTTGAGCAGTTAAATTTTAATCTCATACAAGCTTGTATTAGCTTGTTATAGCTTTCTGCAAGCTTGTTTCTCAGTTTCAATAATCTTTGGACACGGTCCAGCGAAGTCAAAGTTGGAGCAAAAGAATGATCACGGGGAGTAGTAATGGTTGATCGGGGAATGGAAATAGGGTGAAATGGAAGCATTTGGGTTGGTTTGATAGGCTAGAGGCCCTTTGTTTGTCATTGGCAAGCCAAAGTGGCTATGGTACTTATGAAGTCTCAATTACGTTTTAACTATTGAATTTGTTGTTTAAATGCGCTATTTAGTGATAGAGGTGGATTTATAGATCAGAGTTTGATGTTTGTTTAATTAGCTAGGCTATAATACGTTGTTAGTTCATAATCACGTAGTTAAAATAGTGTTTTGGATGATAGTTTGTTTCTTTGTGCTAGAAGGATGATTACGTGGACTTTCTTTGTTACTTGATGGGCTTGATATAGATTATATAACTCATTTCATGGCATAACTTTTGCACTTTCAAAACTCTCAAGTAAAATCACTTTGTAACCATTCTAAATACGTTTCCTATCAAAATCGGTGGGTATCAAACTTGCATCTAGGCTCAAATTTAGTAGACTAAGCTTCTTTGTAATCTTCATTAAATTTGTTAAACATCAAATTGATTGGTTACATTGGATCAAATCTCATCAAAGTCAGTAGAATCATTTTCAAAAGTGAAAGTCATTCTGAACCAGTTTCTCGGAACTTACTGCGAGCTTGTGTAGGTCTCAATCAGTGGATTAGGACTTGAAATTTGGTACAATTATGGTAGCGGATGGTGTTTTAAATTTGCTTATTTGGTTTGGTTAGCTTATTAGTTAGGCTTGTCTTGGCCCCAATGATGGGGTGTTCCTTTATTTTGCTTTAACTTAGCAGTTTGCTTAAATCTAGGATCTGAGCTTTTAGCTTGTTAAGAGTAGCTGTATTTTGCTGCAATTAGCTTTATTCTGACATAGTTAAGCTTGTTTCTTGTTTGGTTGCCTATATAGATTATTAGCTTATTCTGGTAAACTTATTTGAATGCTTGATTTACACTACATCTTGCATTTCACAATTCACATAAAATTTTGCTTCTTTCTCAATTTTCATAGATTCAATATATAATTTTAGAATTTTCCTGAAATTTTCAGATTTTTATAAGCTGTTTTGCTATTTTTCTTGATTTTTAATTAGTTTTTAGCACTTTTTATTAGCATTAAATACAAAATTACGAGAAAGGTTCAAAAAATATAAGTTTTCATTTTTCTTAGGCTTAGATAAAATATAAAAGTGAAAAAATAATTTTCCATATTTTTCATAGTCCATTTGGTAATTTTTAGTGATTTAATTAGTTTTTAATAGTTTAAAATTCCTAGAAAATAGAAAAATAATCAGAAAAATACAAAAATAGTTTTTGAAAAGTCTATTTTTGATATTTTAGACTTTTCCAAGTCTTAATCTTATTTTTCTAGCTTAATTTCCTATTTTCTTGTATTTTAGGTAATTAATTAATAATTAAAAATAGTTTTTAATAATTAGATAATTAGTTATAAAAAATAATTTTCTTTTTCTAAAAAGTTTCTTTTATCATTAGGTTTGTAAAAACATCATTTTCATATTTTTAGGGTTAATATTGCTTTATTTTCACTTTTTAATTTGTGTCAGTAGATTTTTAATTTTGATTTAGGTAAAAATCATAAAAACAAAAACATCATTTTAATTTTAGTGATAGCGTTTATTTAATAGATTTTATCTTTTTAATTTTCTCTCATTTGCATTTAAGCCTTTGTATTTGTTTGATATTTTACGTAGGTTATAATCATAATCTCGAACCCTTTTACGTTCCAAACTTCCACGTCGGCTATCGTCGATTGATCCATTGCATGCTATTTGGGACATAACGACGGGGAGACTCTATACTCCTCGATCTTCATTGATTTACGTTGCTTAGCGGTTTAAAATTTGGTTCACGGTCCTTGAATTCATGAGTGGCGGGCTTGTGTGATTAAGCTTGACTGTTTTTGGCAGATCGACCTCAGTAACAACTCTAACAATAGAGGTTTAATCTTAATCACGAAATGCTCTAATTGCAACAAACACGGTCACACACCATTGATAGATGTTATGATCTTGTTGGTTATTACTTTGGTTATGGAAAGGAACTTTAACTCTGTACCAAACACTGCTAGTAACAATGCTTAACTTCTTGATGTTAATCTTGAAAATAGAAGACTAGCAACTCTCATTTCTTTGTCTAATGAACAAATGGCGGACTCATGAGTCTTCTCAATGTGATCTGTCCAGTACTGATATAATGGGGTAAATGTTTTTCGGGAACTTTTTTTTAATGGGAGTGTCAAATTCAACCTAAAATTTGAAAATATATTTTAATGGAAACCTGAAAACCTTTTAAAGGAAAATGATGGGTTGGATTGTTGACTGCGGAGCAAACCAACACATGACCTTATCTTCAAATCTTTGATCAATATTTGATGTCTCAACTTAGCCTCCTTTATTGGACACGAAGTAGTACTTCGAGGCACTTATCAAGAAATTGGTGACCTAAAATCCATGAAACAACATTACCACATGATGTCTTAGTTGTGCACGAGTACTTTGTCGATCTGCTATCTGTTCATAAACTTGCTAGAGATAGCAAGCTATTTGTTGGCTTTGATGAATCTAAATGTTATATTCAGGACTTTGCAACAAAAGGAATGTAGCGATTAGTGAAAATCAATCTAATAGCGCAATACTTATTTGATGTTATTTCGATTGTAAGATTGTTTCTAATAAGCGCATCTCTTCATGCTTTGTTTCTAGAACCTTTGGCATAAAGGCTTGGTCATCCCTCTGATCAAAGTCTTACAAGTCCATTAACTTGATCTTAACCTTGATAATCCAATGACTCTAACCATCTACTGTGATACTTGCAGCAAGGCAAAACAAACCGGGAACCTTTTCCACTTAAGTGAAATAAATCTACTAAAATTGGTCAACTTGGCACACCCTATATGTTTTGGGGTCCTTATAAAAAATCACTAGCGAGATAGCTCTGAGATATTCTTTAACTATTGTTGATGATTACTCAAGGTGCAATACTGGGTTTATATGCTTAAAGCAATGAAAAGTCTGGATTCCATTGTCAATTTTTCTCCAATCTTTGTCAAATCAATTTGAAGTAATATAAAGATTTTGAGGTATGATGATCTGAATTTGTCAACAATAGAATGCAGTTTTCATAACAAAGGAATTCTACATCAGACCTCTTGTGTCTACACACCACAACAAAATGGAATATCGAGAAAACAGACATCTTCTCAATGTTGCTAGATCTCTTATGTTTAGGGAATTACCTCTTTACTTACTTATTTTGAATGTGTTCAGCTTAACATTTACCCCATATGTACTTCTTACAGCTGGTATGCGGCAAATCTCCTTTCTCTCTTGTGTATAGGCATGACCCTACACTCCTAACTATAATAGGGTTTGGTTGTCTTTGCTATGCTACTATTATACTTAACAATTCGACAAGTTTGATAGCAGTCGAGAAAAGTGTCTTGTGGATTTACTCTAATGAAAAAAAGGCTACAAACTTTTGGTTTAGAAACAAAATATTTTTACTCAAAAGAGATGTCAAGTTTTGTAAGCAGTTTTCCCTTTCAAAATGAAAAACAATCTTCAAAAACAAGTCTTTAAAAGCGGTGTGTCAAAAGATTTAAACCATAAATTTTTTAATCACGACTAATACAAAGACCCGATGATGAAGGAGAGTCTTTCAATGATGATGTACTTGGTTAGATTCTCTCGATGAGGATGGTAACTTTCTGTTGCAACTTCCATGAAGAAATACTGCACCACGAGGGGCCTTTGTTTCTCACGAAACCAAGCTCCCATCAGTCAATCGGCCTACTAGAATATAAAAACCTTAATGACTTTTGTTATTTGAAGGTAAAGTTAAATATGGTATAGAAAAAAGTGGTGAATTATTCTAAATCTTGATTATGAAATTCTTTGTTTTACTTCCAACTTAAATAAAAGTGTTGAACCTACTTTGTTATAAGGAAGCCATCCTTGATCCTAGCTGGGTTGATCATATGAATCTTTGGAGTGAGGCCTTAAATACTACTTGAGTCTTGGATCATTAACCACTTTTAGCTGCTAACGAGGAAACCCATTGGTTACAAATGGATTTGAAATCAAATACAAAATCCAGTGGTTGAAGTATGGGCCGATACAAAAGTGGAAGCTTTTGCCAAGGCTTTAACCAAGCAGAAGGCATAGATTACAATGAAACTTTTCCCTGATTTGTAGAAATGTCTACTTTGTTAGAATTCTTATTGCCTTGGCTGTAAAAAATAAATGGCCCCACTTTTTCAACTTGATGTTAACAATGATTTCCTTTGTAATTTGAACTTGATGAGGATATATATATGACTATTCAAAGGCTTTTCGATAGAAACAACAAAAACATGGTTTGCAAACTTACCAAATCCTTATATGGCCTCAAACAAACCAGGAAATAAGGAATGAAAAACATTTGATTGTTCTTTAAAGAAACATGGCTTTGTTTAGTCTGTGAGTGATCATTCTTTATTTACTAGAAACAAGATAACAAGTTTATAACTTTACTTGTCTATGTTGTGATATTGGTATAACTACTGGTAACTATGTTGAGGAAATTGAACATTTCAAAGTCTTTCTTAAAACTAAATTCAACATAAAGACACAGGGTTTCTCAAATTCTTTTACGGGTATTGAAGTGATAAGCGGGATGACATTTTGTCTCTTACAAAGAAAATATTGTCTTGAAGTTTTAAAAGAATTTGGTCTCCTTGAATAAACGTGTCTACACCTATGGAACCTAACTCTGTTCTTCCTTTTATTCTGACTCAAGATGACCGTTTGCTTGATAACATAGCTAGTATCCAAAAGCTGTTTGGGAAAAGCTGTTTATCTTTTCATACTAGACTGACATATCCTATTGAGTTCCTTGTCTAGCACACCATATGCATACCCCTTAAAGTCTCATTTTGGACTACTGCTCACGAATGTTCTAAGATACTTAAAAGCTCTGGTAAGGCCTAGGTATATGACCATGCGCCGGTCTGATAATGTTCTTGAAGGTAGTGATCTGATTGGGCAAAATATTATCAAAACTAGGAAATGCATTTACTGAGTTCGCATGTTTTATTTAACAAGTGTTTGGTATCATGGAAAAGCAAAAAACAAAACACTCTATCAAAATCATCAATTTGAATATAGATCTATAGCTCTGCAACTGTGAAATCATTTGGGTTCAAATCTAAAGGATCTAAATGTTGACCTTAAATCTTCTGTGAAATGGTTTTGTGATAACAAATGCACTTTACAACTTCTTTGTCAACCACATTTTCCATGAAGTCAAACACTTTGAAATTGATGTCATTTTATAGGAAAAAAAATTGGAAAAGTGTCACGAGTGCCATCAGTGGCTCCTCAAACCAAAGCGCAAACTTATTCTAACCAAGCACCTTCACATTGTATCCTAACACAAATTTCTTTGTGAAATTATTTGACATGTTTGGGGAAAGCGATTAAGGGGAATGTTCCAAAACCTAAGTAACACAGTATCTCAAACATGTCTAGTTGCTTTCTCCTTGTGGTGTTGTTGCACAATGCGGGAGGCTTAACATGAGGGGCTTAATATGGACATTCTATTTCTTACATATGGAAGACCAAAGGTTATTACTCCTTATGAATAAAGATAGAAAGATAGAGGGCTCCCTTGTAACTCCCTTTGCTATATCTTGTGGTCCCTCTCCTAGGGTTTTCATCAACATGATCTTCCTCTTGTTGCTCTCTGCCACCTGCTCAGCTAAATATTGGTGTACTAGGATACGTTGATCAATTTACATCTTGTACTTTTGATCAGTTGATCTTCTTGATTTTTAATAGCAGTTTGATTCTGATATTGTTCAAAAACATTGCGACTAATATGGTATTTCTTGAATAAAACTTGTTGCTGGTCTATCACATAAATACCATCGTACAACTTCTAAAACTATTTAAAATATTATGCTTATTTTGTAGCATATCGTCGGTTAGAAAACCAATAGAAACACTCCTACCTACAAGGGAGTATCGTCTCCTCCTGACTTGCTCACTGAATTTATTGTGGACTCTTTAAAGTTTTTTTGGTTACTTAAACTTTTAACTTTTATAATAAAAGAAATTCATATATTGATTTAGCAAATTAAGGGTTAAGCGTCGAACATTATGAAGGCCATTGTAAACTCGACTAACAAAATTAATAATCATCAAATGTTTTTTTACGTAACGAAGCTTTTGAATAGGACATAGCTTTCGATGAGGAATTCTCTAACATGGTGATGGATGGTGAAACCGACAATGAAACAATTATTTGTCGACCATGGATACGATAACAAGCCCGCCATCATGACGGTGTTTTCATGACAAAAGGAACAAAATAAAACCCAATGTTTTTTATGTGAAAGTAACCACTTTTTTTTTTTTTTTAATAATTTGCTGAAACGCAATGTTGTTTATAGGTAGTCAATCTAACACAAAATGATTATTAGCTTCCATTAACTTCTTGCGCTTAATCTTTATTACTGGTTTGGAATGGGTTATTGAAATTGAAAAATTTCTATTTAGATCATTAGAAAAAATTAGTTGAATTCTCTACTTTTTAAAGGCCAAATGGCTACATTTAAAAATGTATAAAATTATTGAGTCCACACTTTCCAAAATGTGGTAATAATGGGTGTGACAAATTTTTCTATACATATAAGTGTGGTGATACTAGCCAAATTTCTATAGTTAAAAGTGTGGAAATATTTTTTGGAATGTCACTTTTATAAGTGTCTTATTAAAATTGCAAAAAATGTTTGTAATAAGAAGTGTGGAAACATTTGTGACACATATAAGAGTAGCTTTATTCCAATTGTACACACTTTTATATGTGGATTATTTTTTAAAATATTTTCGACACTTATAAATATAGCAAAATTATTATCTCACCTTGAGATACTTACGTTATTGTGGTATGTCTGATTAAAATATTCAATGAAATTGCTTCTAGATGCTTATTTTACAACACAACTAGATATCTGGACGACGATAATTTTAATTTTGAATACGTTATGCAATAACAAAATTTTTTCATATAAAAATAATAGATTATGTGATGTGGTAGTAATGAGTTGTTTGTAGGTATATTGTAAGGTATGAGATAAAAGTAGTTGACAATGCTTCATTAGTCATAAGTTATCATTAAATAATACTACATAAGGTCACTTTCAAATAAATGTAAGGTTTGACTTTGAGAAGTCAATGGTTCTTAATGCTTAACTATTTTTGTGGATGTTATATATAATACTTGATGCAAAATATATAAAATGGATTGGGTTTTAAGTGTATTTTTATTGTATAATTTTAGTAAAGTATTATATAACAAAATAATAATATTTTAAAATTCAGTTGAAGGTAGGTTTGACTCACGAAAATTCTTTGAGACAACTTATTTAGGGAATAGGAGGATAACACAATAGCGACTTTTGAAATACTTATATTATCTAAGAAAATTTAATTCTCAAAAATAATGTTTATTAAATTTATTAAAGCGTAGATGAATGATACAAGTAAAGATTACTTATAAAGATAAAGAGTAAAATAAATATTCAATAAATCATGTAGGTTCTTTTAAAAGAATATAATTATTAATATTCAATATATATATATATATATATATATATATATATATATATATATATATATATATATATATATATATATAAAATAAATATAAGGGAAATTGGTCGGAAATAGGCCAGCGTATGCGATAAATATCGACTTTATGGACCACGCGCCTTTTAAAATTGAAAATAGGCAGTATTTAGCGGCTTTCTTGGACTAACCCGAGGTGCCATGTGTCAGACAACATGACAGTCGTCTTTGAAGGTATATGTAAATTGTATTGTAGCGTGTTTTTGGGCAACTTTGTATTGTTTTTGGAACATCTTTATGTTTTTTTGGGCAACTTGTATTTATACTGCGAGGATAGTTTTGTCATTTCATATTTAAAAAACCAAAAACAAAAAACAAAAGCATGCATCAAAACCTGATTCACGGTACATGTCACTTTAATGTCTTTGTGTTCCATCCTTTCTTCTTTTCTTGTCTGATTTGTTAACAAATCTTTCTTTCTTCTGGTCCTAATGACTTCATTATCTTTATCCCAATCTTTTGCTTTTTGTTTAGAAAATATGTGCGACAATATCCTTTGGATGTTCAACTAGATATCATCCGTGGAAGCTACCTCATAAGTCTATACTCCAGCTACGTAGTGTTTGCAAGTTATGGAAGGCTAGTATAGATTGTAGGCTTCATCTTTAATTACGGATTGATTCGTCGTAATGATAGGTGTTTATTCATTTAACATTGATATAGGTGACCAAGGTTTTTGTGTTAGCTTTAGGTGACATTAATCGCTCGCCACTTAATACAGTTTAATGCTTTCATCTATGATTCTGATTAGCAATTCTAATGGTCTTTGGTGTTTTGTCTATGGTTCTAATCTAATAGTTGTTATTTGGAACCCGACAATCAAAAATCACTTCTGATATTGTCTGGTACCACGAATCAAATCGAGCGTCAAAGATTTGTTTTTGGTTTTCTTGTCCCGTCCAGGACACTCTTGACGGAGCAATCATTGAAGGTCTCTATCCTGTTTTAGTGGTTTTACGGTATGTAATGCGTCTTTCTTTGAACTCTTTTCGGCCGGACAGCGAAAATTCCACCCCCTCAAATGACAATCAAGCGAAGCGTAAAACTGAGCCTTGTGGGTGCGTTTATCTATTAGACTGCGGTAGTTAACTAATAAGGCGGTGTTATTTATAAGATTTATATGTTGATTTCTTTTGATTTGGTAACCAACCAATTTAAAGTTATAGACCTACCAGATTTTAAAAATAACTCCCGGTTGGTCTGATGTTTGATCTTGGAACCTCTCTCTAGTGATTTACGGGACTATCATTGGTGAAGATATTCCATTGTTTTAGGATGATTGTTGGGCGTCAATGGATTTCTTCCATAACATCATTTAGAAGCCTATTATGTATCCCTACCCTATATTAGGTTAAGTTTGCTTGGGTTTACAAAGGATCAAGCTCCATAGTGGAAGGCATTACATATGATCATTTGGCTCGGTCGATTATTTGTGTACAACAAAGTTGGTGTTGTACGCATGGGAATGTTGGGAATGCGGGATCTTTCTACATCGCCCATTACAAAGAATCACTTCTTTTGTTAAATCCCGGCCAGAACCATCTTTGTTTATAGTATGTTTTATTTTTAACTTACCATTCTATTAATGTTTTATATTTACCTTACACCATTATATTCATATTCCTTAGGGTTTGTTCGGCCAGTTAGGGATCATGCTTAATGGGAATGAAGCTTTGTGGTTTTAGTGCGATGTGCGTATGTGAAGGAAGCATGGAGTGGTTAGCTTTTACTAGCGCCTGGCGAGATTTTATAAATCAAGTGGTTATATATTATGTAACCATTAAACTCATAATTATGTAATGTCATGTATGTAGTAGGTTATGCTGTATGAAGCGTTGTATGTCAAGCGTATTTACTATTTCCTATGTTTTTTAATCCCATATACATCTTTGTTTTGTCAGGGAACAAAGCGGTTGTTTCAAATAAACAATGTGGCAATAGCTGTTCTACGTGGGGCAACTTCTTTTCCATATTGACTAATTTTATAATAGGAGTCCTTCTAGAAATCAGCAGGCCTACACGCAGGCGGCCACAAACGACCCATACACCAGCAGTATTAACGGCGGTGGCATCATTTCGTTGATGTGTTCTATCATGATGGTTAAAATAGCTACTTGATATTAGTAACACGTATCTTGGCAGTTGTAAGTATACAACCAATTGATTTACTGAGTGAGTAAAAATAATTATAGCGGTAGTAAAATGACTTAGCGGTTGTAAGTCTCTGACCACTTGAGTTTACTAGCGGTAGTAAAATTAACTATAGCGGTAGTAAAATAACTTACTTGATGTAAGTATACAACCAATTCATTTCCAATGTTTGGCGTTGTTTCATGATTCATGTTTTCAATTGGGCCCATTGAAATATTTAGCGGCACATTGACCTAGATAGGAAGTAAGCGGATGGTTGTAAAATGACCCATTTTCAAGTTAGGAATTTACCGTCCAGCGCCCCCTTAAAAGTTGAGGGGTAGCGAGAATTGCGATTGGCAAGTTGGAAGCGGTAAAATTAGGTTTTGTAGCCATATTTACTACGGACCAAATTTAAAAAGCAATATCTTGGCAGCGCTAATCAATGAACCAACCCGGCAACCACATATAATGATCATAAGACACCCCGTTGACCATCAATTGCAAATCAACAACCCTCATCCAAAACCTCGTAATGACAATTAAAAACCAAAATTTCCTTGAAAACCATGTAGTTTAGAGCTAATGTTATCTCCATTATGAGAGATTATATTAGCAACATTACGGTCACGGTGATGGTAACATTTTGAATCGGTTGCCAATAAAAGAAGCGGTGAGCACCTCTATTTTATCTACAAATTGGAGGTTTAAGTGGACCTTGCTCACTGAAGTCAAAATTGATGAGGATTTCTTTTATTATTTAACATATAAGTTTGATGGGAGCCATGTAACTAGACTTTTAAATCACTTCACGGGTCCCATAAAAAGTTTGTCTTATCGTAGATCCCAACCGTTATGCGGAATGGAAGACTTGAATTATGAAGAGATTCGTGATTGGCTTATGTTTTTGTACTTGCAAGGAATTGGGCAGCGAGTTAAATTGGTATGGACAACGGAGTTACATTGCCAACCCGAACTTTACGGTATTGAATTGAAACATCTTGAAATTCATTGTTGTGATTTTCCTAGTTTGGTGTTTTCACTAGTTTTCCAAATTTATTGAGCTTAGAATTGTGTTTTAGTCAAATTTCTTGCAGTACAGTTTGGGATTTAATTGTAGTTTGTCCTTACTTGAGTCTCTTAGATTGGATGTTGAGAGTACAAGCGGGATGAAACTATGGAATCTTGCAAGTCTTAGGAATTTGAAGAAGTTACATTTGTCATTGATTATTTGAATCTTTGTCCATTAATCATAGCATCCAATATCTTTCACCTGACAAGACTTCCATCTCTTGAGACCCTTACATTAGATTTTGACTATTACCTTTAATAAGACGTTTTGAGATTTACACTTCTAATTTTACAATATTAAATATAATATTGTAGCTGTAGCGACATTTAATCTTTGAATCTAACCCAAGCTTCGACTGTTGTCCAGTTGATGCGTGATGGTAATTCCGGATGAATGTCCCTTTGCGTTTGTATCCTCGTTAATGCGAATCTAAAAGGGAGTTGATTTTTGGCGGCGTTATCGTCAATCACTCATCGTCAAATGATGTGAATCTCCACTTGAAAAATTTGGAAACGGTAAGTGTAATACTTTATTACTGTATTTCATTTGTTATCAAATAAACATCAAGTAAGCGCCATGTTTTTCTATCTCAATACTATTTGATTTTCGGTACGCACACAGCGAGTGTTTTACCCTTGGAACAACCTTCATTTGATTTAGACACAACCACACATTCGGTCATGGGCTGATTGGATAGTGATTTTGATCCTTTCCTAGATCACATAATAGATTACACATAATCAAGTTTATACTTGCTTACATTTCCCGCGTCGTTAAAGAAAATGTATATTAGGGCTAGCGATTTGATGCCGCGATGGTTATGATAATATCAAGAAGAATTGGGAGTTATTTAGGAAACATTTAAAACTCCCCGATCTTCCGTCCACGGCCGTTGTAAAATTGTTCTAGTGGTTGTAGTTTTATGTATGGTTTGAATATCCTTGCGTCAATTAAATTTGTGTACACAAAGTTTGGGTGTGTACATTTATCAAATAAGTAATATATTTGTAGGTTATGCGTCTGTATGAAGCGTTGTATGTCAGCGTATTTAGTATTTCCTCTGTTGCCATTGTATCCATTTTTATTTCATCTCGTAATAGCGGTTGTTTCCAAATATCAATTTGGCAACTAGCGGTGAGCGATAGAGCAACTTCTATC
The DNA here is from genome assembly GCA_910596185.1 of Chrysanthemum makinoi. Classification (NCBI taxonomy): domain Eukaryota; kingdom Viridiplantae; phylum Streptophyta; class Magnoliopsida; order Asterales; family Asteraceae; genus Chrysanthemum; species Chrysanthemum makinoi. The sequence goes on from OU343224.1 coordinate 175,159,027, forward strand.
ACTAGCGGTTGTTATAATAACTACTTGATTTAATGCGTATAACAACTAGCCGATTGTAATGCCACAACCTATTAGGTTTACTGGCGATAGTATTTGTTAACTAGCGGTTGTAATTTGGCAACCAAGCGCCAAAAGCATTCTACCATTTTTGGCGTTTGAAAAGTGCATAAACCTCGAAATAATCAACTCACTCTACACATCTAATAACATGGCGTTATGTGCTTCGTCAAGCTGATGATAAACTCACTCTACACATATAATCAACCAATTAGGAGCAACCCAATTGTGTTGCTCTTTATAACAATTTTGTGGTATTTTAAAAATCCGTGACCTAACAAAAATTATGTAACATTTTTTAAATCTAAGTAGTTACAATACATGCGACATTTTCCGTTTTCATGGGTGTTCCTTGGTAAACATTTTAAAACAAATATTAATGTTAACAAATTAATTCACACCAATAAGTTATGGTCTATAAAGAAGACCTACAAATATTATTATTAATGAGGCGAATACGAATAGTATTGGCAGTAGAACCTTGGGTGTATGGGCTCTAGCACGGACCTCTTTTGTAGTCTAAGGAGGTCATTTATAGTCTAAGAGTCCTTTTGGTTGATACGACAAAATTAGCGGATCAACAAGTCAAAAACTCAGCGAATTACAGTTAAATGGTATCTTGTCGAACTATACAATAAGGTTGCACAATATGGTGTGTAATGTTTTTGACGATTAAAATAGAAAACTTTTCTTTTCTATTATTTGACAATATGTATGTATATCTAAAAAGGAGAAAAATACTTTGGATTGTGATAAATCAAATATTCACTATTGTTTTATTGTATAATTATTGAGAATGTATGGTAGCAAGATGTCTACAAAATGAGTCGTGAAAAAGAGATTTATTTTTAACCACGTCTCAATATTGTATATCGAACAAATTGCTCTGCTTTTGCTATATTCAAAATAAAAAATTACTAAAATCGAGAAAAAAGCAATATGTGAAAAGAGTTTTTGCACTACATTCAATAAAAGACTTTGGTGAACTTTCATCTACTTCATCTTTGCTTACGTTACAGCAACATATCTCCGTTAGGCAATAATTTTTCTGCATTTCTCTACTTTTTTTCTTTACATCATTAGATCCAAAACTTTCCAGGTAGTTCACGTGATTTTTATAAGGTGGTTCACAAAAATTTACTATATTGCTTGTAAGGGATTTTTTCTTCTAAGGTGGTTCCGGGCACCACCTAAACACAACTTTTATAGGTCGCCTGCGATACCAGCATACTTATCACAATATGAAACATCTACCGAAATTCAAAAGTGTTACATATTAAACCGACCCCGATCCTACTATGTTAGGAATTAGAAATTCAGGTATTAAAGAGTCGGTCACCTCAAGTATATGTAATCGTTAGAAAGCTCGTAGTCGTAGTTATTTTAAGTTAAGTAGTATTTAGTTAAGTAACACCGTGGAGGATGGACGGGTCTTTACCCTTTGTATGCACGATCCACAGATGTGTGGCGTTTTATGTATAACTATAAATACTCTCTACCTCCCAAGGTAGAGAGTTGGAGCTCATAATAATAATTTCACTTTCTCTCACTAAGTTCCCTAAACCTCTAACTTTCTCTCTCTAGAATTCCATCTTAAACGCTACCTTGTGTTATGGTTTGATGTGTATGTGAAAAGTTATATCTTACAATTGGTATCAAGAGCCATGGTTAGATCATATCTTACACATCTTTGGATTTCTAGTGGTTTTTAGGTGGTTTTAAGTTTGAAAAAGTTTAGTGGTTTTTGCATCATTTGATTGATTTCTAGTGTTAAAGTTTTGATTTTGGTTGTACTTTTATGTTTAGAATCATCAAAAGTGTTTAGGTTTTCATTTGGTAAGCTTGAATCATCTTGGTTGGGTTGTTTTGGATTGAAAAGTGAGGTTTATATGGTTTTTCAAGCTAGCGACTTAGCTCATGGAATAGTTTCTTGGTAGCGACTTGCTTCACATTTTGTGTAGCGACTTACGATGTGTTGGAACTAGCGAGTTAGACCTAGCGAGTTAAAGTACAAGTAGTGGATTCTCCACTACGGGTAGCGACTTGTGGTAGCGACTTGATCAGTAGCGAGTTGCTCTTTAGCGACTTGTGTCTCTAGCGACTTGTGTGCAATTCTTTGCCAAAATTTGGTTAGCGACTTGGTCAGTAGCGAGTTACTACTTAGCGACTTGTTTTTTCTGTTTAGCGACTTGGGACTCTAGCGACTTAGGGGTGTAGCGAATTAAGGGTTAGCGACTTAGTGCATTAATTTCTAGCGACTTAGTGCACTAATTTCTAGCGACTTAGTGCATTATCTTCTAGCGATTTAGTATTTTATCATCAGAGTCTTGAGTGATTGTTTACGGTTTTCTCTTGATTGTAAAATCCGTGAAAGAATCCATTTCGGTTTAATCATAGAGCTTATAAAATCCCGTATAATCTGTTAACATGTCTACCAGCGTTCCCTTATCTCCACTATTCTTGAAGATGTTCGCAGCGGTTCGAGATACTCGTCCACCCATGCCAGCAGGCCGACTCGACTCTTGGGCTCAGCGAATTAGGCGTATTGCCTTGGAAAGGAAAATGGTGTCAACATTCTCAAATCCATTGATGAAGGACCATATCGAGTTGAGGCGACTAGAGACATACTTGATACTAATGCGATGGTACTCTGTTTTACGGAATTGAGGACCTAAGATGTATGATGAGCTTGATGATAAGGATAAAAGAGATTTGATCTGCGATATCGGGGCTTCAAACATTGTTCTTCAAGGTCTTCCTAAAGACATCTACAAGCTGATCAATCATCACACAGATGCTAAGGCGGTTGGGACAATGTTAAGATGCTTCTCTCGAGGTTCGAATTAACTATGGCAGAGAATCCCAACTCTATGGCCAATTTGAGCATTTCAAGATGAAACCGGATGAGAGTGTCTATGAGTACTATGTGAGATTTCATAAGTTAGTTAATGACATGAGGAACATCGGAATGACTATGCCTAACATTCAGTTGAACTCAAAATTTGTGAACAACATGAATCCTGAATGGCACAAGTTTGTTACCTTTGTGAAGCTCACTAAAGGATTGAAGAATACAAACTATGAGCAACTCTATGCCTTCCTCGCGAATGAGAGACATGCTATGTTTGAAAAATTAATTCTCAATCAGTTCAAAACCAACTAGGGAGAGACAAGCTCGTCTAATGACTCTCTGACTTTCTACTCAAACATCGGAATCACAACCAAAGCATCACAAGTCATACCCTTGGGTAATGGTAATCACAAACTCATTCATGATCCTATGTACAAACAAGGCGATCTTTGATACTCACGTGGGTAGCTTCATTAATCAACTAGCTCTTCTCATCGGTCAAAACATGAATACTCTCCCACAAACCAACAACAACCTCGAGCGCATCTAACCCACACAATCAAGCCACTATTAAAGATGGAAGGATCGTGGTGCAACCAGTCAGGGAAGACGGTATGATCGGGGGCGAGGTGGAGCTGGGAGAGGTTATGTTGGAAACGAGAATCGAGGAAGGAATGGTAACCAAGGTCAAACTAAGCTCATCAAATGTTATAAGCGTGGTGGAGGGACACATTGCAAGGAACTGTACATCTCCAAAGCGCCAAGAATCGATTACTTGAGAGATCTTTGTGGCTCAAGCTCGGGACAATGGTGCTACTCTGAATGAAGAGGAATTGCTATTTCTTCTTTGAGGGCAATGCCAAGACCTATGATGCAGGATGTGGATGGCGACCTATTCGGAGATAGGTCACAATCATCGGAATGCCTTTCAAGTCGTACATTGTGATGCATACGACTCGATGTGGATGATGGACCTCTGGCACACACAATTTTATGGCTAGCATTTCTCCAATGGTTTCTCCCAAGGTCTCCTTCATCACTAGGCGGGCCATCCCATGACAAGCTCATCTGAGGTATTAAAACTATCGATGATCTTGATGTGCACGGATGCATGACAAAGTACAATCAGCTGAAACTATTGAATCAAATATTGAAAATATGGGTAATATCAATATTGTCCCATATGATCCATATGTGAAACAAAGTGAAAGTGAAGTTGTACCAAGTGATGCATCTTCTGCATTCAACAATGACTATGTTTTTGATGAATACAGCATGTGCTTACGATGATTCCATTATTTAGAACTAAATGCCTATAAAGAGCGTGTTGCTATTTATGAACAACGTGCTAAGTTTGAGTTGACCACTCGTGGGCAGGAAATGGATAACCAAGTAATATGCAGTAATTAGAAAAGTAAGTTTAGAGAAGAAATATTGAAACAAGAATTAAATTCCTTGCAAGAAAAACTCTCTAAAACATCTAAGCAAAAACAAGAACTTCAAGAAAATGTGAAAATGCTTAAGCAAGAATTTAATGCAAAGGAATCAAAACTCTTGAGAGATTTTTCTAATCCGAAAACTTTGAAAAACAAACTTGAGAACAAGTTGTACATACAAGGAAACACCATTCAGACTGCTCACATGGTCACTAAACATAGAGTCTTAAGCGATAAGCATAGCATTCCCATTGTTGAGGAACCGAATCCAGAGGTAATTAAAAGGCTAGAAATGCTCATAAGGTGCTTTATGATGGTAATGAAATTCTTAAGCCTGGCGAGAAACCTAGTTGCGTTGAGTGCACTGAGGAAGATAAGAAATCAGATGAAGTCACTAGGGAAAGGATGAACATAAAACTAGATGACCCAAAATGCAAGAGAAAAAGATTATTATCACTCCCCATGACTACAAGAAGGAAAACTGGATTTCCTTGAACATGTTTAAGCCTCGAACATTGCGACCCCGAACAAGTGTTACGGAAAAGGATATGGACTTGCAAAAAGTTGAAAATCTTGTTGAAAAGAATCCCCCTTGTAGGAAATTCCCTAAAGCGACTTAGTATCCTCCAAATACACCAATGCATTTAGTTCCTAGAACTATTGCCACTAAGAGCAAGACCTTAATCAGTCAATATGTTATTCTTCAACTATTTACCGATTTTGAGAAAACTTGAAAGAAAAGGATCACACCTGGGGATAGCGAAGGGAAAGGGGTTTTGAGCAAATGAAAGAATGTTATTTAACCGAGGTCATGCCTTTCTTTAAACAACTAAAAGATCATTTTGAGAGTCTTAAAGCGGGGACAAAATCGATATTAAAGAAATGGAAAAGGAATTTGATGCAATGGTAGTTGAAGTTAGTGATTATGGGCGTGCACTAAAATATAATGAGATTGAGAGGAAGAACTTGCATACCTTAAATGAGACTCTTATTCCTGAATGTGTTGCTCAAGATATCTTTTCCTTTGCTTCAAATTGCTCTATTAATGCTTCCAAATTTCATGAACTATCTGTGGCCCTGAAAGTCTCCCATGATCGTGTCATTGAGCTTGAAAAAACTAATTCTGAACTAAGCGAGAAAATTGAACTGGATGATCACAACAATTTGGTTAAACATTTTTCTAAACCGGAAGTTGAGCATTTTAATTTACAACTAAAATATCAACATCTTAAAGAAAATGTTAAAACTTCACATGTCAAGACATCGTCGGATGCTCAGTTTGATGCGAGTTTTCAAATTAACAAGCGTGATGAGCGATTCAAGCTCGGTTAGCAATCGAAAATTGAAAGCCCAAATCTCTCAATTAAAGGGTCAAGCGAACAATAAGACAGGGCTCCCAATCCTCCTTCTTTAGATTCTCGAGATTCTCAAACTTTTCATCTTCAAAACTTAGTTGATGCCTTACAAAAGGAAAGCGAGAGTTTTCTAGAAGAAAATGAAAAAGTTAAACGACATTTTAAAGAGTTATATGATTCAATGAAAGTCACTCGTGACCAAAACAACGAAAAATAACGTCTTTACAAAAGGAAATTGAGAATCTAAGAAGTCAGGAAATGGGAAAGCGCCACTTGTTTTCAATAAGAATGTTGTCTCAAAGTCACCCTTAGGCTTGCAAATACTTGTGACAGTTAAATATATTCCTCCTCATCTTAGGAATAATGAACATGCTTTTCATGAATCTTGTGCTCACCTTAAGGATAGTCTAGAATGTCTCCGTGAGATTGTCGAAGAGGATTTCGTTAATAAACCTCTTGATAGTGAAATTAGGTTTGCTTGCCTCCAGGCCAAACGATCTCAAGAGCTGCTAGAATGTGTAATTGCCACATGCCCAAAATCCTTAACCTTAGGTGAAAAGGCAAAGGCTGTGATGCCTGTTCTATGCCTAGTGCCAAGCAGGAAATCCGTTCTATGCCCAGTCTTAAGAAAGGAAACACTAATGTGTGCCTTCAAGTAGTTCGATTCGGATATGTTAGTGCTAAGAAAGTGAACTTTAGTGTGCCTGCAAAAAGCTCAAATCACAGTCTTAAAGTATACACTAATGTGCCTTCTAGTACTTCAGATCCTTGCACATCAAGTTTAGGAATGCAAAAATTAGATCAACCAACTAATGTTCCCATTCCTTCTACAGGAGTAATCGGTGACTTTAAAGCGGCGGGTCAAAGTCTCAAGACAATACAAGGAATGATAGGACCTTGCAAGCTAAGAATGTGCACTGGAAGAGAGTAGAAGACCAATCTAGGAACTTTAGGCTTGAGTTGAATAAATCGAATCGTGTTGATTCTAGTATTAGCCTTAGCGTCTTGTAATTAATTGTTCGATACTATCTGCAAACCTTGTGTCTTTTGCTTGAATTACATTTGCTAATCATGAATGTGGTGTGAATGCTTTGTCTAATCTTTGTCAAATGCCATTAAAATTGCTAATGCTAATAATCGTGCAAATAAGGCAAAAGGCAAAAGCGAAGATTGTTAGAAAGCAGTGGAAACCCACAGGAAGAACTTTTATAAAGATAGGTTATTATTGGATACCTTTTGGCCATAAGAATAATCAGTTTGTTCTCCTGCTTCTAGATTATGCCCACTAGAAAATGGATGCCTCTTGGTAGAACTATTCCCTTAAGAAGTAAACATACTTTGAATAGGGCAAATCTGACACCACGCATCTATTCCCAATGATTCCATTGCTTCTACTTGATATGGATGTTTCGATTACGATGTGGGTGTTCCAAATCGCATTACTAACCAAATGGAACCCATTCTTGCATGGGGATCCCAATTATCGATTATCCATTTTTATGCGTGTTCAACTGCGGATCGTTCAAATCGATTCTGGTACACGGACTCAGTTGTTCCAAGCATATGACTGGAGACGGTCGCGGCTCATGAACCGTGAGCAAGTTCATCGGGCTATTAGGTAATAATGATCATTTGGTGCTATTATGGGTTATGGAGATTATGTTGTTGGTGATAGTGTCATCTCTAGAGTCTACTATGTTGAAGGGTTGGGTCATAATCTGTTCTCCGTTGGTCAATTCGTGACTCGATCTAGAAGTTGCCTTGAGAAACATACACCTTTGTTAGAGATCTTAATGGTAAGGAACTGTTAAAAGGAACTTCGTGGGTCAAACTTTACACCATCTCTATCGATGACATGATGAGGGCTTCTCCAATCTGCTTGTTATCAAAAGCTTCAAAACAAAGTCATGGTTATGGCACCGTCGTCTCAATCACTTGAACTTCGGCACCATCAACGATCTTTCCAGAAAAGACCTAGTTGTAGGTTTACCTAGACTAAAGTATGAAAAGGATCATCTTTGTTCAGCATGTCAATTGGGAAAAAGCAAGAAGTATGCCCATAAATTCAAACCTACTAACTCATCCGAAGTCCTTCATATGATTCATATGGACTTATGTGGACCAATGAAGGTACAAAATATCTTTGGGAAGAAATATGTGTTAGTTGTGGTTGATGATTACTCTAGATTCACATGGGTCAAGTTCTTAAGGACAAAGGATGAAACTCCTGATATCATCATCAAACTCATCAGCAGTTGCGGGTTCGACTTAACAAAACCGTCAATTGTCGAGAGCAGACAATGGGCGAGTTTGTCAACAAACAACTTAATGAATTCTATGAAAGCGTTGGAATCGGTCATCAAAGAAGTATTTCACGAACTCCTCAACGAGCGGTGTAGTTGAAAGGCGAATCGGACTCTGTTGAAGCCGCTAGAACAATGTTGATTTACTCAAAGGTTCCAATGTTTCTCTGGTAAGGCAATGCGCCCTTGCATGCTATACACAAAATCGTTCCCTAATCCCTCGTACATGGAAAAACTCCATATGAACTTGTCCACAACAGAAAACCTAATCTCTCTCCGTGTGTTTGGTGCATTGTGCTATCCAACTAATGAGGGCCAAGACTTAGGAAAACTAAGGGCTAAAGGCGACATTGGAGTATTTGTAGGATCGCACCAAACAAAAAGGGATACGAATCTATAACAAAAGAACCGAAATATCATGGAAACCATTCACGTTACGTTTGATGGTGACCGGTCAAATGGCTCTGGACAATCCATTTCGGGACCCGCACTTCAAGACAGTCCCATTGGTTCATCTCTTGTTCCAAACTCTACTCAAGAAACTCCATATGTACCTCCATCCGAAGATGATGTAAAGAAATTGTTTGATCCTATGTTTGATGAACTGTATGATTCAAACACGAATGAGGTAATGATTCACCTTGAGGATGCTCATATTCACGTGAATGAAGTCAATCCCGGTCTCAATATCTTTAAGTCAAGAAGCACTGCTGGCGATCCTTGATCTCATCAACAAATCATCATTCTTCAAATGTACATCATGGAAATGTTTATGGCATCAATGATGAAGTTAATCCCTTTGCTACTCTTGAGGATGCTCCATTTGAAAACATATTTGCTACTCTTGAATCATCATCAGAACCATCTTCTTGGAGACATCGACTCGGCTACCTCGGTTCCTCAACAACTGCCACATGAACACCTTAGAAAATGGACTCACGATCATCCATTAGACAACTTCATTGGAAATCCCTCGTCCGTATCAACAGGAAACAACTTGCAACCGATGCCTTATGGTGTTTCTTCAACTCCGTACTCTCTAAGATCGAACCAAAAGATGTTAAAACCGCCATGAATGAAGACAGGTGGTTCAATGCCATGCAAGATGAAATTCATGAGTTTGATCGACTTGATGTATGGGAGTTAGTACACTTTCAGTGCTATGATTATAGCTCTCAAATGGATCTTCAAAGTAAAACTTGATGAGCATGGTGATGTGTTGAAAAACAAGGCTCGTTTAGTTGCTAAAGGATATCGTCAAGAGGAGGGTATAGACTTTGAAGAATCTTTTGCTCTTGTTGCTCGAATCGAGGCAATCAGAATCTTTACGCTACTGCGCTAGTAAGAACATGGTAGTGTATCAGATGGATGTAAAGGCATTTACGGCGGAGATCTTAAAGAAGTCGTCTCACGTCGGTAACTGAAGGATTTGTGAATCAAGAGCATCCTACTCCGTTTATCGTCGAAGAAGGCTCTCTACGGTTTAAAGCAAGCTCAAGGGCATGGTATGATACCTGTCAAAGTTTCTTCTATCATCCGGATTGATAAAGGAGCAGTTGATCCTACATTGTTCACCGGGAAGTCGACAAACATTTAACTCATGTTCAAATTTATGTTGATGATATTATTTTTGCTTCGACTGACCCAATGGAATGTGATCATTTTTCTAATGAAATGAGTTCTAAGTTTCAAATGTCAATGATGGGACAAATGTCGGTTTTCTTGGGATTACAAATTTCACAAAGTCCCGGAGGCATTTTCATAAATCAATCTAAATATGCAATTTTAAAGAAATTTGGATTTGATTCAAGTGACCCTGTTGACACCCCATGATTGATCGAACCAAACTAGATGAGGACCACTCGGGGATCATGATTGACCAAACAAAATATCGTAGTATGATTGGATCCACGATGTACCTCACGACTAGTAGACCGAACATCTTGTTATTTGTTTGCATGTGTGCTAGATACCGAGGCTAAGCCTACTAAAAGCACCTTGAAGCGGTTAAGCGGTCTTCGGTATCTCCAAGGAACCATCAATATGGGACTATGGTACCCGAAGGACACGGGTATGTCACTAACGGCCTATCGAGATCTTGATCATGCGGTTGTCAAGATACCGCGTCGAAGTACATCGGAGGTGCTTTCGGTTTTGGGTGATAAGCTTGTGAGTTGGTCTTCAAAGAAGCAAATGAGTACTTCTATTTCCTCTCTGAGAATGAATACATAGCCATGTCATCATGTTGTGCTCAAATCTTATGGATGAGATCTCAATTATCTACTATGGCTTTGAATTCAACAAAATCCCTGTGATAATAAAAGTGCTATTGCTCTCTCATGCAACAACGTTCAACACTCAAGAGCAAAGCATATCGACATTCGACATCATTTCATTAAGGAACAAGTGGAAAGAGGTGTGGTGGAACTATATTTTGTGAGGTGCGAATATCGGTTAGCGGACATCTTCACCAAAGCTCTTAGAAGAGCGTTTTGAGTTTATTCTTCCTCGACTTGGCAAAGCCTTCAACCGAAACACTCAAAGCGTCTTGGAGGAAGGCGAGGAGTAAAGGTCTATCTTCATCTATCTCTTGTATATATTTATCCAAAAAGCAAAATACAAAATTATAAAACCCTATAAAACCAAATAGAAAATATAAAACTTTCAAAAATCCATAAAAATGAAAAATTGAAAAATCTTTAAAAATATTGTCTTTTGTCATTTTTTGGTTCGAAAATATCTACGGTCTTTGTGCTGTCATTCAAAGAATGACACGGGACTTTAGATGTTGTTCGAATTAAAATAAAAAATAAAAAATAATTTTTGGGAGAAACAATGGTTTATTGTCATTTTAGGCAATAACCGGTTTTAAAGAAGAAACGAGCCATGTTTTACCATGTTTTCAAATTCCATGCTCTGATTCTATAACATTTATCTGTTGAAAACTAAATGCTTTGAAAAATAACTTCGGTCTATTTTTGATAATCATCGGGACTTATCGTCAAAATCTCTATCTCTCAATCAACAACCTATGTCATTGATTGAGGGGAGAATGATTTCAATTAAATTAAAAGTTATTTGGCATTAAATTGTTTTCAAAAGATGTACATGCATGTTTAACCAATGGAGTTTAAAATCTCAACATCAGATCCTTATCAGTTAAAGCGCTTTCATAATCAAGTCACAATTCTCCTTAAAAGCTTTCAAAATCAATTTAAATCTATAGAGATCACAAATCTCAAATGTTTTAATAATTGTGATCGGGGGAGAAGTTGTGATTTAAATAGGATTTAAAGCGATAATTGATAAATGGTTTCTTAAGTGATTAGCATGTTTGCCTCCCGTAAGACAAAGCGATTTCAAATTTTCCATGCACATTGAGGGGAGCATCTATATTAAACCTATGATTTGAAAGTGATCACTTATCTCAATATGCGAGGTTCCCTCTAGTATGTGTAAAACTCCTTTCAAACCTAGAGGCACATATTGAGGGGGAGCAAAATCATGAAAACCTCATCCTTCCCAAAATGCTTTATCTACTTGATTCGATTTGGGAAGTGATGTTGATATCTTTTAGAAAATGGTAATCAAAGAAGTTAATTCTTTCTCTTGCCTCCGTGTGCAAAACATTTTCAAATACTTGATGCACATGTTGAGGGGGAGTTCTTCTAAAAATATCAAAAACAATTCAGGTACAAAATGCTTTGATAATATATCACAAGTATCCGGATTGATTTTCAAATGGTTTTCAATTGGTTCCAATGGCGGATGAACAATACCAAATAGACCGACCAACTTTACTTTATGTGCGGTGATATAAGGATGATAAGGTTAGGTATTTGTTCCCATGATCCGCCCGAGCAGGAGGGATCTACCGGGAACTATCCACTAGTTAGTGTAGAGTTCTTAGGTATGATGATAAAAAGGAGAAAAATGAGAATGGGAAGAGTCTGGGCGAGGCTGAGCTAATCTGGAATAAACCCAACAAGGTTCTAGCTATGAAGTCTCGGTAAGCACAGAAGGGGTTGAAGAATTAAAAAGAATTGAATGAGAAAAGGGTGAAAACAAATAGCCCTCCTTTTATTCAACCTTAGAGCGGCACGGTTCAATTCATATGCTACGATGGTAACATCGGTATTGAAGACAAGGCGTCATGGACCCGGTGGCCTTGCGCACTTCAACTTCCCAAACCACTCAAGTTCCTCTTAAAAGGACTTGTTTCATTCTCACGGGGAACAGACATTATCTATCGACTTTCTCTTAGAGATTGTTGATATTGAAGAAGGAGACCCTCTCCCAAGTCTCCGTATAGGATCCAAATATGCACAAATTGAGTCTAGAGCCACGAGATCATCAATAAATCTCATTAGGATACTATTCAATGAAGACTCTCGTTTCACATGTGGAAGAGATTATATCTTGAGTCCTACGCATTATCCTTGTGGTATTGCGGAACATCGAGTGATGTGTTTACATATTCACAATGTGAAGATGGAAAGCCTCGGAGCCAACATCTAACAAGCTCTGGTAGGTGGCATGTGAGATCTATTATCTGGATCAACCATGTGACAAGCGAGCGAAACAATGGGGCGATTCAATCTTTTGAATCAATCACGGTTCAGGTTATGGATTGACGGATACCTTTGAAAAAACGGTCTTTGTGCTTTAAAACTCTTTTCATTAGCACGTCGACCGTGTACTAATTTTCAAATCAAAAGGTGTTTTATGATTGATAATTGATTTTCATTAAAACCTTACGTATTGCAAAAACAATTTCTATTGAGCAATACTACGATTGTTTTCAAATATCTTTTCATCAATCGGGCGTAAATTATTTGGTTCACTCACTCGTGTTGTCTTCTTTGAGATGTTCGGTTTGAGAACGGCTAGAACAGGCTGAAACCTGTCAAGGAAATTCTTGAATTATACGATCACGGTACTTATGTCTTGATCAACGAGGAACCGTGGGCGTGTACCTCAATTCATCGAAAGTGATCAAAGACACTTTCGTGCGCTTTATGCTAGCATCTTATGCGAGTACACCCGGCGTTTGCCGCGATGAATGAAGCGGTCAATCCATAGCCGCATGCTCACTTAACACATTCATCTCAAAAGAAATCATGATTAGTGCATCAATGACTCGGATATTTTCACTCCATGCTTACGCTACTGGCTGCCAATATCATGATTCAACAAATGCTTCCGCTACTCTGATGAGAAGATATCATGATCCCGAATGTGAGCATGTCGGTCCGAATGTCACAACATCACATAATACCAACACCACAATGGATGTCGAGAGATTTTCTACTAGTGATGATCTCAAAAGGCTGGCTCAAATTATTATCGTGGATCGATAAAGACCTCCACTTGGATTAACCAAACATGCAATGTGAAGAATCAATGACTACGAGCTTAGGAACAAAGGACTACATCAAGAATGCAAGAACAATTGTTAATGTCATATCTGTTTGTATTCAATGTAATTTTAGTGCATGATTGAGGTGACCTCCCTTAGGGGAGATTGTTAGGAATTAGAAATTCCCGTTATTAAAGAGTCGGTCACCTCAAGTATATGTAATCGTTAGAATGCTCGTAGTCATAGTTATATTTAAGTTAGTAGTATTTAGTTAAGTAACACCGTGGAGGATGGACGGGTCTTTACCCTTTGTATGCACGATCCACGGATGTGTGGCGTTTTATGTAAGACTATAAATACTCTCTACCTCCCAAGGTAGAGTTGGAGCTCATAATAATATCTTTCACTTTCTCTCACTAAGTTCCCTAAACCTCTAACTTTCTCTCTATAGAATTCCATCTTAAGCTACCTTGTGTTATGGTTTGATGTGTATGTGAAAAGTTAATATT